>OX940977.1:62869112-63188374 GCA_954871275.1 Leptopterna dolabrata | reverse complement strand
ACTGAGCTTTAAAATCCTTAATTTCCTCAGCCTGCTTCTGGATTTCAACCTTCAGATTAGCATTAGAAGTGCGAACCTCGTCCCTTATCTCTTCTATGATATCGAATAACGCCTGATAACGCTCCATGTCAGAACTTGGCTCATGCAATCTCGTCCTACGTTTAATTTTCACACAAGGATCACACGTGAATGGTTTACTTTCACTCACCAAAAATTTGAAATCTTCCTTAGACAAATTGACGCACCCAAGATGAAAAACTTTGTCACAAGAAACACACTTTGCTCTGTACGAATTATGCGGAAATCCAGCTGCACAAACACCACACTTCGACATTGTTTCAAGAGCACACATCAAACACGTCCTCACTCGACGAGAGCTGGAGACTGACTGAGAGAGAGAGAGAGAGAGAGAGAGAGAGAGAGAGAGAGAGAGAGAGAGAGAGAGAGAGAGAGAGAGAGAGAATGAATGAATGAATGATTGTGTTTATTGATCTGTACATAAATAGGACCTTACGGTCCTCTCTACCTTTATGACAGAAAGTATTAAAATAAAATTAATGTTACAATGTCAGCCCTATGTCTATCAAAATTAACTAAATCTATTTAACGATTAAATTAAACAATTCTTCTTATATTAAACAACGAAAAATATTCTCTCATTATTACAAGAGTGATCATGTACACTGTGGCCATACTTAATAGTTTCTCAACAATATTTCCTTCAGTCGTTTTTTGAAATTGACTACTGACAACGACACATCAAAGAGTTCGGAGTTCTCATTATATAAACGCACACTCTGAACAAGAAACGACTGACCATATTTTGTAGTCCTATGCCTTGGTATCTGCATCATGGAGGCAGCTTTTCGTGTTTCTTTATTGTGCACCACACTCATCAATTTGAACCGACTAAACAGATAACTCGGCTTGCCTGTCTTGAGTATTTTAAACAGTGTGGTTCCTATTCTGAACGTACGCCACTCCTTTATCTTTAGCCATTTATTCCTTTTATAGAAAGGAGTGACATGCTCATATATAGAAAACCTATAAATAAATCTAATACAGGCATTCTGAGCAACTTGTAACTTGTTAATCATCTCATCGGTCAAATCACAGTATGCAACTGCACCGTAATCCATTATTGGAAAGAGTAGAGATTGCACAAGCTTCTGTCGAATGTCCTGCGGGAAGTGGTACGCTAAACGCCTCAACTGGTACAAACCCTTAAACACTCGTTTGCATACCGCCGAAACTTGTTCTTTCCACCCCAGCTCTTCGTCTATCAGCAGGCCAAGATCCTTTACATTTTTCTCAAAATCAAGCGGCTTAGACCCGATCACGACATTGGGTACATCTCTTGTATTAATCTTACTCAGGTATCCGACAGAGCCCAATAGTAAGACTTTACACTTCGTTGGATTTAATGCCAGACAATGATTCCCACACCATGATTCCAACCTACTCAGATCGTCATTGAGCAGTGAGACACCATATGACACCTCGGTTTGATCTACCTGAATATAAACCTGCAGATCGTCGGCATACAATTGATATTTACAATGCTTAAAGCATCTCGAAATACCATTAATATAAATGATGAAAATCAATGCGGAAATGACTGAACCTTGAGGGGTACCCACTGTCACAGGGCTCCACGACGATTCCAAGCCATCCCCAGATCTGGTCTTTTGTTCTCGCCCGCGCAATAGTGAACCAAACCACCTGACAATATCCTCACTCATATTGATAGATCTTAATATGGACAATAACAAATCATGATTTAATGAGTCGAAAGCTCTAGCAAAATCAACCAGGCAGAGAATAGTAATTTTCTTATTATCAATTCCCATTCGGACATCATCAAGGACTCTGATAAGCGCAGATTCAGTACCACTCCCGGAACGAAAGCCAGCCTGAAAATCATCGAGTATATTCCTTCCTTCTACGAACTCTACCAATCTATTGTAAACACAGGACTCAAATATTTTAGCCAACACACAAAGATTATTAATAGCACGAAAGTCATTCAAGGTTAAAGGATTTTCAACTTTATTTAGCGCTATTACTATTGACTTCTTCCACTGGGCAGGGTACACTCCGGTCGTCAGCGAGAAAGAAAAAATGTGGCTCAAAACAGGACCAACTGCAGACCCAACAATTTTCAAGAAATCGATGGGAATTGCATCAAAGCCCATTGCACCAGATGTGATTTTGTTTATTGCCTTCATGATCTCTTGACAGCTGATATTTTGTATAGCAAATTGCTGAGCACTCGGATCCCTCAAACCCTCATAAAAATCAATAGTCTCCCTGCTTGCAGTCATGCCTGATGGTCTACAAAAATGCCGGTTCAAACTGTCTACGTCGATTCCTGCTAAATTAGATCTAGATTTCTTACTTATAATTCCATGATTTCTAATAATATGCCAACATTTCATAGGCCTAGGTACCCCTCCGAACAATTCACGGAAATGTTTATTCCTTGCATTTCTTAACATCTGTTTTGATTTATTTCTAAGTTGTCTATAAATTCTTTCATTTTCTTCCGATTTCTGGTTCACTCGGCGCTTAGATGCTTTGTCTCTTTTCTTAAATAGTTCTCTGATCTCGTTGTTAATCCAAGGAGCAGGGGGTCGTTTTATTTTTATTTCTTTGAAGGGCATATGTTTATCTAATACCGGTTTTACTTTATTGGTAAACATCCCTACCATTTCATTGACATCATGCATATCATAGATCGATTTCCACTCTATACTCTCAATATCTTGAATCAATTTCTCTCGATCCACATTCTTCTTATCCTAATTAAAATACGCTTTGCTCGACATCTGTCAATTCTAATTTTAATGCAACAGTATATTAACTCGTGTCTTGATATACCGGAAACCATCATTTGACCGAAGCTGTGCACCATATCCATATTATTCACTAATATGTGATCAATTTGTGTGTCTGCAGGCGGAAATATTGAATGGTGCGTCGCACCAAGCTTCAAGAAAGTCAAATTATATGTATCTAGGCAACTCAAGAAAAAATGTTTGTCCGATAGAGACATAGAGAGAGAGAGAGAGAGAGAGAGAGAGAGAGAGAGAGAGAGAGAGAGAGAGAGAGAGAGAGAGAGAGAGAGAGAGAGAGAGAGAGAGAGAGAGAGAGAGAGATTGATTGATTGATTGATTGATTTATTTTATTTAATCACCTGGAGGAATTAGGGCCATAAGGCCCTCTCTTCCATTCCCCCAGGATAAAATTACAATACATAAAATCCTCTAACAATCAATGCCAACAAAAAACTAGTAAAAAAAGAAAAATTAGTTCTTCTCAGTGCTTAATTTAAAAAAGAAAAAAAGAAATCAAATGAAAAATATATTCTTCTCAGAGCTAAATTTTAAAATCGTAAACTAATGTTTAAAAAATGTTGTAAATAATTTCTCCATCACTATGATGACAAAGATCTACTTCAGTAATAAAATAATAGAAAACTACTCATAAAAAAAGTAAAAAATAACACAATATCTCTTGGTAAATGTACACAGAAACTAGGATTCTGGATTATGAGTCAATGTAATTTTTCAATAATATTTCCTTGAACTGGCTTCTAAATGTCTCTGTTCTATTGCTGAGGTTAAATAAGTCATGGTTATCGTTAAATAATTTTGTTCCTTGCACTAGGAATGACCTTTCAAAAGTTCTGGTCCTATGGGCTGGTATTTGCAATAGTTTTCCAACATTTCTAGTTGGTATACTGTGGACACTTGTCATGAAAATAAATTTACAATATAGATATTCAGGCTTTCTAAACTTGAGTAATTTGAACACCAATGTGGCAATGGCCAACTTTTTCTTTTCGACAATTTTAAGCCAGCCAAGTCTCCTAAATTCTGGTGTGACGTGTTGATCCAACCTAAGCCCAAGCGCGAACCTTAATGCTGCATTTTGAGCCTTTTGTAGCCTGATTATATTTTCACCATTAAGATCGCAATACGCCACGGTTGCATAATCGAAGAACGGAAAAACCAAGGTCTCAACCAACTGCTGACGCACACTGGTAGGGAAATCAATAGCAATTCTCCGCAGTTGATAGATGGTCTTGTACACTTTATTGCAGATACCATTAATCTGTGCCTCCCATGACAAATCATTACGAATTATGATCCCCAAATTCTTCATTTCATCAACTATCTCAAGACAAACATTGTTCAAATAAAAACTGGGAGAAACAGTAGTGTGAACACTGCGCAAAATTCTCGAATTGCCTAGCATCATAATTTTAGTTTTTTTCTGATTTATACTCATACCATGTATTAGTGCCCATCTATTTAGTGCTTCTAAATCATCGTTCAACATAGCAACAGTATCAGAAATGTCATCAACTTTACATGATCTATACAATTGCAGATCATCCGCGTAAACTTCATGATGAGTCCCCACCGAAAAACACGTAGCCAATGAGTTTAGGTAAAACGTAAAAAATTTTGCAGATAACACCGATCCCTGAGGAGTACCCATCATAGAATCTTTCCAGGTTGAAAGAGCACCATCCGGCCCCTTCACACACTGTTTCCGATCTGCCAGATATGATGAGAACCAACGTATCAATTCCTCCGACATACTCAGGGATTTTAACTGTGCCACAAGAACATCCCTCCTCAAACTATCAAATGCTGAAGAAAAATCAATCATTATCAAAAATGTCACTTTAGCCTCATCCATCGCTTTACGAACCTCATCCAAAACATTAATTAATACTGTTTCAGTGCTAAAACCCTGCCTATAGGCCGATTGCTTAGGATCCAAGATTTTGTTATCCTCTAACCATGCAGACAACTCCGCATATACCATCTTGTCCAATATCTTACCCATTGCACAAAGCAACGATATCCCTCTAAAATCATCTACCGAGGCAGGATTTTTAGTTTTCTCTATAGGTTTCACAATAGCTTGCTTCCATACATCAGGATAACCCCCGTATAGTCAAGGAACTCCCCCTTTCGGTCTACACCCATTACATTACGACGAAGATCAATGCCGTTGTGATTGACAGAATTAAAGAGGTTAGTCAAAACACTAACTTCACCCAGCAATGGGCGCGCGACATATTCCCTCCTGATGTTTCAATTCCAGGACCGATTTTCGATTACTTAACCTACGTCGCCGACGAAACTACTACCGGCGGAGATAAGGTTAGTATCAACGTTCCAGAGATTGCAGTTCCTCTGGGGCCTATTTATCACGAACATGAACTTTTATGCCCTTCAGGCTCGTTTGGTCCCGTCAATCGCAGAAGCCATAACGTTTACGAATGTTACATCTTACCACTCGTTACGAGTAGAATGGTTGTGAATGAGCTTCGAGCTCGGGTACTGAGCCTCTACCACCACTTCCACCAGACCTCGTACCGGATGAAGCTTTACCAACCGAAGATTTACTGGGATACCGGTATTATAATCCTACTAATCCGGAAGCGCGACAACGATTTTCGCACACAAACTTTATATCTGACGACTCACTACCAGGTATACTGCGAATCGATCCCCAGTTAGAGGTAATGGTGTCTAATAGCCTAAGAAGTTTAGAGGGCCAATACACCATGAAAAATTTTCACGACATCAAACAAAAGACGTTTCAAAGCAATAGCTGCTGCTTTATAGAGGCTGAAGCTTATCCCGGCCGTCCACTTCGAGAATCTATTCCTGATGTCCTATCCCAGGAGACTTTTTCTAGGATTGTTACTAGCGTATCTACCATCTTCGGCCCCACGTTGGGCGTCACATTTTGGCGCCCCTGCTTGGTGTCAGTAAGTGGAGAGGTAGGCGGGGTCCTGACGTAACCCATTACCCCCCTGTGGCCACAGTTACTCAGTGGAGAAGGGAGGGGTTCAAAGTTCGCAATTTAATTTGAATGGGCGCCAGTCCGTTCTATTGCAGCAAGACCCCGACGGAGAAAAGAGTTGAATGGAGGAGAACGGACAAGACCTCCTGCAACTTGGTTGGTCTTGGGTCCCAAGGGAAGAACAAGGATGAACGGGAATGGCTATGAGTGGAAATGGGGGGGGGGGGGGGCAGTGGCGGCTCGTCCATAAGGCCACCTTGGCCCTCGCCCCACCCAAAAATTTGCAAAGGAAAACAGAAAAAACATAGAACAAGGAGAAAAAAATCTTACCTACAACTACCCACTTCCTCCATGGAAAAAACTCTTAACCTATTTTAAAACGCAAGGTCCCTGCCACCGAGCTCTTGCGGGCGGGCGGCTATTTCGTCAGACTTCGATAGCAGTACACTGTGATAAAAGTCGTATCAGGCCTCTGCCTCAACGCATTTTGTTTCGATTTATCGATTAAAAAAGTCGATTATCGGAAAGACCCAAACTGCCCTAGTCTCAATGTTGAATGGATAGGGCGGGTCCTGGGGTGGGGGAAGGCAACCAGTACTCCACAAATGGAGCCGTTCCGGGCGGTGGCCCAAATATCGAATCAATGAATATCAAAAACAATCGATTTTTTGGTTCCTTCCCAGCTGTTGATCTCTGATCTTCATAACCTTCGTATAATTTAACCTACTCGACGCAATTGTCTCTTTTTGCTTTCCGTGATTTTTTCTTTCAATTTCCTTTCTTTGTTTTTCGTTCGTGGTTTCGGTTTTCGTTTTCGCGTTTCTTCCCTGAGTTCAGGCGGCTCCGGCAGTGTTGAAGCTGCACTCGATCCCTCGCTGAAGTTGCTCAGATAAGTTTTTTTTTTTTTTTTGTAGATTGATACTCTAGTTCTAGTAGGTAGATACCAACCTCCCGGCGAGTCGGCGACTTAGGTACATAGATATTTTTTTAAGATTGTTGGTGGTCGATTATTAGAAACACCATCAGGTGTTGATTCTGTTTATAGGAAATTCCCGTTTCTATGTTTGGTGTCATTCTGTTTTTGTACGTGTACCGAAATATACACTGTGACGAATCTAACAAGGGTTATTGGGCCCAGATCACGAGAAAACAGTACAAAAACAGCAGACGAAATGGTTGATCTTGTTATTGGAAATGAATAACTCGTGTGGTTAAATTGAAATTCGAAATATAAATTATATTGTTCTGCAACACAGCACATTCACACCAACACCCACAATAAAATTGGGGACAATTCCAACAGGTTGGAAAAACATGTGATACAATATCAGGGCCATTAATTGTCGACGTAGTTACGTTCTAAGACTCCCCCTCAAGCTGGATGTTGGCTGAACTCCCAAGCTTGAAGTCAAGTTTCCGTGTCTTGGTCCTGGTAGCGATTTTGTTAGGATGTCGGCTATCATTTCTTCCGAAGGTTTGTGCTTGAGCTCTATCTTTCCATTGATCACGGCCTCTCGGACGAAATGATGTCTAATGTCAATATGTTTGGTTCGAGGGTGATGGACTGGGTTATGCGCCAGTTCCTGTGCCCCACGATTATCATTATAGATTGTCACTGGTCCTGCATCCGACATTACTCCTAACTCCACAAGTAGTCGTTTCAGGCTTATCGCCTCTTTTGCTGCCTCTGTCGCTGCCATATATTCAGCCTCTGTGGTTGAGAGTGCCACGGTTCGTTGCTTTCGAGCCTCCCAGCTCACTGCACCTCCAGCAAGTAAGAAAGTGTAGCCTGTATACGACTTTCTGTCATCAACTGATGACCCCCAATCGGCATCTACATAGCCAGTCAGCATCAGCATGTCTCCCCCTGATTTTGAGAATGTGAGAGCATGGTCTTGAGTCCCTTTCAAATACCTCAATACTCGCTTCGCAGCTAGGAAGTGTTCCTTCATGTAGCAGGTGTTGAACTGGCTTAGCATGCTCACGGTGTGTGCTAAGTCGGGTCTTGTGCACGTGGCCAAGTACATTAGAGATCCTACAAGGTTCTGATACGGGTAAGCGTTTATCTCCCCCGGTCTCAAATATTTGGGTTTCTCTAATTTTACATTCACGTCTGCTGGCGAGTTGACTGGGTTTGAGTTTTCCATTCCAAACTTTTCAAGAATTCGTTTTATGTACTTGGTTTGAGACATCTTGAGCGCTCCGCTCTCTTGCGTTACCTCAATTCCAAGAGTATAATGAATTGCTCCCATGTCCTTCATCTCAAAATCACCTTTCAACTTTTGCTTGATAACGTCCATCGCGTATTTTGAGGTAGTGGCCAAGATTAAATCGTCTACGTAAACTCCGATAATTGCGAAATCTCGGCCAATCTTTCCTGTATAAACACATGGATCAGCATTTGATGGCTTGAATCCACTATTCTTGAGTTGTTCATCAAGTTTGTGATACCACATTCTCCCAGATTGACGAAGTCCGTAGAGTGCTTTCCTTATCTTGCAGACTACTTCTTTTCCTTCCTTCAATTTTCTGAGGTGCTGAGTCGCTTTCTTCCGAATATCACTTCCGGTTTTTTCATTTTTGATTATTCTTTGAAGAATTTCGTCATACGACTCAGGGATTCCCATCACTATATCTGCATCAATTTCGCCGTTCAAGTATGCAGTTGTGACGTCCAATTGATGCACTAGCATTTCTTTCTGAACAGCGACTGCCATTATTATCCTGAGCGAACTCATTCGTATAACTGGATTATACGTTTCGAAAAAATCAATTCCTGGCCTCTGCGTGTAGCCTTTAGCTACTATCCTAGCCTTGCGCCTGTCTAAACTGCCATCCTTCTTGAATTTGTTCATCAAAATTAATCGACTTCCCACCGTGTCTCTGTTCGCAGGTTTTTCTATGACTTCCCACACATTATTCTTCAACATGGCTTCATACTCCGCTTCAATAGCTTCCATCCACTCTTCTGATTTTGGTCCAGATAAGGCGTCCTTCAATTTGATTTCTCCTAATGCTTCTGGTTCTGACTGTGTAATCAGCTTTTGTGAATCTTCATCGGCTTCACATTCACAGCAGTCCCAAGTCCTCGGTTTTGATATTCTGCTCGATCTTCTGAGCGTTCTTTCTTGAGGTTCTGGGTCAATTTCCGTTTCAGCGTAAGTGTCAAACCAAATATCGTCATTGTTTTCAAGATTTTCTGAATTATTTTGATTGTTCGTCTCTAGAATGTCTTGACAACTAGTCTCCACCTCCAAGTTACTGTTTGTTTTCGTCGCTTTTTGTTGTTTACAAATTTCAACTTCTATAATCTTCTTCTCTTCTCCTTTTGTAGTCAATGTTTGAGATTCTTCAGAATTAACGTAAAATTCGTCAAAGCTTCCCACTTCATTGTCGTATTCGTTCAAAAATCTAACATCTCTGGTAAATGCAATTTTATGGCTTTTCAATATCCATATTTTATACCCTTTTACTTCTTCAGAGTACCCCAGAAATATGCACTTGTCTGTTTTCTGTTCAAATTTTCCTCTTCCTATTCGTTTGTGCAGAGCGTATCCCGCACATCCAAATGTCTTGAAATATGACACATTTAGTTTCCGACCTTTCCATAATTCGAATGGGGTCCGGCCTCCTATACTGCTCGATATACACCGATTCCTGATGTAGTTCGCGGTGTTGACAGCTTCGGCCCAGAACGCTGGAGCTATATTGGCATCGATCATCATACATCGGGCAGCTTCAACCAGTGTTCTGTTCTTCCTCTCACTGACTCCATTTTGCTGCGGGGTGTCAGGAACTGTCAACCGCCGAGTTATCCCTTCCTCTTCCAGAAATCTGTCAAATTCATTGTTTTTATATTCTAGTCCATTGTCCGTTTGCAAACCCTTGATGCGCCTTCCAGTTTGCTTCTCTACTTTACTTTTAAATTTCTTGAATGCTTCCATCATTTTTGGGCCAGAATGACCAAGCAACAAGTTGATGTAATACGCCAACATTCGCTGTGGAAGTGACGGATTAACATCTGCGTTGGCGAGGGTACTGTGACGAACTTCCACCGTGCGCTACCGGGTGGTTACAACTTCGCTGCTTGGAAGGCTTCAGCAGGAAAGCCCGGTGGAATGACAGATGAGGCTTGGGCTGCAGTAGCTGACCCAGCCATCGAGGGTTTCAACAGCTGGCTAGCATCTTTTGGAGTAGAGAGCCTCAATGTTCCCGCAGATGTTAATCCGTCACTTCCACAGCGAACGTTGGCGTATTACATCAACTTGTTGCTTGGTCATTCTGGCCCAACAATGATGAGGAACCTCCCACGACGGTTGTGGATGACTTGCTACATATCGTTTCTCAAGAGGGGAGAGTGCACAGTGGCTTACATTCGCAAGAATGTTACTGGGTTTGAGGGCTGGTTTACTGCTGATGTCGAGCTTTCAAGAGAGACCATCCGAACCGTATACACTGTATATGGGTCGTCAAACAACGACACTAATATGCGTAGAATTTGCCGCCATCTTCTAGCGCAGTGGAAGCGTCCTGGGCCCATAACCTCTTGTTATTGGAAATGAATAACTCGTGTGGTTAAATTGAAATTCGAAATATAAATTATATTGTTCTGCAACACAGCACATTCACACCGACACCCACAATAAAATTGGGGACAATTCCAACAGGTTGGAAAAACATGTGATACAATATCAGGGCCATTAATTGTCGACGTAGTTACGTTCTAAGAGTTGATGAAGAGAATGGTAATAGAACGAAGGTAAGCGGCATTGTGAAGTTGAACAGGAAAAATTACAAAACCTGGTCGTTCAACGTTCGTTTAGAATTGGAAGATCAGAACTTGTATGACATAGTCACCACTGAAGATCAAGTGATATTTGCTGCAGTTGATGAAGGCAAGAAGAGGAAAGCATTCCGGTTGATCGCCAGAACAATTACAGAAGATATTCAGAATGATATACTAGATATCACATGCCCTCGCGAACTATGGAAAAAATTGGCATCCAGATTTCAACCAAAAACCAGATTGCGGCGCCTTCAAGCATCGAAAAGTTTATACACAGCCAGGATGTCACCTGAAGAAGATATGGAAAACTACGTAAACCGAGTGTTCGAATATGCCTCAGAAGTAGTTAAAGCAGGAAGTGCGAAAATATGTGATGAACAGATATGTAACGTTCTAATAAACGGACTGCCTGAAGATTATGAAACCATAGTTAGCATGGTTTGTACTTTCAAGGATGATGAATACACACCGGAGAAGTTGGAGAGTTTCTTATGTGGCGAATATAAGAGGAAACTGCTTAAGAAAGAAGAAGTAGAGACAACTAAAGATTCAAACGCTCTTTTGGTACAAAGAGGGTTCAGGAAAAAGAGTTTTAGCTGTTACTACTGTGGAGGAGAAGGACATATAGCAAGATATTGTCGAAAGAAGAGTAGTTATGAACGAGAAAATAGTCAAAACAATGAAAGAAAAAATGGACATGTGAACCAGTCATCTCTGGTGTGCTTGAACGCTGCGGCCAATTGGGTAAATAATAATGGTGTGTGGCTGATTGATAGCAGGGCGAGCAGCCATTTCACACCCAACAGAACAGATTTTACCACATACGAAGAGCTAAAATGTCCTCAGGTAGTAAAATTAGCTTCTAACATAAGTTGTAATATTGTGGGGATTGGTAGTGTGACAGTGACTTCCAGGACTGTTCATGGTAGGACTAAAATACATTTTGTGGATGTATATCATGTCCCTGACTTCCACTACAGGCTCTTGTCAATTGCTAGAATTGAAATGAAGGGATTCAGGGTGGTTATACAAGGTGGTTGTTGTCAAATTTTTGAAAGAGACCGAATTGTTATAGAGGCAAAGAGAAACATTGCTAACATGTATGCTTTTCAGGCATCCGATTTGGTAGAAAGTGCAAATGTCTCCAATACTCAGACGAGAGTCAACTGGCATGAAAGACTCGGGCATATTAATCAAGACATAATTCGGACAATGTACAGAAAAGGATCAGTAAGAGGATTGGATTTCGTTCCTTCGAATGATGGGGATTCTGGAATATGTGAAGCTTGCCTAAAAGGAAAAAGCATTCGCCAACCATTTCCAAAAGTGAGTAAATCGGTAACACAGGAATTATTGGAAATTATTCATTCTGACGTCTGTTCTTTACCGATCGAGTCATATTCCAAGTACAAATACTTTGTTACTTTTATTGACGATTTTTCGAGGAGAGCGACGATCTATTTTTTAAGAAGAAAAGATGAAGTACTGAGATGTTTCAAGTTGTTCAAACAATCTGCAGAGAATCAGACGGGTAAAACAATCAAATGCTTGAGGAGTGATAATGGTCGAGAATATATAAATACGGATTTTGAAAACGAGTTGGACAACTATGGAATTGTGCGGCAACTATCATGCCCTTACAGCCCACAACAAAATGGAGTTGCTGAACGTTTCAACAGAACGGTTCTTGACTTGGCTAGAACAATGTTAATCGCATCTGAGGCCCCAAAGCGATTTTGGGCAGAAGCTGTTAATACGGCATGTTATACTCGAAACAGATGCCCCTTGGACGATGGAAGAGTACCAGAAGAAGTTTGGAGTAAGATGAAACCGAGTGTGAGACACATGAGGCCTTTCGGTTGTAAGGCATTTGCCCATGTGCCGAAAGAGTTAAGAAAGAAACTTGATGATCGCGCGAATGAATGCATTATGTTAGGGTATGCGGGAGCGTCCAAGGGATTTCGCTTATGGGACTTGGATAAACAAAAACTCATTATAAGTAGGGATGTAAAATTCTCAGAGAATGAGTTCCCATTCAGAAACAATGATCGAAAGAAAGAAAAGATGGATTATTCTGGTCTCGAAATGAATGGAATTGCAAGTGTTAGTACAGATAGGGAAATCTCTTTAGATCACCTCCACCCATGTCCTGGAAGGACGATCCCCGTATGGTCTTCGCGGCCCTGCAGAGCCTCTCTGCCACTGAACCCCAAATTGAAGCCCTCTTAGGAGGTGCCATATCATCGGTCATTGGGAGTATCCCCCCATTTGAATGGATATGCAATGATTATGCCCTAACAGACGCCCACCTGGTTACCATCTTAGAAACAGTCAAGTCTAGGGCCGATGGAAATCCCCGTTCGGGCGGTTTAATCGCCGGACTCCTTTTGGGGCTAGGATTGAGGTAAAAAGGCAGAAAGACGGTTCATTATTGCTGAATCAACAAAAATACATCAGAGAAATTTTGACGGAATTCAATATGACAGATTGCAGGCCAGTATTAACACCAATGAATCCTAATGAAGAGCTGACTAAAGCGAATTGTCCGAGTTCTGAAGAAGAAAAGAAAGATATGGAATCGGTCCCGTATAGGAGGTTAGTAGGCAAATTAATGTATCTCGCTCAAGCAACGCGACCGGATTTATCGTTTGCAGTTTCCAAGCTGGGACGGTTTGCTTCAAACCCAGGTAGAGTAACTTGGGCTGCAGCGAAGCGTGTATTACGTTACCTCCGTGGAACCATGGATCATGAAATGAGAATTGACAAGTATGGAGATGAAGTGATTGCTTATTCAGACTCCGATTGGGCTGGCTGTAAGGATGACCGCCGATCGACATCAGGATTTATAATCCAGTTAGGAAGCACCCCAATAATTTGGAAGTCAATCAAACAAACTTGTGTAGCTCTTTCTACAATGGAAGCGGAGTTTGTTTCCTTGGCAGCGAGTGCTGTAGTAATTGTCTGGTTGAGACATATTCTCCAGGAGATGAATTGGTTGGTTCGGGTTCCCCTCATAAAATGTGACAACCAGGCAGCAGTCAGTTTTGCGAAAGGCAATAGTGTCAGCTCACATTCTCGCCACATTGACATTCGCCACCACTTTGTTCGTGACATGGTCAACGGTAACGAACTAGAAGTTGAATATGTTCCAACCAATGAAAATAACGCTGATCTCTTCACGAAGCCTTTGTCTAGAAACAAGAATGACTTGATACTAAGAAGAATTGGAATCCAGAAGAAAGAAGAAAAATCCAGCCGGAGTTTGTTGGTGGTCGATTATTAGAAACACCATCAGGTGTTGATTCTGTTTATAGGAAATTCCCGTTTCTATGTTTGGTGTCATTCTGTTTTTGTACGTGTACCGAAATATACACTGTGACGAATCTAACAAAGATGAATAGAGTTGACTATTTGCTGCTAACCCCAGGACTAAATCGCCCGTTTCTAGACAGATTAGAGATAAAACGATTGGGTCGAGACTTACCTACATTAACTCTTACACAGAAAGTAAGTAAGGGGAAAGGATTGTTTGCTGAACGCAAGTTCAATCCCAATTGTTACCATAAAGCTGAATGGCTTACCGGTTGTCCGAAAAGGAATGCGTTTTTTTGTTATTATTGTCTGATATTTGGAGGGGGGGGATTCTGTATGGACTGAAAAGGGTGTAACTGATCTGAAACACTTGGGGGAAAAAATCAAATCTCATGAATCGACTAAAATACACATTAATAACAGCACTGATTTCAACCTTCTTGGTAAAACAAATATTGCTGCCGCCGTCGATTCAGCGCACGCTATTGCCATCAGGCACCACAATGAGCAAGTAGACAAGAATCGCTACATTCTCTCTCGTTTGATTGACTGCGTAAAATTCTGTGGGATTCACGAATTGCCGTTGAGGGGACATGACGAGACAGCAGACTCTTTGAATAAAGGTGTATTTCTGGGCCTGGTCGATTACACCTCTAAACTTGACGACGTCTTTAGGGAGCATCTAGAGCGTGCCACTGTTTTCAAAGGGACTTCCAAAAGCGTCCAAAACGAATTGCTTGACTCCATCTTGCACGTTTGTCGGGAGGTTATCAAGAATGAAATTTCTAGTGTCACCTACATCTCAATCATGGCAGATGAAACAACTGATGTGTCAAATCTGCTGCAGTTCGTCGTTGTTTACAGGTATTTTTTGCCTGACAAAGGTTTAGTTGAGCGCTTTTATGGATTCGCCAATCCTGATTCAGCTAATGCGGAACATTTGTCAAAAATAATTTTGAAAAATTTAGAGGAAGTGATCCCCAAAGAAATAGGCGGGAATCATAAGCTTAAATTAGTTGCTCAAACTTACGATGGGGCTTCTGTTATGGGGGGGGGGGGGGGGGGAATGCTGGTGTCCAAAAGAAGGTGCTTGAGGTCTTTCCTAACGCTCATTACATTCATTTTTCAGGTCTTGTTGAAGTTGAACTTTGCAAACCATACCACGCGCTTGCCCCACCTCACTTATATAAACGGAAAAATCTACTTTTTCGATCAGATAAATAATGTTTACGAATACGACGAATTTTTTAATCTTTTGACGCGGTAAAATTAGGCATTACCTTTTAGAAATAAAATGTGTCGAAAGCACCATACTAACCCGTTTGTATGAGCTCATTTCGGACTTGATAACGAGGCGAAACGATAATTTGTTGAAGATGGAGGAGGAGGAGGAGGAGGAGGATGTAAAAATCACAAATGGTGCGAATTTGGAAGAAGATGAAGAAAACGAAGGGGAAAGATGATCGAAGGTTTTCAAGAATTTGTTTCAGTAGCATTTCAAACGTCTAAACAGTATCATGGACGCTTTTCATATTCTGTCTGAGGATTATTTGTATGCTATGTTTATATGCGAACTGCTTTGGGCGCTTATTAATAATCCAAAGGCTCTTGATTTTGTCAGTACGTTACGTCTACTAAGCTATTAGCGGTATAAAACCAAGGCGTGATATTATTGAAGACTGTATCGAAGTGAAGTGGTGTCTCAACAATTTGTACAGTAAGAATTTGCGAGATGATGCAACATACCTCAAACTCTGTCGACTCCGAGACATCTTTCCAGCTTACTCCCTCGGCTCTGAAGACAATTTTTAATTCATCAGAGGCAAGAATGAAAACCTTCCAAGATTTCCCGTTTCAATTGTTCAGTTTACCGGATCTTCAATTGATGGCTGAAGCTGGATTCATATGGAAATATACAGGCGACACCGTCGTTTGCCCGTTTTACACGTTAAAATTGAATCGTTGGAATAGTGAGGATGAGCCGTTTGCTGATCAGAAAGATGGCGCCCAGATTGCCCATACGATCAACGTCTTAACGATCCAAAATATAAACCAAGATTTTGCTGCGAGTTGGAATGCTTCCTGGAACCTAAAGCAATGTGCAATCGATGTAAAAATGGACAATTATTGTAAATGCTTTTGTATTACTTTTGCGGTGACAAAAATGAAGATTAATGATGCAAATAAACGTGTGGAAGAATAAGCTTTTTTCCATTCTTGTTTATAAGGACCATATCGTCAACTCATTTGTTCTAATGTTTCCCACACTTGAAATTCTTTCGTTTTTTTCCTTACAACTTTCATGATAAGCGATTCGCCGCCTTCCTGTCTAGCTAGCGCCATAGCATTGGCGCTAACCGGGTTTTTTTTCCTCCTCTCCCAGCCCCCGGCTCCCCCCTCCAGATCCCTGCTAACCCCCTCCAGCCCGAGCCCACTGACCATTCAACTGCCCCCACTACCATGCATACCGTTTTTGGACAATATACTGTGCTCATGAACCGGTATTTTATATCCACTTCCCAGTTCCACCCACGTCCATAATAACAGTCTAAAAATGATGGAATGTCTTGATAAGTTCAGCGTTAGGTTCCTAGTTACAACTGGACTGCTTGAATTGATTCACGGAATTGGGAAATGGTCGAGCAATGATTTCTATACAATCATATGATGATGTTGGTAGGAGGTACTTATTGTTCCTTTTATTTATTTTTTTCAATATTCAACTGAAGAACTTTATTGCAAAACATGCATTACAGTTTTGACAGTAAATAACATGTTATTATTATTAATAACATATCGGTGGTTGAAATCCAGTGATTTTCTCTGAAGTACTGTACACAAGTTGTGTGACTGTACACAGAGCGAGTAAGTGTTATCTAATGATGTGGTACACATTCATCATAATACCAACATTCTGAGAGTGCCAAGGGTAGTGCAACACCAATCCCATCAATAAATAGCTCAACCGAACACAGAAATGGTAGAACCGTTTACACTTATCATCCATAATCCTTCGAAATTAATGGGCTGATATGATTCAGGGAACCAATCCAGGAGCTGGGGATGATCAGAATTCAGCTGGCCGTGTTTCAGGTAGGTACCTAAATTACAGTCCAGCCCAAAAGTCAATATTTCTTCGGTAACCTCTCTCTTACGGAAAAAAAGGTGTAGATTGGGGGTGGGCCCAACCACGGCTGGACTGCACCTACAACAGGACCCATACCTTTTTTGGACCAGTACATTCATGTATCATGAAAAGGTGAGAGCGTCGGGTTTCTGGTAGGATTTTCACAACCATACCGTTTTGGACATCACAAACCACAAATAACAAATGTTAACTATTGCCAATCAAGCGAGAAATGACTAATACCAAACCTCGGACAATAGTGGAAGGGGGGGGGGGGGGGGGGGAGATAGCCTTCCTGAATCTTAGGTCAGTGTGTGGAATCAAACGCCGGGATTCTGGTAGATAGATATCGATCAAACCATTTTGGGCGACGTCACGTATTTTTCTTCTTTCTTTTTTGTGGATGATAGGATGAAAAGTGTTGAATAGGAACCAGCACCTCTAATTAAATTCATATACACATTAAATTGAGTCAAGAGTAATAAAATTAACTTCACCAATGGAATCACAAGGTATCGAGGCATATCTGTCGAACTACCTTACCAGGCCCAGAATGCCAAGAAATATGATGAACGCTCTAGAAAAATACTATTGTAACCACTGATCAATATTGCTCTTCCTTCCCATTCCTTTTTCCGTGGATCATTTAGGACGGATATATTCATGAACAAGTCTACCTTATGGGTCCAAGAGGGGGATTACCACAACCTCCGAGACAAACCCACCCGGGAATATTGTGGAAAGTGGAAATGTGGAATTGTGGATGAAGTCCCTAATTTTCTATTGATAGCTAAACTTGTGAATCAATGCATCGTCGTTCAAGTTCTGATACAGCTTAATGCACATTTTTGTCAAAATGATTTTTTTATGTTCTCCGATTCAAATTTTAGCGCCGGAGTGAATGAAATAATAAATTCTGACAAAGTTCCAACAAATGGCGCGTAAATTGCAAAAATTTCGACACCGCCTAATCAGTTTTTTTTGTCAGTGGGTCAATACCGCCTAATCCACATCGTGATGACCTGTGACTGCGACGCATCTGTTTCCGGGGGGGGGGGGGGGGGGGTTGGAAACCCCCGAAGCTCAACCACCGCTAGTAGTTCATCAGAAACGCAAGAAAAGGTCGCCCCTGTATCAATCACTGTTGTTGCCCCAATACATTTGTTCATCGACAGGGTAAAGCGGGGTGATGGGATCCAGAGGGTAATGGTATCATTCAGTTTTAAAAAAATCTAATCCAGCTGGCTCTGAACTCCGTTGGGAAGCTGAAGAATTATTCTAATCGCCACTTTGACAGCTGATTAAAGAAATGCCCGCTCATTTCGCGGTACAAAGTTTTAAAGGTGTTTTCTTGTAATTTTCGCCATGTCTTCAAAACGAGGATTTTTTCCCCTCTACCTTTCGAGATGCGTGTTTGGGTTTTTATAAATCCGTTTTTTCAAAATGTGTTTAGATTTTTTTGCCTCTACCTTTTGATACGTGTTTGGTTTTTCAAAATCCGTTCAAAAGTAAGGCGTCAGCTTTTTTACCAGAATGTCAACAAAAGAAGTAATGGTATGCTTGGTTATGGGGGAACGGGATCGGCTATTTTGAGTGGATCACATTACCCCATAGCGGATGCCATTCCCCCAAAACCTTTTCTCCACATCGATTTCCAAAGGAAAATTTTGTTCAATTTTGATAAACAGTTCTTGCATGTTGATGGACAACCTTTCAAAGCTACTCCAGGATTGTATGAGCTGATATTTGTAGATAACCCATTACAAACATTTTGATCGTGATAATTTTGATGACTAATCAAATTGTAAAGACAACTCCTGTGGCTCACCATGGATACGATTTATATAGACTGCTAAACAGGTTTGGTGGGGAGAAATATAAATCGATCATTTCAGTTATTTACCCTCCAAAAACCAGGAAAAATCCCTCCGATCAACAGATCGTCGATAATAAAACAGGTGGTGGTGTTGCGAATTTATTCAGACACTTTACTTAAGTTCTAAATTGGAGATGGAAAAATTGAGGATTGCAAATAATGCTGCCCTTTTGATAATAAGACTGTCCTTTGATCTGAGTTGGGCTGATCAAGTAGAAAGAGAAGTGGAATTGGAACAAAAGGAAGATAAACAGAGTACAAATGAGGAAGAAAGAGAGAGAAAGACCCAGAGGCGTCAACGTCCAAAAAACTAACGGGGCAAGAGGCGGGATTTACACCCTTTATTCGAAAAGGAAAAGCACAGACGTCAGACAAAAGGTATATAATATTGAAGTCACTGCTTAATTATTTAATTTCGGAACATTTTGCCGCCAGGTTTCCTACTATCATATTGTAAGCCCCAGGAACGGGGGAGCGGAGAAGGGTCGACGGAGGGGAAGCGCTCACAGTAAGGGTAAAAACATAGTGGAGCGGCGAGTCAAGAGTCAAGCGGCGAGTCTAGCGGCGCGTTTTTAAATCTTCCATACAATCAAGTAGGCACGGACATAGTGACGAGGCAAGCGGCGCTTCATGCATCGACATGAATCTTGACTCGCCGCTCGTGAAATGACCCCCGATTTCTTTGAAGCGCTGCTCCAGTAGATCGACTCCTGTCTTCCAGTGCAGTCGGTTGTGTATATAATTTGAACGTGTAATTGGTTGTTTGTTGTACAGTATTTCCATCTGTTTGATTAATATTTTCATCAGTGCATCATATTTATACCACAAAATGAACCTGGAACTGTTGATTTCGTCAATACGGAACCGTGAACCGATATGGAACCAACAGATGAATGACCACCATAATCGGTTTACACTGGACAAACTATGGAAGGAAGTAGGGATAGAAAATAATTGCCCAGGTATGTTTGCTTATACGTATGATGTATTTTTTCTTTGCATTTCAGTAGGCCAGTAAGCAAGTTGTCTCGTAGTAAACTTAAAAGAATCGCATATTTACATGAATTGAAAAGACCGTCCTAATAACATCTTGCAAACCTCAGAACAGAATGGTATCCAACATATTTGAACACACACATGAAAAGTGAAAGATAATAAAACAATGAATTTGAAATGCTACTGGACACATAATTCATAATAACAATAATAATAAATTTGTCAATGTCTGTCATTTGTAAATGAGATACCAAGGTTTAAAATAGCAAAACCAGCCAAAACATGTAACTAAACTGCTTTTCAGTCTCTTGCAAAGTGGATCATATTTTCATTGAAATATCTTGTGAATGTGTCCCGCACAAAAAGAGCATCACTCGATTGTCGTCCTCTCTGACGTTGTCTTCTTGGAACTTCAATGTTCTTAGGTTCAACTGTCTTCACATCTGTCAAATGCCTCTCAAATCCTTCTCTATCTATTATAGTGTTTTGAAGGACACACATTACTTTTATTATCATGTCAACTGTTTCATGGTCAGTTTCAATACTTTTAGACAAAAGTCTCCATTTTGAGTACAGGATTCCAAACGTACACTCAATACATTTTCGAGCCCTTGAGTGTCTTTTATTGAAGAGGATTTTTTCTTCATTGAGATTTTCTACATTGTAAGGTGTTAGTACATTTACGGACAAGGGGAAGGCTTCATCTGCGAGAAATACCAATGGCGTTGTAAAATTAGTCCCAGGCAAACAAGCATCATCCGGAATGGCAATTTCTTTGTTTTTTATCATTCGATAAAAGTCAGAGGAAGCAAAAGTGGCTCCATCGCTTTGTTTTCCAAATCCTCCTACATCGATTACAAGAAATCTGTATTTTGCATCACAAATTCCCAGTAAAACAATGGAGTAGAATTTTTTGTAGTTATAGAACATTGTGCCTGAATGTGGAGGGCAAGAAATTCTGACATGCTTTCCATCAATGCATCCCATACAGTTGGGAAAATTCCACAAGTTACAAAATTCTTTGCTTGTCTGTGTGAAGCATTCTTTTGAAGGAGGCGGCATATGTAAAGGCTGCAAGATATTCCAAAGAACGTTGACAGTTCCTTTCACTATCTTGCTAATTGTAGATGCACCAATACGAAATGAGAACGATAAAGTTTTGAATGAAGATCCAGTCGCCAAGTATCTGCAACAATAAAATATATGTGTAAACCTAGAACCTAGAATTGATGTAAAACTGCCTAAATTGTTTAGGTTTCAGTCTGTTAAACGTTTATCTCACCTCAAAGGTCTTATCAAACTTACATGGTCTTATTTAGGGCACTCTTTAGGAATTTAAAAATGGTCTACAGTAGCTTTGTCTGATTTGATGGGAACCAAAATATTTTTTTTCATTATAGATTAATATGTAACATCAGCAAAATGTAATACTTATTTTTTCATTTCAGTAAAAGATGCTCAAAGCAAATGGAAGTCATTAAGGGACTATTACAGGAAGGAAGTAAGAAAAATGCAAGAAGAAAGATCGGGATCCGGCGCAGAATCGCTGTACAAATCTAATTGGCCATATTTTTTTATGTTAGATTTTCTGAGATCACAATTCAAGACTAGACCTACATCTGGGAATATCAAGAAAAAATGTGAAAATTTGGAGGAGCAGACGACAGACACAAACTTTGAAGAGGCAAATCTTGAAGACAACGCAAACGATATAAGTGTAGATTATCCAAGTGAATCACAAGTTACTGAGGGCGGCAACGATGTCGGCAATGTCAGTACCTCAGCTTCTGTACGTCCGTCAAGTGCCAATGAAAAAACTATGAATGAAGGTCTTGTCCACCAAAATAATTTTAATAAGAGAAGGGCACAAAATCCTGAATTGAAGAAACTGATCCAGATTGAGGAAAAGAAGATGGCACTTTTAGAAGAAAAGCGGGCTCGAAGAGAAGAAAAGCCAAATGACGACATGATGTTTTTTGAAAGCCTTTTGCCTCACATGAAAAATATAAATGGAGCTGAAAAACTACTTTTCCGAAATGAAGTTACAAATCTAGTACTAAAATATGCATACTCGCACGACTCTTCTAGACCGTCTACAGATACTAGTAACTATTCCATTCATCAGTCATTTGTGCCTTCAGACCACTCTCTTCAAAATAGTACATCACCAACACCCCAACAAGACAACAGCTTATTAGATTTAGATCAGTGGAATCAAAGTTTTAACCCTTAACACAAGAACAGTAACATTTTAGATTTAGAGTCAAAAAATGTGTGTCTTTTCAAAATGTGGTTTTAAGTTTTTTTTCATAAAGTTTTTCATGATATAAACAGTTTCTTACCTCAATGTTATAACCAGCTTCTCCTCAGGTTCAATAGGCTGCTTGACGAAATTAGTGAATTTTGTTACCATTTGAGGTTGAATATGGTTTAAAATGTACTGAAAGGTACTGTACTCCATCCTGGTGTATTGAAAGAACCGATCAGGATACTCCTTTAATTGGGGAAATAGGTGATGGTATTCACCTAAAGTATCACGTTTTTCGTTCAATGGATGCACAGCACAACTCCTAACACCTTTAACACATAAAACTTTGAGGGCACTGTTCTCCAATAAATACTCGTCATCACTATCTGATAGCATTTTGTCGACTAAACTCTTTTCTCCTCCCAGTCGCGGGAGTCAACTCGCCGCTCCACTATGTGCGTGTGAAGCGACGCTTGTATCTTGAATCGAAAACGCGCTGCTTGACTCGCCGCTTGACTCTTGACTCGCCGCTCCACTATGTTTTTACCCTAAGGGAGGTGCCGGAGAAGGGGAAGCCCAAGGGGAGGGGAGGGAGTGGAAGACCCCAGGGCGTAAAGGTACGTCCATAGTGAACGGCTTCCCGCTTTATCGCCGCAGACTAGCGGGGAAAAAATGTGAGGAGAAATGAACGAATACGGCCATAGGGGAGTCTTTCTAATAGGCGACACTGCAAACCGTCGACAACCTCGTTGACACTAAACAACAGCACATATTGCAAATAGTCGACACGAAAAGCGGACGGCTCTCTTGACGACTATGAGAAAAAACCCAGCATTGCGAATAGGCGACAAGCGGAACGGCGACAACCCTCCAGGTATACCTGGTTGCGGAGAAGGTTGAGCCACAAATAACAAGGCAGCGCCATCCGGCCTCAGTCCTTTGACTTCAGCGACCCTTCTCCGTCCTTCCCAGTTCTACAATAATAGTAGAGATTAGCTAATTCACAAAATTATGTACGATTTTGAATAACTAACTCTGATGTGTCTCAGTCAACGAAAAAAAAGAGTTTAAAAAATAAAAATAAAACTTAGGAAACGCAGGAGTTGTTATTCAGTACATACCTTGAATTATTATTCAGTACATAACAAATACCCAAGAATTTTGGACTTATTCATTTCATGATTCCGATCCACTGATTGTGAATAAAGACAGATGTTTGTTGAAAAAGTTATATCAAGGAAATAGAATGGCAAATAATTTTCCAAATGCCTGGTACATTTCAAAACGATAGGACGAATGGGACAAAGTCGAAAATTGTTTTAATGAAATCCAGCTACCTACACCTATTTCTAACAGTACCTACCTAGGTAGGTACGATTACGGAAAGAAACGCTGAACTTTCTGTTTCGGGGATTTTTTTTTCCGCTTATGACGCCGGGGATTTTTTTCCCGGTGGGGTCAGTTTGGGAATTTTTTTCGAGGGATTTTCTTCCCTACATTCGGGTGGGCAGCATAGCTTCCTCACATCGTAACATGGATGTGTGTAATAAATAGCTGGTGCGTCCAAGATTTGCGCAGGCCTGCCACTAATCCGATCCCTATGAAATTCATAAGGGAATCTCTGCAGACTAGGCTAGTCCTAGGACACCGTACAAATTTGAGCACAATCTGCCTAATGAGCCTGAGTGAGCTATGGCTGTTCACAGACTTACGTTTGCGCATGCGTAGACGCTACCATTTGTACGATGGCGATGAAATTCACACGGGATCGTCTAGGGGGTAACCCGCACAATTCCTTATAATTTCATCAAAATCGGACGAATAGTTTCGGAGTTCTGCCCGTGACAAGGAATTTACCACAGACGGAGAGACAGACAGACACGGAACCAAATTTGTTCAGAAAGCTTTGAAACGGAAAATGCCCAGAATATGCGGCATAAACCAGGAAATTAAAAGTCACAGAATAGAGATCATGACAGGCGAATATCGTATATATTGTCCAATGAACAGGCCTTTAGCGTGACGTCGCTAAACAAGACTGATGATACCTAAGCCTTTACCTGAGGAAAGCATTGCCTGAATTATGCTCGAAAGGAAGCAGGTAGAAGACCCCGAAGGTGTCGACGCTTTGCAATACACTTCTTAAAATCGCTCATAACAGACAATGTCGCCTATTTGCGAATCGGGAGTTGTCGACTATTTGAAATAGCTAAGGTTTCATTGTATCGATAAGAGCCAGTAACTAAATTACATTCTATTCTGATCAAATGCACGCTTTGAATTGGGACGGGGAGGTCAGATTTGTGGGTTTTATTAGCTTCCAAAATTTTCGGGCTAAAACCCAACAGAGGCCCGATAGTAGCGTTTTGAGTGAAATCTATCTCGGTAGGCTCGAGAGGATTTCCGCCTGTAACGTGTTATTATTACCGATGATACTATTTTGATTGGGAGGTTTAATCCATTTTTGTACGTAGCTGTTAATGTCTGAGAGCTCGTATGAACCGGTCGGGAGAGAAATCACCTCTTTTCCTATCGGGAGAAGGTTGTTTTTCCCAACTTCGACATTGGGAATTGAATTGAATACAGAAAAATCAATTAAACCTAATCTCCATTCACCGTCAGCGCCACCACTTGTATCAACGTGCGGCCATAGATCAGCGGAAATTACCGACTCGTTTCCAGATAAACAAAACATGTCGTTGTTGTTATCAGTGCAGAGTCTTGATCAAAACTGATGATTGTGTAACAAAAATTTGAGACATAAATGCCCGCAAATAATTTCATTCCCTTTTTGAAACGAGTCATAATTATAGAAAATGTGAGGAGCGCTCTTAAAGTAAACAGTCAATTCCTTTGGAGGTGGTAGGTTTCTGTATGAATCAAAATAGAAAATTTTATTATTTCGCCGTTTATAGCTCACCCAATGCGTTCCCGACCCATCGTTATCGTCTAAATTGACTATCCCGCTTTCAAATTTTCGCATTTTCAATGGTAAAGCGTCCTTACTGTATACCCCTCTAAAATATGAAATTTTTTCGCATACCGAATCAATTCAAAATTTGATAAAGGATGTATTGGAATTTCAATTCCTTCTACGTTTAGTCTCCCTCCTTTTCTTTTTCTTCCCTCCGCCACGACCTTTTTTCCCCTGCCCGCCCCCATTAATTTTGTAGGGGCGTAAATAAAGTCCATTCCCCTCCATTGCCAGGTTGTGTCGCTTTTCCTCACCAAGCCGCCTCGTACTTGTTTTCGCATCTGATATCGATTTTGCTACACTTCCAACACCACCGACGATGGACCCCAAGGCTCCGAGACCTGCTAAAATTAATGGGAGAAATCCACCCTTTTTACGTTTCCTCACTACATGCCTTCCTCCCGACATTTTTCGTTTAACTTTCATGCCTGTTGTGACCAGCCACGCAGCAGCTTTCTCTTTTATATCTGCGTCTGATGATTGTACACGTTTCCAAGCCTCCTCTTGTAGGATTTTATCCGCACGAGACCGTTTCTTATCGTCTCCACTCGCTGTTGATTCAGCATACACTATATCATGATTTTTACACAATTTATCAAGCCGATTGATTCCCGGATCACCACGGGTCAGTCTCGTTTCTAATTTCGTTCCTGGACCACAGTATTGATAACCACCCGGAAGATGAAGCTCAAAAGGGAGTTTATCTATTAATCGATTAATTATTCCACCACCACCACCTCTTTTCTCGGCGCTCTTCCTACTACGACTAATCACATTCGATCCAACGCACGCATCAACCCGTTCGTTGGATCTATAAAATAAACGTTTACAATGTTGTCATGAATCCATTGCTCACGTTTATGAATGTCAGTCATCAAGAAGCGGAAAGCGTCACCATTAGGTGTTAGAGCCGAGTATGAATCAAGGATCGTTCGCGTTCGTAATTCGCTTTCCCATCATGTCAACAGTTTTAGTATCGTTATGAAAAAATTCCGTTTTAGCGTTCACATACTCTATACAAAATTGTTGTTTATCAGTTGTTTTCTTATCAATGTAACCTTTTGTTGCGGCATCATTTAAAAAAGAAGGTTCACCCACATTTATCAACCGTTCTCCGTTAAAATCCCATCCTTCGTCCCGTTTTGGGGGAACAATAGAATCAACGTACGCTTTATTTGCCACATCAAATGGATGTGTAGGGGTTACTTGAAGATTTTTCAATTTCGCTCTTTTAATGTCAAAGACACGCACATCTTTTCCCAACCCATCCTCCTCCTACCCCTTCTGTTCACTCATTAAACAGTAGCGTTTCAGGGTGGCAATTTTAATCAAGTCGTCGTCATTGATAGGCTCAGATAAATTAACAATTCCTTTTCCTTGCGCATCGAATTCCTTACCGCCAGAAGTTAGTTTTAAACATTGTTTATCTAAAGCGGCTAACTGGTCAAGCGTTAGGTATCGCGTCAAGTGGATCCTTCCCCTTACCGACATTGACGAGGCGTTTTCGACCAAAGTCGTAATTACCCGCAGCGGTTAATTTAAAACCTACACCTGGTGGTCCCGCTCCCGTTTTCATGTACCCTCCTCCTCCTCCTCCCCCCTCGATTGAATCTCCGCTCCACCGTCCGAACTTGTCAATGCTCATTCTCCATCTGTTGATTGGGATGGAAAATAATTTTATTATAAAGTAAAAAGTTTAGGTTCTTTTATAATTTTGAGCTGTCAGCTCTTCAAGAATGGAGATGATTTCATTCGAATGTGAATTATTACCGGCTTGAGAGGAGGCAATTAGTTTTCGTAAACGATGACACAGTTCATTTACATTATCAAAATAAACGTATCGAACATTATTCATCGCCACTGTTGTCGGTGAATGATGTTTTATTTGGAATCCTGTCCCAGTCATGGGATCTCCCCGCCCCTCCTCCTCCCCCTCTTCTACTTCCGTCAGTAGATATAACCTGCACATTTTCACTTGCCACTTTTTACCCCCTCCACTTCCACCACGTCAGAGGTGCAAACAGCCCCGACAGCCCCCCGGCCGACGAGGAGCACTCCCTCTCCACTCCGACCACTACTCCACCCACCACTCCACCACCTTCGGACATCAACGAGGACAGTATGGATTACGAAGATGTATGTACACAGAGTGATATTTAAATTCCATAGCATTAGCAATATCTAAATTAGACCAACATGCACTATACTCTAGCCCTACCCTATTCCATTAGATCAAAAAAATTTTTTTTTTTTTTTTGAAGAACATCACACACATTCAGCCAATTTTGTCAAAACAAATTCAGAATGATATAAAAAGATGAGAGATATAGAAGAGATACATTAATATTGGATTTCATAAAAATTTCAGAACCATTTTTGCAAGGTTGAGGAGTATATATTGACCGAATAAAACCCATTGCTATTGGCTCTCATGAAAGTCCCCTAAGCAGCAAATTCAAAACATTCAATAAATTGCAAGTTCAAATCCCTAAACTTGAAAACCCCACTTTAAAAAACCCAGCTTAAACTAAATGTATGTTTTTTCAATTTTGTTGCAGGAGGTCCAGGTAGTGAGGCGACAACTAGAACTCATTGAGACCGAGTTAGAAATATTATATAATATCTTACAAGTAATGATATGAAAAAAAAAAAAAAATTAGACGTAATGCATTGTTTTATATCAAATCCTCAAATTCCAGTAAATGTTCATAGGTGGTGGGATAATACTCACAAGTTTCCAGACATAATTTGGTGTCTATATAGAGCAGAGAGCAGAAAGCTAGGTTAATACTTTATCAGAGTTTGGTGACTATAGAGCGGAAAGCTCTGTTTATATACTCTTTCGTGGGGGTAGGGGTAGGGGTCCAGTGGAGGGGGAATGCTTGAGAGTAGGGGCTGTTCTATAAAACAGCCTGCACTGGACCTCATGCTGTACCATTCAGTCTCCACTGCCACCCCTACTCCTCCACCCTCAGCAAACAAGCAGGAGTACCCTCTCAGAAGACTTGAGTCCACCTCTCCCAACAAACAGCAAAAATGATGAGCCAAGGTATGACAACCCCAACTCAGGAACATTCACTCGTGACAGTGAGGCCAGCGTCTTTATACGGTTAAGAGATAATGAAGGATAATTGAATATGGAAATCATTCTGTTGGAAAACAAGACAATTTCATCGTTAGCAGAGTCGTTTAAGTTTACGGAATTTTCAAATCGTCAGATGCGTAGCCTGAGAAAAAAAGGGGTTTGCTATGAGGAAACGATAACTGTATGGTCGTGAGAACATTAGACTAAGAAAAAAAAAACCCCATCTAATATCCGGTAAGGACCACAATTCGTCTTATGTAGGGTTTCCCCCACCCAATTTTAGTCTTCAATATTTAAGCAAACAACCTTCCCATCGTAGTACACAAACCCTGAAGCTCCAGCAACATTAACATGGACCCGATGCTAGTGGTCTTTTTACATGAACACATGCCGCACCATCTTTGGGTAAGTTTTTTTTTCTATGTTCTGTAATCTTACGCAAATTCGTCGAAGTTATCAATTTTTTTCCTCAATATTGTTTTTAGCACATCCCGACGATGGTGCTGACCGGTTTAAATACGTTAGGGGACCGAACGTATTTAGGTCAGATGGCTGATGGTCGGCGGGTGGGGTATGAGGCGCCATCCCCGTACCTCGTCACCGTTTGGGTGACATCACGTCCTCGGTTAGTACCGTCAAGGCGGGTGTCTTGAAACTGGCGGGTGATTTGAAACACTTTGGGGATGATTAGGTTTTATTCTGTTGGCAGCAATGGAGTGATGGTTATCGGAGCTTTTATCACTGGAAGCGGTTCTGAGGTAGTTGTGGAAGATAACCAGAGGGGAATTCCGCGTCATGTAAGTATTTATCTTACTTTAATAATTCGTTGAAGTTTATTAACTAAAAATGGATGATTTTTACTTCAAAACGCTAAGGTCTGTACCGAATCTCATAGTAGGTTGAACAACTTGAAATTTTTACTGTGTGTTCCCTTACTTGTTTACTCGAAGTTCCGAGGTCCCACTTCTTTGCACTGTTGATAGTTGATTTTTAAGAAATATTTTTGTAAAAGTTGAACTTTAGCGGGTGACATGAAACCAAGACATTAGGTGTTGCAAGTCATCTGCATTATTGAACCCAGCTCTTCCACATGTTTGATAAATAGTTTCAAGTAAGGTTACCTACCTCACGTCCATTTTGTTGCATTTCATTTCGATCCGTTAATTTCTTATTTTCTTGTCACTGTTCCAGAAACCACCATGGGAAAATATTCCAGGAAAGCTGGGGCCCGAAGATACAGAGACTTCACTGATGCAACCCTACAAAAAGCCCTCGATGCTATTCGTTCAGGCCAGATGACGCTTCGAAAAGCATCAGAGACCTACAACATCTCTGCAGCTACCCTCTCCCGGAAACGGAGGGGTCAACACATGAAGAAGCACGGTGGTCAGGTTGTACTATCTCCACATGTTGAAAATCTCATTGCTCAAAATATAATTCTGGCGAGCGATTGGGGGTTTCCAATCGATGCGGTAGCACTGAAAAACGTTATTAAAAACTATCTGGAGAATGCTGGTGTAACTGTGCCAAAATTCCATGATGGCAATTCCCCAGGGAAGGAATGGGTGGCGGGTTTTTTAAGGAGGCACTCCAGCATTCTCTCTCGAAGGTGGTGCCAGAATATAAAAAGAGCACGATCTGCCGTGGATTCTGGGGTGATAAGGGAGTTTTTTAGTGAAATTGAGGTTAGTCTCTCAGGCGTGGAACCAGCTGCACTTGTAAACTACGATGAGACTGCCATGATCGATGATCCCAAAAAAGCAGCCGTCTTCTGTCGCAGGGGGTCAAAACGAGCTTACCGCATCATTGACACTTCAAAAAACTCCTACTCAGTCATGTTTAGCGGAAGTGCGTCTGGCCACCTTCTACCACCATATGTGGTGTTTCGGGCGGAAAGACTCATGGATGGATGGACGATGGGGGGCCCTAAAGGAACGCGATACAACGTGAACCCCAGATCTTCATGGTTTAACACTGCCTTATTCGAGGATTGGTTTTTTACTGTGGCTTTACCCTACTTTCGCAGGCTGAACCAGCCAGACTCTCCAAAAGTCTTGGTTGGGGATAACTTAGCCTCGCATATGTCTGTGCGAGTGATGACAGCCTGCAAGGAAAACAATATCAGGTTTGTGCTTCTGCCCCCTAACTCCACGCATTTGCTACAACCACTAGACGTAGCTTTTTTCAAGCCCTTGAAATCCTATTGGAACAAAGTTATTCTGAACTACAAACAACACCACAAAGGGACCCTTCCAAAGACAGTGTTTCCCCAATTGTTGAAAGAAACATTGGATATGATGGACGAAAATGGGTCGATTTTGAGAAGCCTGCAATCAGGTTTTGAGGCTAGTGGTCTATGCCCCATCAACATCAACAAGGTGATCCAACAAGTCCCTCAAACCAACCCAGATGACGAGGGCAACGATGGAGCCCTCCAAGACATTGTTAACAACTCTTTCGCGATTTTTCTTAGAGACCTCCATCGCAAAGAAACAGCTACTACCACCACTAGGCGAAACAAGCGGCTCAACGTCATCCCTGGGCGCAGTGTTACAAATCTGTATGAGGAAGCTCCACACGATGTTGATACTACAATCCCTGTTCCTGCAGTACAAAAGAAGAATCCGCCTGCTCGCAGGAAGCTCAACCTTCCTCCTACTCAGGTTTCAAGTGACTCTGAAAAATCAGTTCTGGACAGTGATTCTGACCTCGATTACACACCTGATGACCCACCGCCTTTACCTTCACGAAAACGATCCACAAGAACACGAGAAACAGAGGAAGAGTCGTCAGCATGTGCTCAACCAGCGTTCAACGCAGCCGAATTGCCTTCGACGAGTTCTCGACAAACCATGAGTATAGCTGACCTGCGAATAAATGAATTTATTGTGGTCTACTTTCCCTACCAGGGAAGAGGTGGTCTCATTACTCATAAGATGTTTATTGGCATAATCCTGCTCTTCTTGAATGGCAAAATCAGGTGTTCCTTCTTGAGGAAAAGCCCTAGGGGTCAAAACCTCTATTGTTATCCAAATGTTCCAGACGTCACTGACATCGACATTGGTCAGGTCGCAAAAAAAGTGAAGCCATTATTTGAAAAAAGAGGGAGTTTTTGTTTCCCTGAAGAGTGAACCATGCTTCCTTTTCCTTTTCAAGCCATGTTTTTGTTCCGAAATTTTTTTTTTTTTCAAAGATCTTACAGTTGTTTAAAGTTTTCTGGCATTTTCTTAAGAAAGTTCTAACTTTCAATGTTATTAGAAATTCCAAGTTGATTCGTAGTTCAAAGTTTCCTACAATTTGAAAAGCTAGTTAATTCGTTGTTTAAAGTTTCCTACAATTTAGGACGGTAGTTTTATACCAACCTACGCTTTCTTGGTTTCTCCTTTTGGGGAATTTACCTACTTGGTAGAGATTTTACTTATCGTGATAATTTTTCTAGTTGACTTTCGTGTTAAATTTTGTCAAAGAAAAGACTGACCCACGAAAACTTCCTAAAACGAACCATTTCGTGTGAAAAAAAAATGTTAGGGTATGAAGAACTGAAGTAGTTATATAATTACCATTTACTTATTAATCTCAAGTGATTATACCCTTCATTATAAGATAATAAAAAATGATTTTTGCGTCCAAATAAGGCTGAAATAGTTTAATTCCTGTTATAAATAAAGATGTTATGTGTTTTTACCGTTGAAAAAAATTTTTTTTGTACCCTACCTTCTCACTTAACATTTTTTAAAACTCCGAATACCGTTTCAAGCCGTATAACGTTAATATTAATTGTAAACATGGGTTTTTTGCGCAACGTTTCAAGTCACCCGAATGTGGAGATGACTTGAAACAGGCATAAATCAAAAAAAATAAATACTTTCCAATAAAGAAAAAAATTTATTTTTGGTACCAATGTGTTCTCTGAAGAGCCTTGGTACTTTTAAGACCATCCCCAAATTTCTGGGTGCAATATTTCTCCCGTGGCAGCTGTTCAAAGTTGAAAAGTGTTTCAAGCCACCCGCCTTGACGGTATATTTTTTTAAATGATTTCTTCTTTGTTTAACCAAGAAATATTATGTAGGTATTCAAAAAAGAAAAATTAAAACGCTATTACATACAAAACTTAATTTATTTTTTTACAGATGAGAATGAAAAGGTTTAAAAGTTCCAAAACCTAGATGGATTGTATATATCGAATTATTGGTTAGAAAAAGAAATAGAAGAGCTAAATGTAGATTTAAACTACAAATTCAATGTTAAATTGGACAAGATAAAAACCACTCCAACTAAACACAAACTTAGAGTTGTTTTCTGTGCATCTAATTAAAAATAAATAAAGAAATGTTTAAAAAATAATATTATTTGTAATTTGTTACCTTCCTTCCATCAAAACTATATATATTTTTTTAGAGATGAGGTTATTTGATGTGACCCTGGAATGGTAGCCGAAACGAGGTAGCCTAGCGCGACGCGGCCCCCTTTTTTTACCTATATGACTGGTTGGAAAATTTCCTTATTAAAGGACCTCCCACGCTGTTCATTTCTTAATAAAGGGTCGCCCACGCAGTTTAATAATGAAAAAAGATGCCAAACAGAGTCGTTTAAGTTTACGGAATTTTCAAAACGTCAGATGCGAAGCCTGAGAAAAAGAACCTGCAGTAACAGTAACAGGAAAAGAGCCTGCGGTAACAGTATCAGGGTGAGAACGTTGCACTAAGAAAAAAAAAGCCCATCTAATATCCGGTAAGGACCAAAATTACTGCCCTGAAGTTAGCTGCATATTCAAAATCGAAAACATTAAACGTTTGCCACGGCTCGTCAGGTCAAAATTTTTGAATTTTGATCATGGGAATGAATTCAGCTACTCAAATGCTAGGAGGTATACCTTTTAGAATTTCGAAATTTTAATCCAAAATTTTAAAATTTTGCCCAACTTTAAACGTTTGCCCTGACCTTATCAATGACATATTTGATGTTCTGATTTCAAATTCTGTTAGTATATATTCTCCTCTCGATGGTATATCTTCCGGATTTTCGAAATTCGACCTTGAAACGGTAATATTCATGCCCTGAAGTTAGCTGCATATTCAAAAAGTTTAAACGTTTGCCACGGCTCGTCAGGTCAAAATTTTTGAATTTTGATCATGGGAATGAATTCAGCTACCCAAATGCTAGGAGGTATACGTTTTAGAATTTCGAAATTTTGATCCAAAATTTTAAAATTTTGCCCAACTTTAAACATTTGCCCTGACCTTATCGATGACATATTTGATGTTCTGATTTCCAATTCTGAAAGCTTATACCTTCCTCTAGATGGTATATCTTCCGGATTTTTGAAATTCGACCTAGAAATAGTCAGCTGCAACAACTGAGGCAAACATGATACACGGAAAATGGCCGTATGCTGACTTTAAACGCTTGCCCCAACCTTATCAGTGACATATTTGATGTTCTGATTTCAAATTCTGAAAGCTTATACCTTCCTCTAGATGGTATATCTTCCGGATTTTTGAAATTCGACCTAGAAATAGTCAGCTGCAACAACTGAGGCAAACATGATACACGGAAAATGGCCGTATGCTGACTTTAAACGCTTGCCCCAACCTTATCAGTAACATGTTTGATGTTCTGATTTCCAATTCTGAAAGCTTATACCTTCCTCTAGATGGTATATCTTCCGGATTTTTGAAATTCGACCTAGAAATAGTCAGCTGCAACAACTGAGGCAAACATGATACACGGAAAATGGCCGTATGCTGACTTTAAACGCTTGCCCCAACCTTATCAGTGACATATTTGATGTTCTGATTTCAAATTCTGAAAGCATATACCTTCCTCTAGATGGTATATCTTCCGGATTTTTGAAATTCGACCTAGAAATAGTCAGCTGCAACAACTGAGGCAAACATGATACACGGAAAATGGCCGCATGCTGACTTTAAACGCTTGCCCCAACCTTATCAGTGACATATTTGATGTTCTGATTTCAAATTCTGAAAGCTTATACCTTTCTCTAGATGGTATATCTTCCGGATTTTTGAAATTTGACCTAGAAATAGTCAGCTGCAACAACTGAGGCAAACATGATACACGGAAAATGGCCGCATGCTGACTTTAAACGCTTGCCCCAACCTTATCAGTGACATATTTGATGTTCTGATTTCAAATTCTGAAAGCTTATACCTTTCTCTAGATGGTATATCTTCCGGATTTTTGAAATTTGACCTAGAAATAGTCAGCTGCAACAACTGAGGCAAACATGATACACGGAAAATGGCCGTATGCTGACTTTAAACGCTTGCCCCAACCTTATCAGTGACATATTTGATGTTCTGATTTCAAATTCTGAAAGCTTATACCTTTCTCTAGATGGTATATCTTCCGGATTTTTGAAATTTGACCTAGAAATAGTCAGCTGCAACAACTGAGGTAAACATGATACACGGAAAATGGCCGCATGCTGACTTTAAACGCTTGCCCCAACCTTATCAGTGACATATTTGATGTTCTGATTTCAAATTCTGAAAGCTTATACCTTTCTCTAGATGGTATATCTTCCGGATTTTTGAAATTTGACCTAGAAATAGTCAGCTGCAACAACTGAGGCAAACATGATACACGGAAAATGGCCGCATGCTGACTTTAAACGCTTGCCCCAACCTTATCAGTGACATATTTGATGTTCTGATTTCAAATTCTGAAAGCTTATACCTTTCTCTAGATGGTATATCTTCCGGATTTTTGAAATTTGACCTAGAAATAGTCAGCTGCAACAACTGAGGCAAACATGATACACGGAAAATGGCCGTATGCTGACTTTAAACGCTTGCCCCAACCTTATCAGTGACATATTTGATGTTCTGATTTCAAATTCTGAAAGCATATACCTTCCTCTAGATGGTATATCTTCCGGATTTTTGAAATTCGACCTAGAAATAGTCAGCTGCAACAACTGAGGCAAACATGATACACGGAAAATGGCCGCATGCTGACTTTAAACGCTTGCCCCAACCTTATCAGTGACATATTTGATGTTCTGATTTCAAATTCTGAAAGCTTATACCTTTCTCTAGATGGTATATCTTCCGGATTTTTGAAATTTGACCTAGAAATAGTCAGCTGCAACAACTGAGGTAAACATGACACACGGAAAATGACCGTATGCTGACTTTAAACGCTTGCCCCAACCTTATCAGTGACATATTTGATGTTCTGATTTCAAATTCTGAAAGCTTATACCTTTCTCTAGATGGTATATCTTCCGGATTTTTGAAATTTGACCTAGAAATAGTCAGCTGCAACAACTGAGGTAAACATGACACACGGAAAATGACCGTATGCTGACTTTAAACGCTTGCCCCAACCTTATCAGTGACATATTTGATGTTCTGATTTCAAATTCTGAAAGCTTATACCTTTCTCTAGATGGTATATCTTCCGGATTTTTGAAATTTGACCTTGAAGTGGTAATATTCATGCCCTGAAGTTAGCTTCATATTCAAAAAGTTTAAACGTTTGCCACGGCTCGTCAGGTCAAAATTTTTGAATTTTGATCACGGGAATGAATTTAGCTACTAAAATGCTAGGAGGTATACCGTTTAGAATTTCGAAATTTTGATCCAAAATTTTAAAATTTTGCCCAACTTTAAACGTTTGCCCTGACCTTATCAACGACATATTTGATGTTCTGATTTCAAATTCTGAAAGCTTATACCTTCCTCTAGATGGTATATCTTCCGGATTTTCGAAATTCGACCTAGAAATAGTCAGCTGCAACAACTGAGGCAAACATGATACACGGAAAATGGCCGTATGCTGACTTTAAACGCTTGCCCTGACCTTATCAATGACATATTTGATGTTCTGATTTCAAATTCTGTTAGTATATATTCTCCTCTCGATGGTATATCTTCCGGATTTTCGAAATTCGACCTTGAAATGGTAATATTCATGCCCTGAAGTTAGCTGCATATTCAAAAAGTTTAAACGTTTGCCACGGCTCGTCAGGTCAAAATTTTTGAATTTTGATCACGGGAATGAATTTAGCTACTAAAATGCTAGGAGGTATACCGTTTAGAATTACGAAATTTTGATCCAAAATTTTAAAATTTTGCCCAACTTTAAACGTTTGCCCTGACCTTATCAATGACATATTTGATGTTCTGATTTCAAATTCTGAAAGCTTATACCTTCCTCTAGATGGTATATCTTCCGGATTTTCGAAATTCGACCTAGAAATAGTCAGCTGCAACAAGTGAGGCAAACATGATACACGGAAAATGGCTGTATGCTGACTTTAAACGCTTGCCCTGACCTTATCAGTGACATGTTTGATGTTCTGATTTCAAATTCTGAAAGCTTATACCTTTCTCTAGATGGTATATCTTCCGGATTTTCGAAATTCGACCTAGAAATAGTCAGCTGCAACAAGTGAGGCAAACATGATACACGGAAAATGGCTGTATGCTGACTTTAAACGCTTGCCCTGACCTTATCAGTGACATGTTTGATGTTCTGGTTTCAAATTCTGAAAGCTTATACCTTTCTCTAGATGGTATATCTTCCGGATTTTTGAAATTTGACCTAGAAATAGTCAGCTGCAACAACTGAGGTAAACATGATACACGGAAAATGGCCGTATGCTGACTTTAAACGCTTGCCCTGACCTTGTCAATGACATATTTGATGTTCTGATTTCAAATTCTGAAAGCTTATACCTTTCTCTAGATGGTATATCTTCCGGATTTTTGAAATTTGACCTAGAAATAGTCAGCTGCAACAACTGAGGCAAACATGACACACGGAAAATGGCCGTATGCTGACTTTAAACGCTTGCCCCAACCTTATCAGTGACATATTTGATGTTCTGATTTCAAATTCTGAAAGCATATACCTTCCTCTAGATGGTATATCTTCCGGATTTTTGAAATTCGACCTAGAAATAGTCAGCTGCAACAACTGAGGCAAACATGATACACGGAAAATGGCCGCATGCTGACTTTAAACGCTTGCCCCAACCTTATCAGTGACATATTTGATGTTCTGATTTCAAATTCTGAAAGCTTATACCTTTCTCTAGTTGGTATATCTTCCGGATTTTTGAAATTTGACCTAGAAATAGTCAGCTGCAACAACTGAGGTAAACATGACACACGGAAAATGACCGTATGCTGACTTTAAACGCTTGCCCCAACCTTATCAGTGACATATTTGATGTTCTGATTTCAAATTCTGAAAGCTTATACCTTTCTCTAGATGGTATATCTTCCGGATTTTTGAAATTTGACCTAGAAATAGTCAGCTGCAACAACTGAGGTAAACATGACACACGGAAAATGACCGTATGCTGACTTTAAACGCTTGCCCCAACCTTATCAGTGACATATTTGATGTTCTGATTTCAAATTCTGAAAGCTTATACCTTTCTCTAGATGGTATATCTTCCGGATTTTTGAAATTTGACCTTGAAGTGGTAATATTCATGCCCTGAAGTTAGCTTCATATTCAAAAAGTTTAAACGTTTGCCACGGCTCGTCAGGTCAAAATTTTTGAATTTTGATCACGGGAATGAATTTAGCTACTAAAATGCTAGGAGGTATACCGTTTAGAATTTCGAAATTTTGATCCAAAATTTTAAAATTTTGCCCAACTTTAAACGTTTGCCCTGACCTTATCAACGACATATTTGATGTTCTGATTTCAAATTCTGAAAGCTTATACCTTCCTCTAGATGGTATATCTTCCGGATTTTCGAAATTCGACCTAGAAATAGTCAGCTGCAACAAGTGAGGCAAACATGATACACGGAAAATGGCTGTATGCTGACTTTAAACGCTTGCCCTGACCTTATCAGTGACATGTTTGATGTTCTGATTTCAAATTCTGAAAGCTTATACCTTTCTCTAGATGGTATATCTTCCGGATTTTCGAAATTCGACCTAGAAATAGTCAGCTGCAACAAGTGAGGCAAACATGATACACGGAAAATGGCTGTATGCTGACTTTAAACGCTTGCCCTGACCTTATCAGTGACATGTTTGATGTTCTGGTTTCAAATTCTGAAAGCTTATACCTTTCTCTAGATGGTATATCTTCCGGATTTTTGAAATTTGACCTAGAAATAGTCAGCTGCAACAACTGAGGTAAACATGATACACGGAAAATGGCCGTATGCTGACTTTAAACGCTTGCCCTGACCTTGTCAATGACATATTTGATGTTCTGATTTCAAATTCTGAAAGCTTATACCTTTCTCTAGATGGTATATCTTCCGGATTTTTGAAATTTGACCTAGAAATAGTCAGCTGCAACAACTGAGGCAAACATGACACACGGAAAATGGCCGTATGCTGACTTTAAACGCTTGCCCCAACCTTATCAGTGACATATTTGATGTTCTGATTTCAAATTCTGAAAGCTTATACCTTTCTCTAGATGGTATATCTTCCGGATTTTTGAAATTTGACCTTGAAATGGTAATATTCATGCCCTGAAGTTAGCTGCATATTCAAAAAGTTTAAACGTTTGCCACGGCTCGTCAGGTCAAAATTTTTGAATTTTGATCACGGGAATGAATTTAGCTACTAAAATGCTAGGAGGTATACCGTTTAGAATTTCGAAATTTTGATCCAAAATTTTAAAATTTTGCCCAACTTTAAACGTTTGCCCTGACCTTATCAACGACATATTTGATGTTCTGATTTCAAATTCTGAAAGCTTATACCTTCCTCTAGATGGTATATCTTCCGGATTTTCGAAATTCGACCTAGAAATAGTCAGCTGCAACAACTGAGGCAAACATGATACACGGAAAATGGCCGTATGCTGACTTTAAACGCTTGCCCTGACCTTATCAATGACATATTTGATGTTCTGATTTCAAATTCTGTTAGTATATATTCTCCTCTCGATGGTATATCTTCCGGATTTTCGAAATTCGACCTTGAAATGGTAATATTCATGCCCTGAAGTTAGCTGCATATTCAAAAAGTTTAAACGTTTGCCACGGCTCGTCAGGTCAAAATTTTTGAATTTTGATCACGGGAATGAATTTAGCTACTAAAATGCTAGGAGGTATACCGTTTAGAATTACGAAATTTTGATCCAAAATTTTAAAATTTTGCCCAACTTTAAACGTTTGCCCTGACCTTATCAATGACATATTTGATGTTCTGATTTCAAATTCCGAAAGCTTATACCTTCCTCTAGATGGTATATCTTCCGGATTTTCGAAATTCGACCTAGAAATAGTCAGCTGCAACAAGTGAGGCAAACATGATACACGGAAAATGGCTGTATGCTGACTTTAAACGCTTGCCCTGACCTTATCAGTGACATGTTTGATGTTCTGATTTCAAATTCTGAAAGCTTATACCTTTCTCTAGATGGTATATCTTCCGGATTTTCGAAATTCGACCTAGAAATAGTCAGCTGCAACAAGTGAGGCAAACATGATACACGGAAAATGGCTGTATGCTGACTTTAAACGCTTGCCCTGACCTTATCAGTGACATGTTTGATGTTCTGGTTTCAAATTCTGAAAGCTTATACCTTTCTCTAGATGGTATATCTTCCGGATTTTTGAAATTTGACCTTGAAATGGTAATATTCATGCCCTGAAGTTAGCTGCATATTCAAAAAGTTTAAACGTTTGCCACGGCTCGTCAGGTCAAAATTTTTGAATTTTGATCACGGGAATGAATTTAGCTACTAAAATGCTAGGAGGTATACCGTTTAGAATTTCGAAATTTTGATCCAAAATTTTAAAATTTTGCCCAACTTTAAACGTTTGCCCTGACCTTATCAACGACATATTTGATGTTCTGATTTCAAATTCTGAAAGCTTATACCTTCCTCTAGATGGTATATCTTCCGGATTTTCGAAATTCGACCTAGAAATAGTCAGCTGCAACAACTGAGGCAAACATGATACACGGAAAATGGCCGTATGCTGACTTTAAACGCTTGCCCTGACCTTATCAATGACATATTTGATGTTCTGATTTCAAATTCTGTTAGTATATATTCTCCTCTCGATGGTATATCTTCCGGATTTTCGAAATTCGACCTTGAAATGGTAATATTCATGCCCTGAAGTTAGCTGCATATTCAAAAAGTTTAAACGTTTGCCACGGCTCGTCAGGTCAAAATTTTTGAATTTTGATCACGGGAATGAATTTAGCTACTAAAATGCTAGGAGGTATACCGTTTAGAATTACGAAATTTTGATCCAAAATTTTAAAATTTTGCCCAACTTTAAACGTTTGCCCTGACCTTATCAATGACATATTTGATGTTCTGATTTCAAATTCTGAAAGCTTATACCTTCCTCTAGATGGTATATCTTCCGGATTTTCGAAATTCGACCTAGAAATAGTCAGCTGCAACAAGTGAGGCAAACATGATACACGGAAAATGGCCGTATGCTGACTTTAAACGCTTGCCCTGACCTTATCAGTGACATGTTTGATGTTCTGATTTCAAATTCTGAAAGCTTATACCTTTCTCTAGATGGTATATCTTCCGGATTTTCGAAATTCGACCTAGAAATAGTCAGCTGCAACAAGTGAGGCAAACATGATACACGGAAAATGGCTGTATGCTGACTTTAAACGCTTGCCCTGACCTTATCAGTGACATGTTTGATGTTCTGGTTTCAAATTCTGAAAGCTTATACCTTTCTCTAGATGGTATATCTTCCGGATTTTTGAAATTTGACCTAGAAATAGTCAGCTGCAACAACTGAGGCAAACATGATACACGGAAAATGGCCGTATGCTGACTTTAAACGCTTGCCCTGACCTTATCAATGACATATTTGATGTTCTGATTTCAAATTCTGAAAGCTTATACCTTCCTCTAGATGGTATATCTTCCGGATTTTCAAAATTCGACCTAGAAATAGTCAGCTGCAATGACTGAGGCAAACATGATACACGGAAAATGGCTGTATGCTGACTTTAAACGCTTGCCCTGACCTTATCAGTGACATATTTGATGTTCTGATTTCAAATTCTGAAAGCTTATACCTTCCTCTAGATGGTATATCTTCCGGATTTTCAAAATTCGACCTAGAAATAGTCAGCTGCAATGACTGAGGCAAACATGATACACGGAAAATGGCTGTATGCTGACTTTAAACGCTTGCCCTGACCTTATCAGTGACATATTTGATGTTCTGATTTCAAATTCTGAAAGCTTATACCTTCCTCTAGATGGTATATCTTCCGGATTTTTGAAATTCGACCTAGAAATAGTCAGCTGCAACAACTGAGGCAGACATGATACACGGAAAATGGCCGTATGCTGACTTTGCAGGTTTGTTGTAACCTTATCAAAGAGGATTCCACGAGCTCATGGATAGCGTGTAGAGGAAGAAGTATGTAAGGAAGTCTCACTCTGTGTTAAATTGTCCGATGGGTGGATACTATACATTTTGCATTGCTACCTTTATGTCACTCTTCGGAGTTAGTGTAGTTCATCAGTGAATCATAGAAGCCGCATGATCGCTCGTCATCCTGGTTCCCGCCAGTATTGAAAACGCTCAAATGGGTACTGCTAGGCCTGTAATTATTCTACCGTTCTACTAGGCTGCTTTCATCTATCCTCTTGGAAACCCTGTAACTACCAAGGAGTGTTGTAAAGATAGCGCCAAAGTCAAACTGTGCACGCCCCGCCCATGTTTTTCCCCTGTTTTTCCATGAGTCAGATAAAAAAGGCAAATGGATTCAAATGGATTCAAAGAAGCATGGGATTGTATGAGGAAGCATGGATGGACGAATATGGAGGGGCATTGATGGTGTGTTGAGGAACTGTTTTATCACAAGTTCGATATAGAAATGACTCTAATTATTTACAAGCAGGAAACGAACGCTCTTTATTTTTGAACACAAGGCTTTTACATACATGTCAACTAACGACACATATCGTGGGAGAATACACACACTCCCTCAGAGTAATAGTCATCATAGAGGTGTACTTCCGAAGTTCTCTTACGTGCCACTGGCCGCGCCCCTAACAGGAAGAAGGCGAAGGAGTCAGTAAAAGAAGATTATATAGTTTTGCAATCCTTGTGTCATCGTCATGAAGGTGGTGACATGCACATCCCGTACTGTTGTGTGGAAGTAAGATAAGGATAGGAGTTCATGTATTCTTTGAGTATAATGAATTGAACTGTTTCTTGGGATATGGCAGATTGATGTCTTATCAGTAGGATATGAATGATGGGACCATTGTTGCCGTTGATGGAGTAGTGTTTTGGTCAAGGTGAATCTTGACGAGGTAGGTGCATGAAAAACCCACCTACCTTCCTTTATTACCTACCCACCCACCTTCCAGTATTATTGATAGGGATAAGATAATCATTCTAATAGCTGCTGTTGTGTTGGCACCATTGGCACTTTAAATTGTTCGTCCGAGAGGTTGCTCCATCTCTACTTCTATTACTCTATGATGCTCAACTGTGTTTCGCCTTAAAACGTTTCCGTTTGACTGTTGTCTTTTATAATAAATTATATTCGTTTTATGCCATGATTCTTCGTATCATTCCACGACCTTCAATTATCAACCCAGTTACCTTGTAACCCATTATTACCTACCTACCTCTTTTCAATATTACCTACTCACCTCATTCCAATATTACCTACCACTTTCCTGTCTTACCTAACTTCCTTCAAGTATTACCTACCAACGTAGTTTCCTCCCATCATTACCCACCCACCTTCCAGTGTTATCTACCCAGTTACCTTCCATTATTACTTTCCTACCTACCTATTTCCAATGTTACCTACCACTTTCCTGTCTCACCTAGCTACGTTCAAGTAAGTATTATTACCTACAGCTTCCTCCCATCATTACCTACCCACCTAACTACCTCTTTTCAATATTACCTACTCACCTCATTCCTATATTACCTACCACTTTCCTGTCTTACCTATCTACCTACTACTTTTCTGTATCAACTTACATACCCTCCAGTATTACCTACCTAGCTACCCTCCTGCCGTTAGGCCTACCCACTGGATCCGCCACTGATATTACCTACTTCATCAATGACAAAAACTCCATGTTCAGTAACCTTGATCCATGAATATCGATGTCCGGTACTCTACTCATCTTGGACTCTCTTGAACTGTTAGTTCATTCAATTTTCAATGAATACTCGCCATATTACCCTGTGTAATAATTTGGTATCTATAGATTGTTGAGTTCAGTGAATTAACTATTATTTAAGATATTTTCCTTTCGCTAACACGTTTCTTCAAAACTAGTGTTTATCTAGTGGGTAAGTACTGTGAGTACTATCTTGATTCCATTTCTTTTCTCTTTTAACTTGTTTTCTAGTACCACATTTTCTACTTACTTACTTTATGTTTTTTTACTGATTTTCCTTTCATTAGTTCGTTACTACCATAAAATGGAAGGGTATTATCAATCTATTGCCTGTTGTGTAGCTGAGAATATAGATAGTTTGGACATTTTTCGAGAAAAAAATATTCCCACCGCATTATGTTACAGGGTTGCAAAGGATCAAGGGCTTCAACGAAATCGTACCAAGACATTAGCAAATCGTATTAAATTATACTTCACAAGTAATACCCATGGGTTTGCCGATCTGGTGCACAGTTTGGTACAAGAACGTATTTCAAATAATAAAACCATTTCCTGCAATACACAAACTGAAATAGAAACTTTGGTCGCTGCCCCTGATACACCATTAGAAACTTCGGTTGTTTCCCCTGATACACCATTAGAAACTTCGGTCGCTGCCCCTGATACCCCATTGAGAAACACGCCGTTGTCCTATGTAGCTGCCGAAGGTACTATCTGTATTCGTTACAAAAGTAAAACTTTATTTTCCCATGATTGCGGGGAACTGCTCCTAAATGGCTTACCAATGGTAGATTTTCAAAACATAAATATTGAACCAATCCGCAATGCTTTGAAAGATAGACTTTCCGAGATCGGTATTACTTGTCTCATAATTTTTAATGGAGTAAAAAAGAATAAGCAAACTAAGTTAACATTGATAAAACTCACTGATTACGGTAGATGCAAGCAACCAATGTGCCTCAAACTATTCAAGTTTGTAATGGGGTTTGATGGAACCTTAGTCAAAGTAAAAATATTTTGTAATAATGAATCCCCAAACCATACACAAGATTTGACTTACCAATTGAGGGGTATGAGGAGAACCGAACTTAAAAAAAAATTAACCAATGTACTTCCAGGTAAGGTTGTAAGTGAACAATATTTTGCCATGAATGAAGATTTAGCCAAACATGGAAATTACCTTAATACAAATTCCCTAGCAGTCCTCCAAAAAGCAAGATCCGAAGAGCTATCCAAAAATGATTGCGATTCTAATGATATTGTAGACATTGTTAAACAATTAGTAATGTATGACATGGCTAAACATACCATAATTAGAAAATTTGTATCCCCCTTTACTATCTACCTGGTTACTGATGATGAAATTCGTTTCGCCTCCACCAGCCACAATTTGACAATGCATTTTGATGCAACAGGCTCCATTATTAGGAAACCATATAAATCTTCTAAACGAGTTTATTTGTACGCTGGTGTTATCAGTGTGGAATCAAAAACCGTTCCCTTGCTACATATGATAACAAATGAACACACTTCCCGAACCATAAGAGACTTCCTAATATTCTACAGGGAACAATGTGTAGATACAAAAGACGTTTTCCCTATTACAAGGGTGGTTGTTGATTGGTCCTGGGCATCAATCAATGCTGTCATTGATGCGTGGGGAGGGACTACTGTTACTGCTTACCTTCAACAGATATACAATCATTCACAATCAGGGACCGAGTTGCCTAAAAAGTACATTCACGTTCACCTGTGTTACTCTCACGTCATGAAATGTTTTTCTAGATATTTGACAACAAAATGTAAAATATCGCGACAAGCCAAAACATTGATTTTGGAATGTATGGCCAAACTTGCGCATTCAAAAACAATTGCTGAAATGTCCCTCAAATATTACCATGTTGTAAAAATGTTGATAGCTCCCTATAAATGGACCTCATTTGATGAATCAGTAGAAGCTTTACAATTTAATTCGCTTAACATTGACGAAATAGTTGAAGATGATGAAAAGAAGCAAGAGCGCGACGAATTAGTAGACGATTTGTTAGAGTCCAACGAAGTTTCTCCATTTGCCTCTATGTTTAACGAAATTATGGCCTCAGCTTCTGCAGACATAAGGAGTACTAGGACGAATAATCTTGAGCCGAACGTACTTCATTGTGAAGAGTTCCTCCAACATATTAATTCGCGGGTCATGCCATATGCTCCTCTATGGTCTTCTTTACTGTCGGACAAATTGTTCACGAACGGTTCTGTAGAAAATCATTTCAAAGTTTTGAAGAATACCACATTAAATCAAAACGTTAACGTTAAAGTAGGGAGAGTCGTGACCTCGTTACAGAACTTTGTTGAAGCAAAGATGAAAGAAATATCTTTGCCACCTCCAAAAGTGCAAGTTAGAAAAAGAAAGATGAAAAGTGAGCCAGACAACATGTTATCAGTAGAGATATGGAGGAAGAAGCCAAAGAAAAATAAGAAAACCTATGTTGAAGGCTCACGACTGAAAAAACTACACCAAAATTTACATACTAGTATCATATCCGACGAAAACCAACAACAGCCGTTGGCCGACAACTATGTACCTCGTTATGATAACGGTGTCATAAAAGACGTAACATATTATACTGCAGATAAACCACCAAGGCCATACGCTGTTGGAGTAACTCGCAGATACTCTTCTGTAGATATTATGTCACAAGCAACAGTGCTTGAAGTATGTGATTATTGTACTCTTATTGATGGCGAGTATCTGTCAAATTTTTTAATTGATTATGCAGCCAAATGTTTATTGTACAGAGACGAAATAAAGTTCGCATATTTTGAGTGTGAAATAGGTGGAAACATTATTCACAAATCAACTTATCCAGAAACTTATGACTTATACAAGGATGAGCTCGAGGGAAAGAAAGGGATTTTCTTCCCCCTTCACGTTGATAACTGCCATTGGGTACTACTGTACGCCAACATCGAAACAAAAAAACTGGTGTATATGGATCCCTTGGACGATCGATCATTGAACAAACGCTCATTGAACAAACGATCATTGAACAAACAACATTTTAAAAACTTCGTTTCCTTTTGGGATAAGGTTTTTCCAAATAATGTTGAAGAAACAACATGGAGTGTGGATGATAGAATCCAATATTGTAAACAAGAAGATAACTTTAACTGTGGAATTTATGTCCTTCATTATATAAGGTGCATCATGGATGAAAAAGACATCAACCCATTTAACACATTACAATCAAGGAAGGAATGGCAAACAATATGCCTTGAAAAATCGCAGGACATGACCGAAAGGTGCCTACTTTGTGGAATGGGTGATATAAGAAGTGACAATTTATGGGTATTCTGTTGTATCTGCAACAGACCAGCCCACTTCTATCCATGTCTGTCCTACCTCAAAATAACGAAGGAAAAAATACAAAATCCTTATGAACCCTACTGTTGTGAACTGTGTTCGAGATGGACAACGTTGAAAAATTGTTGAAAACTTCAGAAACAACTCCTGGCTTTCACTAAGTGAGTCACCATCTCAAACTGGTAGGTAGGTAGGTACTTATAATAGATAATTATGCCACTGATGAAATTTTTACAGGTATTTCATCCTTTTAAAGTCCAATTGACCCACTATGCCTTATTTTGTACAGTAAAACGGATAGCTACATTAATTTTTCTTAGCTATTCTAATAATGTGGTCAGTATTTTGGTTTTCTCATTGGAAAACAAATATGTGAAACCTACCAGTGCGCTGTTTGCAACGGTTTGATACTAATGTTCCTAATCTAAAAAAGGAAAATTCAGAAGCAAGTACCGGCTAAATCAGTTTGGCACCCTCACTGCAACGGTCTGCTCCCGAGTGTGCGTTTTCTGGAAGGAAAAAAGCACACCATCGGAACAACGTTGGCACCCTTTGTGCACCAAACGTTCTATTTATTCTACCATGCCAAACGCCTACGTTCCGGGATTCCTCCTACGGGACATACCGACTCCTTGGGCGCACTGGATAGCCATCGCATAACTTCTTTTCAAAAAAAACATTCTAAAAGAAACGTTCAAATTCATACTGAGTGATGTATGTTGAACTCGATATTTACTAACTTTATATCCAGTTCAACCTTCATAACTCAAGTTGCCATTTACAGAAATCCATCAAAACGTGTACCTACCTACATACCTTTTCACAACAATAAAGTGAATGAATCATGGTGCATTAGGCCTACTGGGGATAGCACCTTAAAAAAAACGCGCCATTGTTATTCTACCTCTTGGGTGGTGTGGAAATGAATAATGCTCGAAGGAAAGGATAGTAGGACAGATAGATGTTATATTTACATTTATTGTACCATGGGGTAGATGTACCACGTACCAGTCGCTAAATGCTACAAGTACGAGTATTTGAGTTGTGGTACATGAATAGCTCGGTGTGAACTACCTGGCCCCGTCACGTTCAGTTGAAGAGTGAAATACTTTGGCTCAGGGCATCCTCACCTGGTGAGTGCCTCTCATCTTCGCATACTCACTTTTTTACCACCACCACCAACCACTTCAGATTTTTATATTGTATTATACTTCATCTTTTTGTGTTTGACATGACGTCGCATCCTTTTTTGTCTTGCAAATTTATAAATTGGAAAATTTCATTTACAGCTGCAATTTTTTGGTACATCCTAAGAGGACCCACCCATGTAATGGTATATAATATGTACTTAATGTAATTTTTTGTGAATAAATCTTCTCTCCTACGTTGTCATTCTTACCGAAGAGGTCCCATTGAGAGTGCATTTCACATCTGTGAGTCGTAGTTGAAGACAAAGAAAGTTTTAGGAAAGAAATCAGTTTCAGGGGATTACCTTATCATAGTGGGATTGATCATCACAATGGAACAACTCCTGGTAAAAACATAATTATATGTACTGTTGAAAAACAGTACTACTTCATTATGATTAAATGCTCCACTTTAGATGACATTACTACGTAATGCTACAATTTACATATTATGGTAATGAGGTACAACGAATAAATCTTTGTTGCTTTTCTCAAGCATCAAATAAAAGATGTATTGTTTTTTTTCGTTCTCATACTTTGCTGATTAAGATACTGTTCTCAATTCATGAGTTACAAACAGTGAATGGAAATACTAGAAAGTGTTCAAGTTGAGTGAAGTAAGTAGGCAATCAGAGGAACTGAAAGACTGTTCACTGATTTGAGTGAAACACAGATAACAAGGTTTCATAACCTTGTAAAAATACAGCAACGGATAAATAACATGAAGTAATGAATATGCTGTTGGATCCTTACGTCAAACGTTGATTACCAACATGGCTGTAATGTGTATCTAGTTGATTTTATTAAAATGGGAGTACCTACTTATTATGTTTCTTGCATACTCAACTGTGTGGTTGTGGCCATAGCTACTAGGTTTTCTCTCTACAAATCGGCTTCTGCCATTGTGCACCTATTTTGACAAATACTGAACATTAACTGATTATTTCAGTTTCAAGCTGAGCTAAATGTATGTTTTATGGTATCCATCTCAAAGCAGTTATTATAGTTCTTACCTAACTAATTTAATTTTATTTATTTTTATTATTTTTATTTATTTCATTATCATCTTAGATCAAACTTTGTGTTTTAACATCTTACAGCACAAATAGCTACCATTGGATTTAGTCCTTGGATTCACTACTCTCCAACTGATTTCCACTAACAAGGATGCCCATGTTACAAAATTATAACTCAACAATTTCTGAAAATGCTAGTAGGATACCCCATGAGCAATGAAAATCCATATTATCATCATTGTGAATACTTACAAATACCATGTTAGAAAAAACATATTGATACATGCTATCCTTTGGTTGAGGGGCGTGATTGAATAAAACTGCATACATTTGATTTTTATATTTTTTATTTGTTTGATTGCGTCTTCCTGAAAATAAAATAAAAAAGCTCTTGTTATAAATACATCATACTACTAACAAATTACAATAGAATTGAAAAAAGGCGAGTTCATAAGAGAAACTATCTACTCTACAAGCAGGTACCTTGGGTGAGGGCTGCGGCAATCTGAAAAACACAATAAAGAGACTATAAGTATTTCTTCGAGTTGAAATGACAACTTTTTTCACGTTAGGTTGCATACATTGATTTTTGGTTTATTATTTTCAATAATGAACCATTGGAATCGAGCATGAAAAAAAAAATTCTTACCCCCCCTCAAAATTTGATGGTTTACGTTTCAAGATATGTAGAATCCAAAACTGCAATAAAAATATTTCTGTCTGTCCGCCGTACGCCGTACGGGCCACTTTTCTTAGTTACCATGAAAAAAAATTGATGAAATTCGGGTTATAGGTTCCGTTCGGCGTCTAGTTGGTCCTCGAAGCTCGACGTTACTGTGAGTCATCTCTAAGGGGTTCAAAATAGGGGTTGAAATTTTCAAAACGCCTATACCATTTTTTTACGTAAATATTTTTACGGTTTTAAATAGTTCTTGAACTTGCGAGTTTTTTAAGACCATCCGGAGCATCGTACGTCCAGCCGTTCGTTCACAGTAAGGCCCCGAAGTTTGCACCGACAGGCATTTTCGACTCCAGTGTGAATGAAATTGTATACAATCCAAACCAAATCTCGTAACCAGAGATGCGCCCACAATAGGAATTTGTGAATACGGCCAATCATTGGTAGGGATCACCTGATTATATTGGCGGAGTATGAAGTCGAGTTGGTTGTTCTGTGATATTATTTAATTTGAAAAATGATGGCTCTATTGGAGTTTGTTGGTAGGTAGTGAAACTTGAACAAACGTTGAAGTATTATTGATGGGTAAATTATTACTACGGTAAATCATTACTCAACGGTAAATTATTACACAACGGCAAATTATACCATCTACGTAGAAGGGGCTGGAGTTTGTTGGTAGGTAATTTTGCAACTTTTTTCACTCCTCATCAACAATTTCTTTTCAGAACTTCATTATGTGTGTTTCTTTTTGTTAGGTACTGTTTGTCATCGGCAGAATTATTTTAGCAACATTTAACTCGTGATTTAGGTAGGTACCTAGTAACGAGTACGGGGTTAGGTACTAACCTACGGAGTGTCTGCGATCTACATAATATGCATATAATAGAATAGTACATATCATATTATATAGACGGGTTATCTATACATAGAGCTGTGATCTGTAACAGAAGGGTATTCTATACAAAATAATAAACCGTTGTGCAGGGATTTGCAGCGTTTGTTATCTTCATATGCTAAATTTGATGTATTTATCTACCTAATGAAAAGTTAAATGTTTATCATACCATCTCCCTCCGCGTCTTCCACCTCGACGCCATCTCCTCTGTACCCAAGGTACCTCCCTCACAGTGTACCCCCCTCCCGGGTGAAATGTTGTTATTCTGATTGCTGCAACAAACAATCACAACAGTCAATTGTTGGTTAAAATTGTAACAAATAATACAAGTTCTGGTCATTGCTAGAGCTAAGTTACAGACAGTAAGTCATTAGAAGACAAATAATGGTATACTCACTTCGTTGGCGTACGTGCTGAGGAGGACGCCGACGTCTTATTTGCCGCCAAGGTTGAGCTGGCTGCCGAGGTTGAGCCACCTCTGGTGGAGGTGGCCCAGCTTCATCCGGTGGAGGTGGGCCAGCTTCATCCAGTGGAGGACGCTCATCTTCCACTGGATGTGGCCCATCATCCTCTGGTTGAGGTTGCTGGGCCACCTCCGCCCTTTGTTCTTCACCTTCTTGGTCCTCTGCCATTTCTGTAAAATGTAATTTATGTGTTTCAAGACATAACTGAAATTGTAGGTGTCACATATAGGGTAGATGGGATGTGTTGCGCTGGCGAAAAGTGAATTTCACAGTTGAAAAGTGAACTTGAACCACTACCAGATCCAATGAAAAGCTCCTAGAATGGTCGCATGCATGTCTCCGCACACTGTGTTTTCTTATTCGTATACAAAACACCTTTTGTGTGAGAAAACGCAAATTTACATCATAAGAAGTCAAGAAAAACCTACATCGTTCCGTAAATATGTATCAATATCTTTTACGCATGCAATCAAACAGGTATACCTAAGCTACAAAATGGCGGATTATAGGTGGTGCGTTCACGCTTTCCACATGAATTTCGCTGAAAATGAAGGTACAGTTCCCAAATTACGCAATCCAAGCGACAATAAAAAGTGAATTTACTACTAAAAGAATTACTGAAGCTAAATTGAACACAATTGGAAGAAAAAAGAGCAAAAATGAACAAAATACCTCTAAACTCTGAGGTGAAACTTAAACGACTCTCTTCTTGACTCGTCTCGTACAAAACACAATTTAAGTATAAATTCAATAAAACACAGGTCTCAACTTTGAGGACAATTGCCTCCTGACGCATACAAATTAATAGAATGTAAGAAAATAGAAGATTATCCCTCATGCGGGCGCGCAGGCGGTAATCTACCGCCCTCGTCATAAAAACATGATCAGCTAAGGCCTACAGATGCCCAGAGGGGCGGGGCCTGCGTGTATTCCTCTGTTACAATACATGACACTAGTTGGGGTCGATGCCATTTCTAGGATAAGAAGGTGTCGCTTGTCAGTCGGCTTCAAACATTCGCATATGTTAGTAGACGGTAGTTCACCGCCCTGCGCCCAGGAGTGAAATTTTATTTCGCCGACCCTCGAAACAAAATGTGAGTATCAATTTCTTGTTTTATGTAATTTTATTGGATGAATGAGTAATATTAATAATGAACTTACGTTTTTATGTGCTCTTCGCCATACTATCATGTAATAGAATCATAATAATGTAATAAGGGATAAACTCCATGAAAATCTATGGAGTGAATAATCCATTGGAATCTTTCAGAAGGCGGCAATATATTTATGAGTTGGCAATGGAACTAATGGAAGATAACCTGAGGCATCGAGCTAAAGTGAATTCACTTCCCAAAGATTTGAGAACTTTTCTGAGCCAGTATCGAGAAGAAGAAATCACCAGCAATGGAGTTGTGGATCCTAACAGACGATGTTTCTGTTACATCCGTGGTTCGAAAAAAAATAACATAACTAAATTACGTTGTAATATTTGTAAGAACAGCGTTTGTAAAAAACATTCAGTACCAACATGCGAAAATTGCCAAAATATTAGTTCGTCCGCCTCAGACGGCGATTCAGATGATGATGTGTAATAACAACCTTGCCACAGTATTCTTTTTTTTTTCAATTTATTTTGAATTTTGCGTACATGTACATATTTATGTTTAGATTTTATACTGACAATTTGTGATTTTGTGATGTGTATTTTTGATATGGTACTTCAGATTACCCAAGTATTGTGAGACTGTGATTGTTCGTAATGTTTTCACGCATATGTGTAGGTATACATATGAGTAGGTAATATATAGTTCAAGAAATGGGCAGAAATCGTTCATGGTCTACCTATCCCTCAAAGACTGTTTTTTATTTCTTTTGATCTCGTACTTCTTCATGTTCAGTATTTTGTCAAATAAGACATTTCCTTTTTTCAATGTGAATATTTTTGATACCTACATACCAACTTGAGCAAGTAGGAAACTGTTTTGCGTCTCACGATTTGAGATGATTTTTGCGATCTGTTTTGCGATGATTTCATATTTCTAGTTCCTACTAGGCATTCGTTTTTTGTGCTGTGAAATATGAAGGGTTTATATTATACTGTTGTTGAATATTATACTCTATCTATTATCGTTCAAGTTTTAATAAACCTTCCCATTCTTGTGTGTTAAACGTTTCTATTAAAAATAACCCTATTTCAAAAGTTTAGGATAAGATGTCGGGTGAAAAACACGCGAAAACGAGGTGGCGGTAGACTACCGCCCTGCGCCCATGAGTGGTACAAGAAAAGCGCGCCCGCATGAGGGTTAAAGTGAAAAGAAAAGAGCTTGTGACTGGTCGTCCTAATCCACACTGGTGCAAATTTAAAGTGAACATAAACTGCAAAAATACTTGGCATACAGGTTTTACGTTACCCTTTTGACGGTGTGGAGAAGTTCTGTGCGTCACATCAAGTTACATCAAATGCGTAGTTGGGAGGCTTTGGGGAGGGGAGAGTCAGGTGTCAGGTTCCCCCTTGAGGGGTTACCGGCTCAATCCTGCCCACAGCCTCCCCGATCGCTGGCGCCAACTCCGTCGCCGGCAGCATGGATGCTATCTGTTGGTATTCCACAATAACTTCGCTGTTGCAGTGGAGATCTGACTCGGTGGGATCCTGGTAAAATACGTCGGTGGTTGGAGGCGTGGATGAAGAGGTTGACGGGCGGATGGTGAAGATACGAATTGAGGCTTACAATTTTATCACTCACCTTCGGTGAACCTTCGTTTTAGGCTTTGGGTTGTAGTAGTTCGCCAGAGAAACGAATGCGTTGGTTTAAGAGGGAACAAATTGTTATCCAGAAATTGTTGTCCAGAAATGTCTCAAACCTTCTAAGCCCTTTCATAAACCCCCTTCACACCCAGCAGCGCCATTGTTCCGAACAATGGCGCTGTCCTACAGACAACACTGCTAGTACCTACTACTCCTTTTTTTTCTATGACTGTCCGCCTTTTGATGCGTTCACAACCCAATCTAGGTATGGGTATCAATATAAATCAAATAAATCGAACGACTTCGATATTATAGTTTTTTCTCAAGGCAAATGAACTCCTAACCTTATCCTACTTCCACACAACAGTCCTGGATGTTGATGTTACCGGCTTCATGATGATGACACAAGGTTTGCAAAAATGTCTCTTTTCCTTTTCCACACTCCTTCACCTTCTTCCTCATCGCTACATCAATGCCCCTCCATAGTCGACTATCCATGCATCTTCATCTATTCCAAGCTTCCATTTGCCTAATTCACTGACTCATCTACTCTCTATCCATGCTCCTCTGCATTCCTCTATGATAAAGTTGCAATTAACCTGTTTGCCTCAGTTGTTGCAGCTGACTATTTCTAGGTCGAATTTCAAAAATCCAGAAGATATACCATCTAGAGGAAGGTATAAGCTTTCAGAATTTGAAATCAGAACATCAAATATGTCACTGATAAGGTCAGGGCAAGCGTTTAAAGTCAGCATACAGCCATTTTCCGTGTATCATGTTTGCCTCAGTTGTTGCAGCTGACTATTTCTAGGTCAAATTTCAAAAATCTGGAAGATATACCATCTAGAGAAAGGTATAAGCTTTCAGAATTTGAAATCAGAACATCAAATATGTCACTGATAAGGTTGGGGCAAGCGTTTAAAGTCAGCATACGGCCATTTTCCGTGTATCATGTTTGCCTCAGTTGTTGCAGCTGACTATTTCTAGGTCAAATTTCAAAAATCTGGAAGATATACCATCTAGAGAAAGGTATAAGCTTTCAGAATTTGAAATCAGAACATCAAATATGTCACTGATAAGGTTGGGGCAAGCGTTTAAAGTCAGCATACGGCCATTTTCCGTGTATCATGTTTGCCTCAGTTGTTGCAGCTGACTATTTCTAGGTCAAATTTCAAAAATCCGGAAGATATACCATCTAGAGAAAGGTATAAGCTTTCAGAATTTGAAATCATAACATCAAACATGTCACTGATAAGGTTGGGGCAAGCGTTTAAAGTCAGCATACGGCCAATTCCGTGTATCATGTTTGCCTCAGTTGTTGCAGCTGACTATTTCTAGGTCAAATTTCAAAAATCCGGAAGATATACCATCTAGAGAAAGGTATAAGCTTTCAGAATTTGAAATCAGAACATCAAATATGTCACTGATAAGGTTGGGGCAAGCGTTTAAAGTCAGCATACGGTCATTTTCCGTGTGTCATGTTTACCTCAGTTGTTGCAGCTGACTATTTCTAGGTCAAATTTCAAAAATCCGGAAGATATACCATCTAGAGAAAGGTATAAGCTTTCAGAATTTGAAATCAGAACATCAAATATGTCACTGATAAGGTTGGGGCAAACGTTTAAAGTTGGGCAAAATTTTAAAATTTTGGATCAAAATTTCGAAATTCTAAACGGTATACCTCCTGGCATTTTAGTAGCTAAATTCATTCCCGTGATCAAAATTCAAAAATTTTGACCTGACGAGCCGTGGCAAACGTTTAAACTTTTTGAATATGCAGCTAACTTCAGGGCATGAATATTACCATTTCAAGGTCAAATTTCAAAAATCCGGAAGATATACCATCTAGAGAAAGGTATAAGCTTTCAGAATTTGAAATCAGAACATCAAATATGTCACTGATAAGGTTGGGGCAAGCGTTTAAAGTCAGCATACGGCCATTTTCCGTGTATCATGTTTGCCTCAGTTGTTGCAGCTGACTATTTCTAGGTCAAATTTCAAAAATCCGGAAGATATACCATCTAGAGAAAGGTATAAGCTTTCAGAATTTGAAATCATAACATCAAACATGTCACTGATAAGGTTGGGGCAAGCGTTTAAAGTCAGCATACGGCCAATTCCGTGTATCATGTTTGCCTCAGTTGTTGCAGCTGACTATTTCTAGGTCGAATTAAAAAAATCCGGAAGATATACCATCTAGAGGAAGGTATAAGCTTTCAGAATTTGAAATCAGAACATCAAATATGTCACTGATAAGGTCAGGGCAAGCGTTTAAAGTCAGCATACAGCCATTTTCCGTGTATCATGTTTGCCTCAGTTGTTGCAGCTGACTATTTCTAGGTCGAATTTCGAAAATCCGGAAGATATACCATCTAGAGGAAGGTATAAGCTTTCAGAATTTGAAATCAGAACATCAAATATGTCATTGATAAGGTCAGGGCAAGCGTTTAAAGTCAGCATACGGCCATTTTCCGTGTATCATGTTTGCCTCAGTTGTTGCAGCTGACTATTTCTAGGTCAAATTTCAAAAATCCGGAAGATATACCATCTAGAGAAAGGTATAAGCTTTCAGAATTTGAAATCATAACATCAAACATGTCACTGATAAGGTTGGGGCAAGCGGTTAAATTCAGCATACGGCCATTTTCCGTGTATCATGTTTGCCTCAGTTGTTGCAGCTGACTATTTCTAGGTCGAATTTCAAAAATCCGGAAGATATACCATCTAGAGGAAGGTATAAGCTTTCAGAATTTGAAATCAGAACATCAAATATGTCACTGATAAGGTCAGGGCAAGCGTTTAAAGTCAGCATACAGCCATTTTCCGTGTATCATGTTTGCCTCAGTTGTTGCAGCTGACTATTTCTAGGTCGAATTTCGAAAATCCGGAAGATATACCATCTAGAGGAAGGTATAAGCTTTCAGAATTTGAAATCAGAACATCAAATATGTCACTGATAAGGTCAGGGCAAGCGTTTAAAGTCAGCATACAGCCATTTTCCGTGTATCATGTTTGCCTCAGTTGTTGCAGCTGACTATTTCTAGGTCAAATTTCAAAAATCCGGAAGATATACCATCTAGAGAAAGGTATAAGCTTTCAGAATTTGAAATCATAACATCAAACATGTCACTGATAAGGTTGGGGCAAGCGTTTAAAGTCAGCATACGGCCATTTTCCGTGTATCATGTTTGCCTCAGTTGTTGCAGCTGACTATTTCTAGGTCGAATTTCAAAAATCCGGAAGATATACCATCTAGAGGAAGGTATAAGCTTTCAGAATTTGAAATCAGAACATCAAATATGTCACTGATAAGGTCAGGGCAAGCGTTTAAAGTCAGCATACAGCCATTTTCCGTGTATCATGTTTGCCTCAGTTGTTGCAGCTGACTATTTCTAGGTCGAATTTCGAAAATCCGGAAGATATACCATCTAGAGGAAGGTATAAGCTTTCAGAATTTGAAATCAGAACATCAAATATGTCACTGATAAGGTCAGGGCAAGCGTTTAAAGTCAGCATACAGCCATTTTCCGTGTATCATGTTTGCCTCAGTTGTTGCAGCTGACTATTTCTAGGTCGAATTTCGAAAATCCGGAAGATATACCATCTAGAGGAAGGTATAAGCTTTCAGAATTTGAAATCAGAACATCAAATATGTCATCGATAAGGTCAGGGCAAATGTTTAAAGTTGGGCAAAATTTTAAAATTTTGGATCAAAATTTCGAAATTCTAAAACGTATACCTCCTAGCATTTGGGTAGCTGAATTCATTCCCATGATCAAAATTCAAAAATTTTGACCTGACGAGCCGTGGCAAACGTTTAAACTTTTTGAATATGCAGCTAACTTCAGGGCATGAATATTACCATTTCAAGGTCGAATTTCGAAATTCCGGAAGATATACCATCGAGAGGAGAATATATACTAACAGAATTTGAAATCAGAACATCAAATATGTCATTGATAAGGTCAGGGCAAACGTTTAAATTTGGGCAAAATTTTAAAATTTTGGATCAAAATTTCGAAATTCTAAAAGGTATACCTCCTAGCATTTGAGTAGCTGAATTCATTCCCATGATCAAAATTCAAAAATTTTGACCTGACGAGCCGTGGCAAACGTTTAAAGTTTTCGATTTTGAATATGCAGCTAACTTCAGGGCAGTCCAAAATTCGTCTTACGTAGGGTTTCCCCCACCCATTTTAGTCTTCAATATTTAGGCAAACAACCTTCCCATCGTAGTACACAAACCCTGAAGCTCCAGCCAGCAACATTAACATGGACGTTACCCTACACTCCTTTTTGGTCGCGCACATGCCGCATCATCTCCGCTAAGTTTTTTTTTCCTTTTTTTTCTGTGTTCAGCAAACTTGTAAGAATTCACGGAAGTTAACGTCACATCTTCTCACTATTTGTTACAGCACATCCCGACCCTAATCCTCATGGGGGCCCAGCAGTTTGGTCCCCAGTTCACAATAATGGGGACCATGAGGGACGGGCGAAGGGTAGGGTTTCACCTACAACAGTCACCTACCTTGCTCATTGTGTGGGTGTCCGTAGTTCCTGGGTTAGTCTATTTTTTTTTTAAAATGATTTCTTCTTTGTTTAACCAAGAAATATTATTTAGGTATTCAAAAAAAAAATTAAAACGCTAGTAGTATATATATGTACATCCTGGCTCACCGACTTAGATCCCTGATGTTTTTATTTCCACTTAGATCCCTGATGTTTTTATTTACACTTGAATCTCTGATGTTTTTATTTTCACTTGAATCCCTGATAAAACTTTTTAACACAAAACATCAGAACACCTTTTTTAACACAAAACATCAGAACCAGTGACTTTTTCATTTAGCGACTTAAATTCCTGTTAAAACTTTTTACCACAAAACATCAGAACCAGTGACTTTTTTTAAAAATATTTTTTATCAGAAACTCTAGTGAACTCTAAAAATTTTTTTAACAATTTAGGGGTCGATATTTTCGAAATTTAGCTCCCTCTGATGTTTCACTAGAAAAATAAATTGGCCGCCTTAAATTAAAATAACGAGACGCTAAAAATATTTTTGGATCGTCTTAAATTAAAATGACTAGACGCCAGATCTCTTCTGAATTTGTGAATCCAAGGACCCAACTTTAAGGATTCAACGTGGTTAGGAAAAGTACTATAGAATTTCCCGAAAAAACAAAAGTTTAGAAAAAGGTGGGTGGATAAAAATAAGGGGTAAGTCGAAAGAAAATAATAATAAAATAAAAGATGGATAACAAAATCGTATTACCAACTGAAATTTACATGGAAATCCGAGATAGAATAACCCATCCGGTCGATCATATCAACTTTTGTCAAGCAACTAACATTTCAGTAAATATAGATTTTCTTTCCGATACTATTTCGAGATGCGCAGAAGTAACTGAAGATATATTAAGAGAGTATGCGAATATTATTGATTGGGATATCATTTCTTATAATCGAGAACTATCTGAGAATTTCATCAGAGATTTTCAAGATAAAGTAGATCTGGAAATGATATCCGAGCATCAAAATCTTACGGAAAACTTCATCAGAGAGTTCCAAAATGAAGTTAATTGGAGATGGATTTCATCTGAGCAAAAACTATCTGAGAATTTCATTCGGGAGTTCAAAGATAAGGTAGACTGGGATTTTATTCCATGGAACAAACTATCCAACGAATTCATCAGAGAGTTCCAGAATGAAGTAGATTGGCGGTTCATTTCATCTAATCAAACTTTAAGTGAAGAATTCATCAGAGAGTTCCAGAATGAAGTAGATTGGCGGTTCATTTCATCTAATCAAACTTTAAGTGAAGAATTCATCAGAGAGTTCCAGAATGAAGTAGATTGGCACTTGATATCCAGGTATCAAAATTTAAGCGAAGAATTCATCAGAGAGTTCCAGAATGAAGTAGATTGGGTCTTGATATCCGGGTATCAAAACTTGAGTGAAGAATTCATCAGAGAGTTCCAGAATGAAGTAGATTGGCGGCTCATTTCATCTAATCAAAATTTAAGCGAAGAATTCATCAGAGAGTTCCAGAATGAAGTAGATTGGAACTTGATATCCAGGTATCAAAATTTAAGCGAAGAATTCATCAGAGAGTTCCAACATAAAGTAGATTGGGACATGATATACAGGTATCAAAATTTAAGTGAAGAATTCATCAGAGAGTTCCAGAATGAAGTATATTAGGAAGGGGTGAGTTGTAATATATAAATTTAATTCTACAGTGTACTACTTGGGAAAATATAAAAGCGTTTAATTTTCAAATAATTTTTATTTGAAAATTTTTAGTAGATTTTATATTTATGTAAAGCTCAGGAAATTTTCAAATAAAATATTTGAAAATTTTATTCGCCCTTAAATCAATACAATTAAAGATAGAAGATGGATAACAAAATCGTATTACCAACTGAAATTTACATGGAAATCCGAGATAGAATAACCCATCCAGTTGATATGATCAACTTTTGTCAAGAAACGAACATTTCAGTAAATATAGATTTTCTTTCCGATACTATTTCGAGTTGCGCAGAAATAACTGAAGATATATTAAGAGAGTATGCGAATCTTATTGATTGGGATCTCATTTCTTATCGAGAACTATCTGAGAATTTCATTAGAGATTTTCGAGATAAGCTAGATTGGGACATGATATCCAGGTATCAAAATTTAAGCGAAGAATTCATCAGAGAGTTCCAGAATGAAGTAGATTGGGTCTTGATATCCGGGTATCAAAACTTGAGTGAAGAATTCATCAGAGAGTTCCAGAATGAAGTAGATTGGCGGCTCATTTCATCTAATCAAAATTTAAGCGAAGAATTCATCAGAGAGTTCCAGAATGAAGTAGATTGGAACTTGATATCCAGGTATCAAAATTTAAGCGAAGAATTCATCAGAGAGTTCCAACATAAAGTAGATTGGGACATGATATACAGGTATCAAAATTTAAGTGAAGAATTCATCAGAGAGTTCCAGAATGAAGTATATTAGGAAGGGGTGAGTTGTAATATATAAATTTAATTCTACAGTGTACTACTTGGGAAAATATAAAAGCGTTTAATTTTCAAATAATTTTTATTTGAAAATTTTTAGTAGATTTTATATTTATGTAAAGCTCAGGAAATTTTCAAATAAAATATTTGAAAATTTTATTCGCCCTTAAATCAATACAATTAAAGATAGAAGATGGATAACAAAATCGTATTACCAACTGAAATTTACATGGAAATCCGAGATAGAATAACCCATCCAGTTGATATGATCAACTTTTGTCAAGAAACGAACATTTCAGTAAATATAGATTTTCTTTCCGATACTATTTCGAGTTGCGCAGAAGTAACTGAAGATATATTAAGAGAGTATGCGAATCTTATTGATTGGGATCTCATTTCTTATCGAGAACTATCTGAGAATTTCATTAGAGATTTTCGAGTTAAGCTAGATTGGGACATGATATCCAGGTATCAAAATTTAAGCGAAGAATTTATCAGAGAGTTCCAGAATGAAGTAGATTGGGTCTTGATATCCGGGTATCAAAACTTGAGTGAAGAATTCATCAGAGAGTTCCAGAATGAAGTATATTAGGAAGGGGTGAGTTGTAATATATAAATTTAATTCTACAGTGTACTACTTGGGAAAATATAAAAGCGTTTAATTTTCAAATAATTTTTATTTGAAAATTTTTAGTAGATTTTATATTTATGTAAAGCTCCTAATTTTCAAATAAAATATTTGAAAATTTTATTCGCCCTTAAATCAATACAATTAAAGATAACAAAATCGTATTACCAACTGAAATTTACATGGAAATCCGAGATAGAATAACCCATCCAGTTGATATGATCAACTTTTGTCAAGAAACGAACATTTCAGTAAATATAGATTTTCTTTCCGATACTATTTCGAGTTGCGCAGAAGTAACTGAAGATATATTAAGAGAGTATGCGAATCTTATTGATTGGGATCTCATTTCTTATCGAGAACTATCTGAGAATTTCATTAGAGATTTTCGAGATAAGCTAGATTGGGACATGATATCCAGGTATCAAAATTTAAGCGAAGATGTGACGTGACGAAATTCCCAAATTAACTGTTAATTGTAATAAATTACAATATTTAATGAAATACTGGCGAATTTCGTCATGTCCCTCCTTCGATTTGTCAACTATATTATAAACTCTCCAATATTCGGAAATAATCTCTCTCAGTATCCTCAGTCATCAATCCACCGTTTTGCCGGGGCCCCCTTTTTCCTGGAATTCGCTCGGTCGCCCCTCTCCTCAGCGTATAAGATTTTCTTATTAAACGGGGAGTGGGAGGCCGGAGTTGACTTGGGAAAGGGAGAAGTCGGAAGCTGGACATTTGGCTGCTGAAGATTCCCTGGGCTACTCTCCTCCTGCTGCATTAAGGTAAGATCTTGGTTCTTCCCTCCTAGTCCAAATTATTAGAGTTTCCTAACCAAAGTTAAAGTCCTAAATAAAATGCTAAAACGTAAAGGTGTTACAGAATCTAGGCACTTTAAAGAAACCTATATCTTTTTCAAATTTGCCATAATAGTTTCGAAAATCTCGTGGGCAATTGGCCGTTATAAAAATTATTCTTTGTGGTTTGATCAAGTGAGAAGTATTATAAGAATATATGGGGATAGGGTTAAGTTTTTTTCCCCTTTTAAATTAACTTTGCCCTCAAGGGGTTTTTTTTCTAACTTAACTCTATCTCCATGCATAGAAATAAATGCATAACACTAAAATTAATTCAAATCTTGTGAAGGTGGTTCCATCTCAAAACACTTATCTTTGGGGTTTCCGTGAGAGTATTTTCTAAGATTTGGGGGAGAATTTTCTTTTCTAAGTTACTTAACGGAAAAAGTCATTTCATTAAAGAAAAATTTGTTAATGTATTGACCAAATTGTTAATGTAGGTTCTAGATAGATCCTTTTATAAATTTATTTGGGGGTAGAAGTTAGGCTGTTTATTATTTTATCCTTTTTAGTTTTAGTGCATTATTAGCTTGTTAAATAATTTTTGGATCCAAGTATTCGCTTTCTTTGTACTCACTTCCTATCTATGTTTTCCATTTTTATTTCTTTATTTCATTATTAGTTCAATAAATCTTGAGGGCTTGAATATGGATTTTGTGCCTGTTAATTGCAAAACCCGTATCCTTTCCTGGTGATTTAGTTTTGGCGGCATCTTGTCCCATCTTCATAGATAGCACACAATTTTAGGAAATTTCCAGGTTCCACCTAGGATTCTTTTCTTAGGTCTTTTAGTTCCAGTTCACCTTCCCGAACGTTTTTAAGTTTAAATTAGTCTCTCTCTCGGCTTGACCCTCATTTTTATTTGTTTATTTTACCCTAGGAGTGCCGTCCACATGTCCGAGAGAAGCTAGGTTTTGTCTTCGTGTTTCCGTATTTTAACTATAAATGTGGTCACCTCCTGCCATGTGGCTATAAGCCGCGCATTTGTCAGCTTGGCCACTCCTCTCATAGGATCCTGAGCTCAAGTAACTTTTCAAATCCAGAAAAATTTCCTCCTTTCGTTCGAATAGGTTGAAAGGCCGGATTTTCGTGAACTTCCTTGTCTTTTGGGATGGACCTCGGAGTTTTCGGGGGCTAGTAAGCCTGGATCCATTTCTTTGGGATCGAGGTTTATTTCCTCACGAATCCACCGTGGCCAATGATAGTGCCTCGGGATAAGACGGATCTTTCGGGAATAATTATTATTTGCCCTAAAGTTCCAACTTTCCCCCGTCGCGATGTTAGGAAGTTTCCTTCCGCAAAAGACAAGCAAGTTGGGACAGGGAGATGCGAGAGCCTGAACAATAATACTCCAACATTTGTGGAGTTTTGCTAAATTGAGCTCAGGTCTTATAGTGGAGTTCTAGGTAACAAGGTAAGTCCATGATTATTGATGGTTGTGTTTTTCTGGAGGTGATCTAGCACTCTTGCAGTGATTTTTCTGACACTACACTATCACTTTTACAAGTTAGGCTAGGTCCGATTTTCAGAGTAGGTTTGTTCCAGAAGTGGAGGACCCATCGTGATTAATCCGATAATCACCCGATAGGTCTTTTAATTGCAAAAACTCAAAGTAGGTACGCCAATAGAATTTGGGACAAGATGAGTTTGACGGAGCTGCGAGACCGACGATGGTATGGAAGTCACTGGCTTCTTGGGTTGTGGGGATGGTGTATGAAGAGTAGCTCTACCTCGATTTTTTTTTATAAGCTAAAAACTAATTTTTTATTTACTGTTTCCTCTCTCTTTCATGGGAGGGAAACAGTTGGTGGAACGCCCCCTTTAGAATAATCACGTTAAGATAGGTAATTTCATTTTTCCTAGTATTTCACTTCTCAAAAGTGTTAGTTAGAAGTTTGCTTTTGTTTCCCTCGATTCAGGGCAGGATTAGGAGTACGGCAGGGAGAGAAGGGTTTGGCGGGGGTGGTTTTGGGGACTTCATGCCACAATGGGGTGAAAGCCTCGACCGAAACTATCCCTGCTCCCTAGGCGTGAGTATAGAGTCTCAGGAACAGTAGCTGAGACATTGGGGCAGCATTTTTGGGATGCTTTTATGTTTGGACCTGATAGCCTCTCATCAGTTCGGGATCTAATAATCGGCGCAGTGTTTCTGTTGCAAGATGGTGATGGAGATTTTTTCTCACAAGAGTTCAATATCAATGACTACACCGTCTTAAGTGCAGAGGGGGCAGAAAAGTTGCTAAAGGAAACTGAGCCAAGAGCCAATAATAATGTAGTTATAAGCACAACAACAACTGCTTATGTGCTGACTGAATCAATGAAAAGTGCTAACAACACCATTGCAAAGTGGATAAAAGATTGGTCGGCTGCAAAAGAAAAAAATGATAAGCCCCTATGAGGAACTTCAGAGATACATAAACCTATCTGCTGGATACTTTGCATTAACTCTTATTAGGCTATCAATAAAACCTGATGTAAACGTGTTGGCGCATCTAAAGGGTAGAGCAGTTGAATCATGCTCCTCTTTGATGGGATTAAATCTCTCAGTGTTCCCAGATGTTAATCCCAGTTTTATCATGGATGCTAAGTCGTCATTAGGTAGGGACAAGTCTCATACAAGGGCTATAATAGCTATAACCCTGCAGTATGAGATTACATTCGGAAAAAATGATTACAATTCATCGAGAAAACAAGTTGTAAGATCAGCTTACTCTCTATCTCTTGCAAATACTGGGGTTGGTTTTGTCCACTGGGTAACTGCTGCGAGAAAGACACTCAACACCACAGTTGCGGATCTCCTTGACTGTGTTCAATTTGCTTATTTTCTTCCACAATTACAAGGGGCTGTAGAGTGTATGAGACAAATTAATAAGCCATCAAATTTAAATCCGCTTATGAATCAAACAACCTGGTGCTGGTGCAGAATTTTCAGCGATACTGCCTTTTCTGATCTGTCTGTTAGGAAGACCCCGATCTTGAGCTATTGTTTCATGACAATTGCCCTAGGTTCTCAACCAAAGGACATGCTTCAATTTTCCAACCTGTCGAACAGTGAGATGGTTCTTGGTGGATTGTTAGCTGAACAGCTACAGATCTATTTCGGGAGATCTGCATTTACGGAACCTCTATCAGAAGCAGCAAAGGCTATTGTGATTAGTAACGAGGATCTGCAAGAGCATTTCCAAAGACAAACTCAGAAGTCTCAGCTGGAAGCATCAGCACCAACACTAATCCCCAGTCAACCCAACACAGAAGTGCTGACAGATTTTAATATCTAGATTTTGAAAAAAAAAAAATAAATAAATAAAAAAAAAATAAAAAAAAAACAACAATAATAATAATAATAATAAACTCAAAAAATAAAATGAACAACAGGAATAAATAAGTAAATACTTCCACAGTAGCCCGTTTCACCTCGAACCAGTCGCACAACCATGAAATATTAAAATACTTCCTCAGTAGCCCGGTTCACCTAGAACCGGTCTCAAAAAAAAGGGGGGGTGAATAAACGGATAAAATAACATGAACAACAAAAATAAATAAGCCAATACTTTCACAGTAGCCCGTTTCACCTCGGCTTATCCCAAACAATAAATAAATAAATAAATACAATAAAATAAATAAAATAAATAAATGAGTAAATACTTCCACAGTAGCCCAGTTCACCTGGACGCGATAAAAAAAAAAAAAACCCACCTTACTAGAACCTTGGCCTCCTCCCCTAGCCTTTCCAATAGGGCAGAGCTTGGCAACCTCCAAGTTCCTACCTAACCGCGTAGGCTAATGAAATCCAAAGGGCACTTTTGGGCATACAAAATAAATAAATAGATGAACGAATAACACAATGATAATGATAGGTTACAAGAAAAAATAGAGAAAAACAAACCAAAGATTACCATAATGATGAAGAACTAACAAATTGATAACAACAATAAGAATAAAAATTGGACACGAATAGTACACAAATTTCGAGAACCAAAGGAGTATGTCTGGTAACCCTGTGCGCTCGGAGACTATCGGAAATCTTTGTTTCCGCAACCCTAAATACATAAGGAAAGGTACCACCTCATAAGGCGGCGCACCCTCTACACCCCAAAAATTCCATGGACCATGCACTACACACTGAACACTTTCAGACAGCGACTAAAAAGTATTAATTTGGAAGAGGGGGCAATGTACCCTGGATTCCACCACGTCCACCGTTGACGTTTTCCATTTTGAAACCACACTATTAGGGTGACTCTCAATTAACAACCCACACTAATTCGTACACAACCCTGTACGGCACAACCATTGCTACAAAACCCAAAAAGGGAGAACAGCACACCTGTCTCCCACCCCTAGCCGTAAGGAACTCAGGCGAGGGACGCCTCGCCTGATCAACCTAGTATCGTAAGTAGCCCAAACCCCTGAGACAAAGGGTCGATATCCCAAACAGAACAGCGGTTTGAAACCCGTGATCCCGTTTTGACCGGCGGAGATCCACTGGGATATACGTGTATCATAAGGAAGAGTATTCAGTGTAAACGCAAAGTTTACATCGAGCCCGCTCGTGGAAGATGCCTACTTATGACAAAAACTTAAGTGCCCCACTTAAGTCCCTTGAAACCCAGTCTATTGGTCGCCTGCGTCCCTAACACGGCGACGAGGTGTATTTAATCCTAGTAAGGTATCCTTGATACCAACTCAGGACCCTAAGCTTTTAAATGGAGGACCTGCTTTATTTTTTTTCCAGTACATTTGTTTAAGTTCCTTGGCGAAATTTCGTTTTCATTGGTCCTTCCTGTATGATTTCACGCTTTTCTGTTTCCCCGACTTCTACCCCTAACCAAAAACAAAAAAAAAAAAAAAAAAACCCTAAACGCTTTGAATTTAACAAAACATTGGACTGGGAGGGGGAGCCGGGTCCAGCCTGGACGCAGGGGGAGGTACGGCCAACCTGGACGGAGCTCGACGACAAGACACAATCATAAAGTAGTATCAAACCCCTATTATACTTTTCCGTCCTTTATTTTTCACATATTACCATTCTTCCACTGCACCCAGCTTACAAGTTGGGGCAGGCAACGGTAAAACATTTACGGTTAGGTTAGCCTAATAACACCAACTTTCCTTTTCAGGGGGATAACCCACCCTTAAGTTTCGCAACCACAACCAAATTCTAATCCTCTTGTGTTTCGGTTGCGTTTTGTTCCATGTACCGCCGAACTTCGCTGCATATCGAGCTGCCCACACCAGGGGAAACACGCCTTCCACTGCGCGCCACCCAGAGCCCGAGCCCAGAGACCAGAGCTCCGATGTGTGTCCCCAACGTCGCTGCTGGACACAACCAGCACCACAACCAGCACCAGGACACGCCAGCAGCAATTGGATGCCGTGGACGCTCATCCCGATCTCCAGCCCCCACCGGCCATCACGGCTCGAGGCAGACCCACGGGCCACCACTAGAGCAAACAGGGCCACCACTAGAGCAAACAGAGCCACGATGATCCAACCAGTCGGACAGCGCCGCGTCGCGACGGAGCACGAAGGTGGAAACAACGAAACTGAAAGGACAATGACTAGCAAGTAACGGGGAAATCCCCTTTATAAAATAAGAATTCGATTAGGATTAGACTTGTACTTTGTTTAGTTTGCTAAGTGTTTTTACGGGTTTATACTGCTTAGGTTTACACTTGTACTTTTACTCTAAGTTAGGACCAAATTCAAAATTCCCATTAGCCTCACTCACGTATATGGGGTTGACTTGTCCCCACTAGAACCACCAAAAACAATTACTCCTGTTAGGATCAAACCACTAAGAAAACCAGTAGGCGGGAAGCTCCTCCAGGGCGCCAGTTAATAAAATCACAAAATTCACGTTTAAAACTCGGGGTCGAGTTTTTCCCGACCCAGCAGGGGTGTGTGACGTGACGAAATTCCCAAATTAACTGTTAATTGTAATAAATTACAATATTTAATGAAATACTGGCGAATTTCGTCATGTCCCTCCTTCGATTTGTCAACTATATTATAAACTCTCCAATATTCGGAAATAATCTCTCTCAGTATCCTCAGTCATCAATCCACCGTTTTGCCGGGGCCCCCTTTTTCCTGGAATTCGCTCGGTCGCCCCTCTCCTCAGCGTATAAGATTTTCTTATTAAACGGGGAGTGGGAGGCCGGAGTTGACTTGGGAAAGGGAGAAGTCGGAAGCTGGACATTTGGCTGCTGAAGATTCCCTGGGCTACTCTCCTCCTGCTGCATTAAGGTAAGATCTTGGTTCTTCCCTCCTAGTCCAAATTATTAGAGTTTCCTAACCAAAGTTAAAGTCCTAAATAAAATGCTAAAACGTAAAGGTGTTACAGAATCTAGGCACTTTAAAGAAACCTATATCTTTTTCAAATTTGCCATAATAGTTTCGAAAATCTCGTGGGCAATTGGCCGTTATAAAAATTATTCTTTGTGGTTTGATCAAGTGAGAAGTATTATAAGAATATATGGGGATAGGGTTAAGTTTTTTTCCCCTTTTAAATTAACTTTGCCCTCAAGGGGTTTTTTTTCTAACTTAACTCTATCTCCATGCATAGAAATAAATGCATAACACTAAAATTAATTCAAATCTTGTGAAGGTGGTTCCATCTCAAAACACTTATCTTTGGGGTTTCCGTGAGAGTATTTTCTAAGATTTGGGGGAGAATTTTCTTTTCTAAGTTACTTAACGGAAAAAGTCATTTCATTAAAGAAAAATTTGTTAATGTATTGACCAAATTGTTAATGTAGGTTCTAGATAGATCCTTTTATAAATTTATTTGGGGGTAGAAGTTAGGCTGTTTATTATTTTATCCTTTTTAGTTTTAGTGCATTATTAGCTTGTTAAATAATTTTTGGATCCAAGTATTCGCTTTCTTTGTACTCACTTCCTATCTATGTTTTCCATTTTTATTTCTTTATTTCATTATTAGTTCAATAAATCTTGAGGGCTTGAATATGGATTTTGTGCCTGTTAATTGCAAAACCCGTATCCTTTCCTGGTGATTTAGTTTTGGCGGCATCTTGTCCCATCTTCATAGATAGCACACAATTTTAGGAAATTTCCAGGTTCCACCTAGGATTCTTTTCTTAGGTCTTTTAGTTCCAGTTCACCTTCCCGAACGTTTTTAAGTTTAAATTAGTCTCTCTCTCGGCTTGACCCTCATTTTTATTTGTTTATTTTACCCTAGGAGTGCCGTCCACATGTCCGAGAGAAGCTAGGTTTTGTCTTCGTGTTTCCGTATTTTAACTATAAATGTGGTCACCTCCTGCCATGTGGCTATAAGCCGCGCATTTGTCAGCTTGGCCACTCCTCTCATAGGATCCTGAGCTCAAGTAACTTTTCAAATCCAGAAAAATTTCCTCCTTTCGTTCGAATAGGTTGAAAGGCCGGATTTTCGTGAACTTCCTTGTCTTTTGGGATGGACCTCGGAGTTTTCGGGGGCTAGTAAGCCTGGATCCATTTCTTTGGGATCGAGGTTTATTTCCTCACGAATCCACCGTGGCCAATGATAGTGCCTCGGGATAAGACGGATCTTTCGGGAATAATTATTATTTGCCCTAAAGTTCCAACTTTCCCCCGTCGCGATGTTAGGAAGTTTCCTTCCGCAAAAGACAAGCAAGTTGGGACAGGGAGATGCGAGAGCCTGAACAATAATACTCCAACATTTGTGGAGTTTTGCTAAATTGAGCTCAGGTCTTATAGTGGAGTTCTAGGTAACAAGGTAAGTCCATGATTATTGATGGTTGTGTTTTTCTGGAGGTGATCTAGCACTCTTGCAGTGATTTTTCTGACACTACACTATCACTTTTACAAGTTAGGCTAGGTCCGATTTTCAGAGTAGGTTTGTTCCAGAAGTGGAGGACCCATCGTGATTAATCCGATAATCACCCGATAGGTCTTTTAATTGCAAAAACTCAAAGTAGGTACGCCAATAGAATTTGGGACAAGATGAGTTTGACGGAGCTGCGAGACCGACGATGGTATGGAAGTCACTGGCTTCTTGGGTTGTGGGGATGGTGTATGAAGAGTAGCTCTACCTCGATTTTTTTTTATAAGCTAAAAACTAATTTTTTATTTACTGTTTCCTCTCTCTTTCATGGGAGGGAAACAGTTGGTGGAACGCCCCCTTTAGAATAATCACGTTAAGATAGGTAATTTCATTTTTCCTAGTATTTCACTTCTCAAAAGTGTTAGTTAGAAGTTTGCTTTTGTTTCCCTCGATTCAGGGCAGGATTAGGAGTACGGCAGGGAGAGAAGGGTTTGGCGGGGGTGGTTTTGGGGACTTCATGCCACAATGGGGTGAAAGCCTCGACCGAAACTATCCCTGCTCCCTAGGCGTGAGTATAGAGTCTCAGGAACAGTAGCTGAGACATTGGGGCAGCATTTTTGGGATGCTTTTATGTTTGGACCTGATAGCCTCTCATCAGTTCGGGATCTAATAATCGGCGCAGTGTTTCTGTTGCAAGATGGTGATGGAGATTTTTTCTCACAAGAGTTCAATATCAATGACTACACCGTCTTAAGTGCAGAGGGGGCAGAAAAGTTGCTAAAGGAAACTGAGCCAAGAGCCAATAATAATGTAGTTATAAGCACAACAACAACTGCTTATGTGCTGACTGAATCAATGAAAAGTGCTAACAACACCATTGCAAAGTGGATAAAAGATTGGTCGGCTGCAAAAGAAAAAAATGATAAGCCCCTATATGAGGAACTTCAGAGATACATAAACCTATCTGCTGGATACTTTGCATTAACTCTTATTAGGCTATCAATAAAACCTGATGTAAACGTGTTGGCGCATCTAAAGGGTAGAGCAGTTGAATCATGCTCCTCTTTGATGGGATTAAATCTCTCAGTGTTCCCAGATGTTAATCCCAGTTTTATCATGGATGCTAAGTCGTCATTAGGTAGGGACAAGTCTCATACAAGGGCTATAATAGCTATAACCCTGCAGTATGAGATTACATTCGGAAAAAATGATTACAATTCATCGAGAAAACAAGTTGTAAGATCAGCTTACTCTCTATCTCTTGCAAATACTGGGGTTGGTTTTGTCCACTGGGTAACTGCTGCGAGAAAGACACTCAACACCACAGTTGCGGATCTCCTTGACTGTGTTCAATTTGCTTATTTTCTTCCACAATTACAAGGGGCTGTAGAGTGTATGAGACAAATTAATAAGCCATCAAATTTAAATCCGCTTATGAATCAAACAACCTGGTGCTGGTGCAGAATTTTCAGCGATACTGCCTTTTCTGATCTGTCTGTTAGGAAGACCTCGATCTTGAGCTATTGTTTCATGACAATTGCCCTAGGTTCTCAACCAAAGGACATGCTTCAATTTTCCAACCTGTCGAACAGTGAGATGGTTCTTGGTGGATTGTTAGCTGAACAGCTACAGATCTATTTCGGGAGATCTGCATTTACGGAACCTCTATCAGAAGCAGCAAAGGCTATTGTGATTAGTAACGAGGATCTGAAAGAGCATTTCCAAAGACAAACTCAGAAGTCTCAGCTGGAAGCATCAGCACCAACACTAATCCCCAGTCAACCCAACACAGAAGTGCTGACAGATTTTAATATCTAGATTTTGAAAAAAAAAAAAAAAAATAAAAAAAAAAAATAAAAAAAAAAACAACAATAATAATAATAATAATAAACTCAAAAAATAAAATGAACAACAGGAATAAATAAGTAAATACTTCCACAGTAGCCCGTTTCACCTCGAACCAGTCGCACAACCATGAAATATTAAAATACTTCCTCAGTAGCCCGGTTCACCTAGAACCGGTCTCAAAAAAAAGGGGGGGTGAATAAACGGATAAAATAACATGAACAACAAAAATAAATAAGCCAATACTTTCACAGTAGCCCGTTTCACCTCGGCTTATCCCAAACAATAAATAAATAAATAAATACAATAAAATAAATAAAATAAATAAATGAGTAAATACTTCCACAGTAGCCCAGTTCACCTGGACGCGATAAAAAAAAAAAAACCCACCTTACTAGAACCTTGGCCTCCTCCCCTAGCCTTTCCAATAGGGCAGAGCTTGGCAACCTCCAAGTTCCTAGCTAACCGCGTAGGCTAATGAAATCCAAAGGGCACTTTTGGGCATACAAAATAAATAAATAGATGAACGAATAACACAATGATAATGATAGGTTACAAGAAAAAATAGAGAAAAACAAACCAAAGATTACCATAATGATGAAGAACTAACAAATTGATAACAACAATAAGAATAAAAATTGGACACGAATAGTACACAAATTTCGAGAACCAAAGGAGTATGTCTGGTAACCCTGTGCGCTCGGAGACTATCGGAAATCTTTGTTTCCGCAACCCTAAATACATAAGGAAAGGTACCACCTCATAAGGCGGCGCACCCTCTACACCCCAAAAATTCCATGGACCATGCACTACACACTGAACACTTTCAGACAGCGACTAAAAAGTATTAATTTGGAAGAGGGGGCAATGTACCCTGGATTCCACCACGTCCACCGTTGACGTTTTCCATTTTGAAACCACACTATTAGGGTGACTCTCAATTAACAACCCACACTAATTCGTACACAACCCTGTACGGCACAACCATTGCTACAAAACCCAAAAAGGGAGAACAGCACACCTGTCTCCCACCCCTAGCCGTAAGGAACTCAGGCGAGGGACGCCTCGCCTGATCAACCTAGTATCGTAAGTAGCCCAAACCCCTGAGACAAAGGGTCGATATCCCAAACAGAACAGCGGTTTGAAACCCGTGATCCCGTTTTGACCGGCGGAGATCCACTGGGATATACGTGTATCATAAGGAAGAGTATTCAGTGTAAACGCAAAGTTTACATCGAGCCCGCTCGTGGAAGATGCCTACTTATGACAAAAACTTAAGTGCCCCACTTAAGTCCCTTGAAACCCAGTCTATTGGTCGCCTGCGTCCCTAACACGGCGACGAGGTGTATTTAATCCTAGTAAGGTATCCTTGATACCAACTCAGGACCCTAAGCTTTTAAATGGAGGACCTGCTTTATTTTTTTTTCCAGTACATTTGTTTAAGTTCCTTGGCGAAATTTCGTTTTCATTGGTCCTTCCTGTATGATTTCACGCTTTTCTGTTTCCCCGACTTCTACCCCTAACCAAAAAAAAAAAAAAAAAAAAAAAAAAAAACCCTAAACGCTTTGAATTTAACAAAACATTGGACTGGGAGGGGGAGCCGGGTCCAGCCTGGACGCAGGGGGAGGTACGGCCAACCTGGACGGAGCTCGACGACAAGACACAATCATAAAGTAGTATCAAACCCCTATTATACTTTTCCGTCCTTTATTTTTCACATATTACCATTCTTCCACTGCACCCAGCTTACAAGTTGGGGCAGGCAACGGTAAAACATTTACGGTTAGGTTAGCCTAATAACACCAACTTTCCTTTTCAGGGGGATAACCCACCCTTAAGTTTCGCAACCACAACCAAATTCTAATCCTCTTGTGTTTCGGTTGCGTTTTGTTCCATGTACCGCCGAACTTCGCTGCATATCGAGCTGCCCACACCAGGGGAAACACGCCTTCCACTGCGCGCCACCCAGAGCCCGAGCCCAGAGACCAGAGCTCCGATGTGTGTCCCCAACGTCGCTGCTGGACACAACCAGCACCACAACCAGCACCAGGACACGCCAGCAGCAATTGGATGCCGTGGACGCTCATCCCGATCTCCAGCCCCCACCGGCCATCACGGCTCGAGGCAGACCCACGGGCCACCACTAGAGCAAACAGGGCCACCACTAGAGCAAACAGAGCCACGATGATCCAACCAGTCGGACAGCGCCGCGTCGCGACGGAGCACGAAGGTGGAAACAACGAAACTGAAAGGACAATGACTAGCAAGTAACGGGGAAATCCCCTTTATAAAATAAGAATTCGATTAGGATTAGACTTGTACTTTGTTTAGTTTGCTAAGTGTTTTTACGGGTTTATACTGCTTAGGTTTACACTTGTACTTTTACTCTAAGTTAGGACCAAATTCAAAATTCCCATTAGCCTCACTCACGTATATGGGGTTGACTTGTCCCCACTAGAACCACCAAAAACAATTACTCCTGTTAGGATCAAACCACTAAGAAAACCAGTAGGCGGGAAGCTCCTCCAGGGCGCCAGTTAATAAAATCACAAAATTCACGTTTAAAACTCGGGGTCGAGTTTTTCCCGACCCAGCAGGGGTGTGTGACGTGACGAAATTCCCAAATTAACTGTTAATTGTAATAAATTACAATATTTAATGAAATACTGGCGAATTTCGTCATGTCCCTCCTTCGATTTGTCAACTATATTATAAACTCTCCAATATTCGGAAATAATCTCTCTCAGTATCCTCAGTCATCAATCCACCGTTTTGCCGGGGCCCCCTTTTTCCTGGAATTCGCTCGGTCGCCCCTCTCCTCAGCGTATAAGATTTTCTTATTAAACGGGGAGTGGGAGGCCGGAGTTGACTTGGGAAAGGGAGAAGTCGGAAGCTGGACATTTGGCTGCTGAAGATTCCCTGGGCTACTCTCCTCCTGCTGCATTAAGGTAAGATCTTGGTTCTTCCCTCCTAGTCCAAATTATTAGAGTTTCCTAACCAAAGTTAAAGTCCTAAATAAAATGCTAAAACGTAAAGGTGTTACAGAATCTAGGCACTTTAAAGAAACCTATATCTTTTTCAAATTTGCCATAATAGTTTCGAAAATCTCGTGGGCAATTGGCCGTTATAAAAATTATTCTTTGTGGTTTGATCAAGTGAGAAGTATTATAAGAATATATGGGGATAGGGTTAAGTTTTTTTCCCCTTTTAAATTAACTTTGCCCTCAAGGGGTTTTTTTTCTAACTTAACTCTATCTCCATGCATAGAAATAAATGCATAACACTAAAATTAATTCAAATCTTGTGAAGGTGGTTCCATCTCAAAACACTTATCTTTGGGGTTTCCGTGAGAGTATTTTCTAAGATTTGGGGGAGAATTTTCTTTTCTAAGTTACTTAACGGAAAAAGTCATTTCATTAAAGAAAAATTTGTTAATGTATTGACCAAATTGTTAATGTAGGTTCTAGATAGATCCTTTTATAAATTTATTTGGGGGTAGAAGTTAGGCTGTTTATTATTTTATCCTTTTTAGTTTTAGTGCATTATTAGCTTGTTAAATAATTTTTGGATCCAAGTATTCGCTTTCTTTGTACTCACTTCCTATCTATGTTTTCCATTTTTATTTCTTTATTTCATTATTAGTTCAATAAATCTTGAGGGCTTGAATATGGATTTTGTGCCTGTTAATTGCAAAACCCGTATCCTTTCCTGGTGATTTAGTTTTGGCGGCATCTTGTCCCATCTTCATAGATAGCACACAATTTTAGGAAATTTCCAGGTTCCACCTAGGATTCTTTACTTAGGTCTTTTAGTTCCAGTTCACCTTCCCGAACGTTTTTAAGTTTAAATTAGTCTCTCTCTCGGCTTGACCCTCATTTTTATTTGTTTATTTTACCCTAGGAGTGCCGTCCACATGTCCGAGAGAAGCTAGGTTTTGTCTTCGTGTTTCCGTATTTTAACTATAAATGTGGTCACCTCCTGCCATGTGGCTATAAGCCGCGCATTTGTCAGCTTGGCCACTCCTCTCATAGGATCCTGAGCTCAAGTAACTTTTCAAATCCAGAAAAATTTCCTCCTTTCGTTCGAATAGGTTGAAAGGCCGGATTTTCGTGAACTTCCTTGTCTTTTGGGATGGACCTCGGAGTTTTCGGGGGCTAGTAAGCCTGGATCCATTTCTTTGGGATCGAGGTTTATTTCCTCACGAATCCACCGTGGCCAATGATAGTGCCTCGGGATAAGACGGATCTTTCGGGAATAATTATTATTTGCCCTAAAGTTCCAACTTTCCCCCGTCGCGATGTTAGGAAGTTTCCTTCCGCAAAAGACAAGCAAGTTGGGACAGGGAGATGCGAGAGCCTGAACAATAATACTCCAACATTTGTGGAGTTTTGCTAAATTAAGCTCAGGTCTTATAGTGGAGTTCTAGGTAACAAGGTAAGTCCATGATTATTGATGGTTGTGTTTTTCTGGAGGTGATCTAGCACTCTTGCAGTGATTTTTCTGACACTACACTATCACTTTTACAAGTTAGGCTAGGTCCGATTTTCAGAGTAGGTTTGTTCCAGAAGTGGAGGACCCATCGTGATTAATCCGATAATCACCCGATAGGTCTTTTAATTGCAAAAACTCAAAGTAGGTACGCCAATAGAATTTGGGACAAGATGAGTTTGACGGAGCTGCGAGACCGACGATGGTATGGAAGTCACTGGCTTCTTGGGTTGTGGGGATGGTGTATGAAGAGTAGCTCTACCTCGATTTTTTTTTATAAGCTAAAAACTAATTTTTTATTTACTGTTTCCTCTCTCTTTCATGGGAGGGAAACAGTTGGTGGAACGCCCCCTTTAGAATAATCACGTTAAGATAGGTAATTTCATTTTTCCTAGTATTTCACTTCTCAAAAGTGTTAGTTAGAAGTTTGCTTTTGTTTCCCTCGATTCAGGGCAGGATTAGGAGTACGGCAGGGAGAGAAGGGTTTGGCGGGGGTGGTTTTGGGGACTTCATGCCACAATGGGGTGAAAGCCTCGACCGAAACTATCCCTGCTCCACCCCGAAGCCCCCGCCTCGTAACAGAAGAATTTATCAGAGAGTTCCAGAATGAAGTAGATTGGCACTTGATATCCAGGTATCAAAATTTAAGCGAAGAATTCATCAGAGAGTTCCAGAATGAAGTAGATTGGAACTTGATATCCAGGTATCAAAATTTAAGCGAAGAATTCATCAGAGAGTTCCAACATAAAGTAGATTGGGACATGATATACAGGTATCAAAATTTAAGTGAAGAATTCATCAGAGAGTTCCAGAATGAAGTAGATTGGGTCTTGATATCCGGGTATCAAAACTTGAGTGAAGAATTCATCAGAGAGTTCCAGAATGAAGTAGATTGGGTCTTGATATCCGGGTATCAAAACGAGTGAAGAATTCATCAGAGAGTTCCAGAATGAAGTATATTAGGAAGGGGTGAGTTGTAATATATAAATTTAATTCTACAGTTTACTACTTGGGAAAATATAAAAGCGTTTAATTTTCAAATAATTTTTATTTGAAAATTTTTAGTAGATTTTATATTTATGTAAAGCTCCTAATTTTCAAATAAAATATTTGAAAATTTTATTCGCCCTTAAATCAATACAATTAAAGATAGAAGATGGATAACAAAATCGTATTACCAACTGAAATTTACATGGAAATCCGAGATAGAATAACCCATCCAGTTGATATGATCAACTTTTGTCAAGAAACGAACATTTCAGTAAATATAGATTTTCTTTCCGATACTACAGGGTCCGCCAACGAAGTAGGACGTTTTTGAAATGAGTAGTACTCAGCGTGGGGACCTCTCTGAGGGGTGGGGTTGGGACCATTGTGTTCACAATGAAGGGGAGTTTTTTTAGGTTAGTTGCAAAGATGGTTTGGACGATGCCACAACGCGTTTTCGCGGTGAGTCGGTTTTTAGTGAATGGTGAGTCGATAATTCAAACACAGAGAGATTTCCGTCAAAAGTACGCAATTTCTCACCGCGGAGTTATCCCAACTCGTAATGTAATCCTAAGGTGGGTTGAAAACTTTAGGGAAACGGGCAGTGTTACGAAAAAAAGGAGGGGAGGAGATCGAACAGCGCGAACTCCAGAGAACGTTGAGCGCGTGAGAGTGGCTGCCCTCCAGAGCCCCAACCGTTCCGTCCGACTTCGTGCAGCAAATTTGAACCTCTCACAAACAACTGTTCGTCGAATATTGAAAGTCGACCTACACTTTCATCCATATAAGTTGTTGATTTGCCAGCAATTATTGCCGACGGATTATAACGAGCGCAAGATGTTCTGTGAGAGGATGACGTCTGTGCTTGACGACAACGAAAATGTCGTTCTTTTCACCAGTGATGAAGCGCATTTCCACTTGAATGGGTTTGTCAACAAACAAAATTTCAGATATTGGGGGTCCGAAAATCCGAGAGAGACTCACGAAAGACCTCTACACAGCCCTCGTGTTACAGTGTGGTGTGCTCTTGGGAAGAGAGCTGTCATCGGACCTTACTTCTTCGAGGAAAATGGAGTGACTGTGACTGTGAACTCTGAGCGTTATGTGGCCATGTTGAACGATTTTTTTCTTCCACAACTCCGACGCAGACGTATCCCATTAAGGCACGTTTGGTTTCAGCAAGATGGAGCGACTTGCCATACGGCAAATGCCACGATGGCCTTCCTTCGCCAAAAATTCAACGGTCGCCTTATTTCTCGGCGCGGTGACGTTCCCTGGCCCCCCCGGTCCCCTGACCTATCACCCTGTGATTTTTTTTTTTGTGGGGATACTTGAAGGAAAGAGTCTACAAAGATAAGCCGAGGACCCTGAACGATTTGAAGGAGGCTATCACCACGGAAATCAGCCGCATCCCACGGGAAATGCTGGACAGCGTTTCGAGGAGCTTCACCGAAAGACTCGATAAATGCATTCAAGCTGATGGGCACCATATGCTCGACGTAGTCTTTAAAAATTGAACATTAACAGAAAATCCCACTTCTTGTGAACAGTTTAAAAAAAATAAAATTATTCTATCTTGAGAAACAACCGAGTTATGATTTTTTTAAATCCGTCCTACTTCGTTGGCGGACCCTGTATTTCGAGTTGCGCAGAAGTAACTGAAGATATATTAAGAGAGTATGCGAATCTTATTGATTGGGATCTCATTTCTTATCGAGAACTATCTGAGAATTTCATTAGAGATTTTCGAGATAAGCTAGATTGGGACATGATATCCAGGTATCAAAATTTAAGCGAAGAATTTATCAGAGAGTTCCAGAATGAAGTAGATTGGCACTTGATATCCAGGTATCAAAATTTAAGCGAAGAATTCATCAGAGAGTTCCAGAATGAAGTAGATTGGGTCTTGATATCCGGGTATCAAAACTTGAGTGAAGAATTCATCAGAGAGTTCCAGAATGAAGTAGATTGGCGGCTCATTTCATCTAATCAAAATTTAAGCGAAGAATTCATCAGAGAGTTCCAGAATGAAGTAGATTGGAACTTGATATCCAGGTATCAAAATTTAAGCGAAGAATTCATCAGAGAGTTCCAACATAAAGTAGATTGGGACATGATATCCAGGTATCAAAATTTAAGCGAAGAATTTATCAGAGAGTTCCAGAATGAAGTAGATTGGCACTTGATATCCAGGTATCAAAATTTAAGCGAAGAATTCATCAGAGAGTTCCAGAATGAAGTAGATTGGGTCTTGATATCCGGGTATCAAAACTTGAGTGAAGAATTCATCAGAGAGTTCCAGAATGAAGTATATTAGGAAGGGGTGAGTTGTAATATATAAATTTAATTCTACAGTGTACTACTTGGGAAAATATAAAAGCGTTTAATTTTCAAATAATTTTTATTTGAAAATTTTTAGTAGATTTTATATTTATGTAAAGCTCCTAATTTTCAAATAAAATATTTGAAAATTTATATTCGCCCTTAAATCAATACAATTAAAGATAGAAGATGGATAACAAAATCGTATTACCAACTGAAATTTACATGGAAATCCGAGATAGAATAACCCATCCAGTTGATATGATCAACTTTTGTCAAGAAACGAACATTTCAGTAAATATAGATTTTCTTTCCGATACTATTTCGAGTTGCGCAGAAGTAACTGAAGATATATTAAGAGAGTATGCGAATCTTATTGATTGGGATCTCATTTCTTATCGAGAACTATCTGAGAATTTCATTAGAGATTTTCGAGATAAGCTAGATTGGGACATGATATCCAGGTATCAAAATTTAAGCGAAGAATTTATCAGAGAGTTCCAGAATGAAGTAGATTGGCACTTGATATCCAGGTATCAACATTTAAGCGAAGAATTCATCAGAGAGTTCCAGAATGAAGTAGATTGGGTCTTGATATCCGGGTATCAAAACTTGAGTGAAGAATTCATCAGAGAGTTCCAGAATGAAGTAGATTGGCGGCTCATTTCATCTAATCAAAATTTAAGCGAAGAATTCATCAGAGAGTTCCAGAATGAAGTAGATTGGAACTTGATATCCAGGTATCAAAATTTAAGCGAAGAATTCATCAGAGAGTTCCAACATAAAGTAGATTGGGACATGATATACAGGTATCAAAATTTAAGTGAAGAATTCATCAGAGAGTTCCAGAATGAAGTATATTAGGAAGGGGTGAGTTGTAATATATAAATTTAATTCTACAGTGTACTACTTGGGAAAATATAAAAGCGTTTAATTTTCAAATAATTTTTATTTGAAAATTTTTAGTAGATTTTATATTTATGTAAAGCTCCTAATTTTCAAATAAAATATTTGAAAATTTTATTCGCCCTTAAATCAATACAATTAAAGATAGAAGATGGATAACAAAATCGTATTACCAACTGAAATTTACATGGAAATCCGAGATAGAATAACCCATCCAGTTGATATGATCAACTTTTGTCAAGAAACGAACATTTCAGTAAATATAGATTTTCTTTCCGATACTATTTCGAGTTGCGCAGAAGTAACTGAAGATATATTAAGAGAGTATGCGAATCTTATTGATTGGGATCTCATTTCTTATCGAGAACTATCTGAGAATTTCATTAGAGATTTTCGAGATAAGCTAGATTGGGACATGATATCCAGGTATCAAAATTTAAGCGAAGAATTTATCAGAGAGTTCCAGAATGAAGTAGATTGGCACTTGATATCCAGGTATCAAAATTTAAGCGAAGAATTCATCAGAGAGTTCCAGAATGAAGTAGATTGGGTCTTGATATCCGGGTATCAAAACTTGAGTGAAGAATTCATCAGAGAGTTCCAGAATGAAGTAGATTGGCGGCTCATTTCATCTAATCAAAATTTAAGCGAAGAATTCATCAGAGTTCCAGAATGAAGTAGATTGGAACTTGATATCCAGGTATCAAAATTTAAGCGAAGAATTCATCAGAGAGTTCCAACATAAAGTAGATTGGGACATGATATACAGGTATCAAAATTTAAGCGAAGAATTTATCAGAGAGTTCCAGAATGAAGTAGATTGGCACTTGATATCCAGGTATCAAAATTTAAGCGAAGAATTCATCAGAGAGTTCCAGAATGAAGTAGATTGGGTCTTGATATCCGGGTATCAAAACGAGTGAAGAATTCATCAGAGAGTTCCAGAATGAAGTATATTAGGAAGGGGTGAGTTGTAATATATAAATTTAATTCTACAGTGTACTACTTGGGAAAATATAAAAGCGTTTAATTTTCAAATAATTTTTATTTGAAAATTTTTAGTAGATTTTATATTTATGTAAAGCTCCTAATTTTCAAATAAAATATTTGAAAATTTTATTCGCCCTTAAATCAATACAATTAAAGATAGAAGATGGATAACAAAATCGTATTACCAACTGAAATTTACATGGAAATCCGAGATAGAATAACCCATCCAGTTGATATGATCAACTTTTGTCAAGAAACGAACATTTCAGTAAATATAGATTTTCTTTCCGATACTATTTCGAGTTGCGCAGAAGTAACTGAAGATATATTAAGAGAGTATGCGAATCTTATTGATTGGGATCTCATTTCTTATCGAGAACTATCTGAGAATTTCATTAGAGATTTTCGAGATAAGCTAGATTGGGACATGATATCCAGGTATCAAAATTTAAGCGAAGAATTTATCAGAGAGTTCCAGAATGAAGTAGATTGGCACTTGATATCCAGGTATCAAAATTTAAGCGAAGAATTCATCAGAGAGTTCCAGAATGAAGTAGATTGGGTCTTGATAATTTATAGGCCCAGTGGGTGGTTGTTCACTGTTTTCTGAAAAGTTGAGGGTTTGGACCTCATATGGATTGAAAGGTTCGTAATCGTCAGGTTGGACACTTAGATCCTGCGGGAACCTACTGAGACCATCAGGAAGGTTCATCGTAGTTCCTGGTTTGTGAACCACCTTGAAGGTGAATTCCGTCATTTTCACAGCTAACCGGGACAGACGGGAATTTAAGGCCTTGAAGTTATTTAGGTATGTCAAGGAAATGTGGTCACAATATACGGTGAAAAGTTTTCCTAATAGATACGGCCGGAAATGATTTACGGCTACACAAATGGCTAAGAATTCGATTTCGGTCACCGACCATCGAGATTCTGTGTCCGTCAACCTGCGACTGTAATAGGCCACGGGGTGGGTTTCAGAATTATCGTTCCTCTGTGCGAGCGCAGCGCCAATTCCGACCCGGCTGGCATCAGTATAGAGGAAGGTTTCCGCGTCCTGGTCAAAATGCGCCAGTACCGGAGAAGTAGCCAATTTTTCTTTCAAGGTTTGGAATGCGGTTTGTTGTTCAGCCCCCCACGAAAAGGTGACATCCTTTTTGGTTATTTTTAACAGAGTGGTTGTAATCGGAACGGTTGTTGTTGCAACTTTCCGTGGACCAGAGACTGTTCGTGTACCAGTGGGTTCGCGTAAATTGTTCCGAGCCTTGCGATGGGTTCCGAGAAGTTAGGTCGTGCTATAAACGAGCATACTGGCTCATTTTCAGGGTGTCTCTTTTGTGTAGATCTGGCTCCTGCTATATTGAAGATTTTTGAAGAAGTTTTTATAGACCGAAGTACACTTATTGTCGCTGTTTACACTGAAAAACATCTATTTCATATCTTAGACAGTGAACAGAAGAACGCCGAATTGTAGACTTATGAGTAAGACGTGCCCTGAGCTTCGAGCTTTTATTAATGTCAAGAATGTGCGATTCACATCGCTTTTCGTTTCTTCAGAAAACTCATCAATGAATCAGACACGAATTCGAGATTTGGCGATTGATCAATATTTACGTTCTAAATTTTCAAACTCCCTATTTGTGACTAAAGCAGTGTCACCGCAAGTCCATAGAGAGTTATTTCAGAGCTTATTTTCCGGTACAGACGTTCAAAATGCTTCTCTCTTCATTCGAACGGGGCTATCTTTTGGTGCTAATAAAGATTGTCGTTTGTGCGACGTTATCGCTATTTTCGCGATGCATGGATACCGATGTTTACCTCACATCTTCTTCAGAATGGTGTTTTTGAAGAAAGACATCATTCAGCTGGGTTTACAGAGACTGAAGGCTCAGTTACCTGAGGCTTCTCTATGTTTTTACTGCCTTTGCATTTCACAGGTCAGATTCCAAGGCCATTGGAAGTATGGAGGTAGGTATTTCAGCGGCGAATTTTGTTTTTCAAATCGCCATTTGTCGTCACCCAGCTACGAAGAGATTCAGAGGATTAACGATGCGTATAATGGGGTTGTACTGACCTTTGATCATGTTACAACCTTGATTCCTAATGACAACATTGATATAGATACCCGGCGCCTCCACCAATGTTACGATTGCGGGGACTTCGGGGTGGAGCAGATGATTTCGGTCGAGGCTTCACCCCATTGCGGCATGAAACCCCCAAAACCACCCCCGCTAAACCCTTCTCTCCCTGCCGTACTCCTAATCTTTCCCTGAATAGTGGGAAACAAATGCAAACTTCTAACTAACACCTTTGAGAATTGAAAAACTAGGAAAAATGAAATTACCTATCTTTACGTGATTATTCTAAAGGGGGCGTTCCACCAACTGTTTCCCTCCCATGAAAGAGAGAGGAAACAGTAAACAAAAAAATTAGTTTTTAGTCTATACAAAAATCGAGGTAGAGCTACTCTTCATACACCATCCCCACAACCCAAGAAGCTAGTGACTTCCATACCATCGTCGGTCTCGCAGCTCTGTCAAACTCATCTTGTCCCAAATTCTATTAGTGTACCTACTTTGAATTTTTGCAATTAAAAGACCTATCGGGTGATTGTTGGATTAATTGCGATGGGTCCTCCACTTCTGGAACGAACCTACTCTGAAAATCGGACCTAGCCTAACTTGTAAAAGTGATAGTGTAGTGTCGGAAAATCACTGCAAGAGTGCTAGATCACCTCCAGAAAAACACAACCATCAATAATCATGGACTTACCTTGTTTCCTAGAACTCCACTATAAGACCTGAGCTCAATTCAGCAAAACTCCACAAATGTTGGAGTGTTATCGTACAGGCTCTCGAATCTCCCTGACCCGACTTGCTTGTCTTTTGCGGAAGGAAACTTCCTAACATCACAAAGGGGGAAAGTTGGAACTTTAGGGCAATAATTGATATACAGGTATCAAAATTTAAGCGAAGAATTCATCAGAGAGTTCCAGAATGAAGTAGATTGGGACATGATATACAGGTATCAAAATTTAAGTGAAGAATTCATCAGAGAGTTCCAGAATGAAGTATATTAGGAAGGGGTGAGTTGTAATATATAAATTTAATTCTACAGTGTACTACTTGGGAAAATATAAAAGCGTTTAATTTTCAAATAATTTTTATTTGAAAATTTTTAGTAGATTTTATATTTATGTAAAGCTCCTAATTTTCAAATAAAATATTTGAAAATTTTATTCGCCCTTAAATCAATACAATTAAAGATAGAAGATGGATAACAAAATCGTATTACCAACTGAAATTTACATGGAAATCCGAGATAGAATAACCCATCCAGTTGATATGATCAACTTTTGTCAAGAAACGAACATTTCAGTAAATATAGATTTTCTTTCCGATACTATTTCGAGTTGCGCAGAAGTAACTGAAGATATATTAAGAGAGTATGCGAATCTTATTGATTGGGATCTCATTTCTTATCGAGAACTATCTGAGAATTTCATTAGAGATTTTCGAGATAAGCTAGATTGGGACATGATATCCAGGTATCAAAATTTAAGCGAAGAATTTATCAGAGAGTTCCAGAATGAAGTAGATTGGCACTTGATATCCAGGTATCAAAATTTAAGCGAAGAATTCATCAGAGAGTTCCAGAATGAAGTAGATTGGGTCTTGATATCCGGGTATCAAAACTTGAGTGAAGAATTCATCAGAGAGTTCCAGAATGAAGTAGATTGGCGGCTCATTTCATCTAATCAAAATTTAAGCGAAGAATTCATCAGAGTTCCAGAATGAAGTAGATTGGAACTTGATATCCAGGTATCAAAATTTAAGCGAAGAATTCATCAGAGAGTTCCAACATAAAGTAGATTGGGACATGATATACAGGTATCAAAATTTAAGCGAAGAATTTATCAGAGAGTTCCAGAATGAAGTAGATTGGCACTTGATATCCAGGTATCAAAATTTAAGCGAAGAATTCATCAGAGAGTTCCAGAATGAAGTAGATTGGGTCTTGATATCCGGGTATCAAAACGAGTGAAGAATTCATCAGAGAGTTCCAGAATGAAGTATATTAGGAAGGGGTGAGTTGTAATATATAAATTTAATTCTACAGTGTACTACTTGGGAAAATATAAAAGCGTTTAATTTTCAAATAATTTTTATTTGAAAATTTTTAGTAGATTTTATATTTATGTAAAGCTCCTAATTTTCAAATAAAATATTTGAAAATTTTATTCGCCCTTAAATCAATACAATTAAAGATAGAAGATGGATAACAAAATCGTATTACCAACTGAAATTTACATGGAAATCCGAGATAGAATAACCCATCCAGTTGATATGATCAACTTTTGTCAAGAAACGAACATTTCAGTAAATATAGATTTTCTTTCCGATACTATTTCGAGTTGCGCAGAAGTAACTGAAGATATATTAAGAGAGTATGCGAATCTTATTGATTGGGATCTCATTTCTTATCGAGAACTATCTGAGAATTTCATTAGAGATTTTCGAGATAAGCTAGATTGGGACATGATATCCAGGTATCAAAATTTAAGCGAAGAATTTATCAGAGAGTTCCAGAATGAAGTAGATTGGCACTTGATATCCAGGTATCAAAATTTAAGCGAAGAATTCATCAGAGAGTTCCAGAATGAAGTAGATTGGGTCTTGATAATTTATAGGCCCAGTGGGTGGTTGTTCACTGTTTTCTGAAAAGTTGAGGGTTTGGACCTCATATGGATTGAAAGGTTCGTAATCGTCAGGTTGGACACTTAGATCCTGCGGGAACCTACTGAGACCATCAGGAAGGTTCATCGTAGTTCCTGGTTTGTGAACCACCTTGAAGGTGAATTCCGTCATTTTCACAGCTAACCGGGACAGACGGGAATTTAAGGCCTTGAAGTTATTTAGGTATGTCAAGGAAATGTGGTCACAATATACGGTGAAAAGTTTTCCTAATAGATACGGCCGGAAATGATTTACGGCTACACAAATGGCTAAGAATTCGATTTCGGTCACCGACCATCGAGATTCTGTGTCCGTCAACCTGCGACTGTAATAGGCCACGGGGTGGGTTTCAGAATTATCGTTCCTCTGTGCGAGCGCAGCGCCAATTCCGACCCGGCTGGCATCAGTATAGAGGAAGGTTTCCGCGTCCTGGTCAAAATGCGCCAGTACCGGAGAAGTAGCCAATTTTTCTTTCAAGGTTTGGAATGCGGTTTGTTGTTCAGCCCCCCACGAAAAGGTGACATCCTTTTTGGTTATTTTTAACAGAGTGGTTGTAATCGGAACGGTTGTTGTTGCAACTTTCCGTGGACCAGAGACTGTTCGTGTACCAGTGGGTTCGCGTAAATTGTTCCGAGCCTTGCGATGGGTTCCGAGAAGTTAGGTCGTGCTATAAACGAGCATACTGGCTCATTTTCAGGGTGTCTCTTTTGTGTAGATCTGGCTCCTGCTATATTGAAGATTTTTGAAGAAGTTTTTATAGACCGAAGTACACTTATTGTCGCTGTTTACACTGAAAAACATCTATTTCATATCTTAGACAGTGAACAGAAGAACGCCGAATTGTAGACTTATGAGTAAGACGTGCCCTGAGCTTCGAGCTTTTATTAATGTCAAGAATGTGCGATTCACATCGCTTTTCGTTTCTTCAGAAAACTCATCAATGAATCAGACACGAATTCGAGATTTGGCGATTGATCAATATTTACGTTCTAAATTTTCAAACTCCCTATTTGTGACTAAAGCAGTGTCACCGCAAGTCCATAGAGAGTTATTTCAGAGCTTATTTTCCGGTACAGACGTTCAAAATGCTTCTCTCTTCATTCGAACGGGGCTATCTTTTGGTGCTAATAAAGATTGTCGTTTGTGCGACGTTATCGCTATTTTCGCGATGCATGGATACCGATGTTTACCTCACATCTTCTTCAGAATGGTGTTTTTGAAGAAAGACATCATTCAGCTGGGTTTACAGAGACTGAAGGCTCAGTTACCTGAGGCTTCTCTATGTTTTTACTGCCTTTGCATTTCACAGGTCAGATTCCAAGGCCATTGGAAGTATGGAGGTAGGTATTTCAGCGGCGAATTTTGTTTTTCAAATCGCCATTTGTCGTCACCCAGCTACGAAGAGATTCAGAGGATTAACGATGCGTATAATGGGGTTGTACTGACCTTTGATCATGTTACAACCTTGATTCCTAATGACAACATTGATATAGATACCCGGCGCCTCCACCAATGTTACGATTGCGGGGACTTCGGGGTGGAGCAGATGATTTCGGTCGAGGCTTCACCCCATTGCGGCATGAAACCCCCAAAACCACCCCCGCTAAACCCTTCTCTCCCTGCCGTACTCCTAATCTTTCCCTGAATAGTGGGAAACAAATGCAAACTTCTAACTAACACCTTTGAGAATTGAAAAACTAGGAAAAATGAAATTACCTATCTTTACGTGATTATTCTAAAGGGGGCGTTCCACCAACTGTTTCCCTCCCATGAAAGAGAGAGGAAACAGTAAACAAAAAAATTAGTTTTTAGTCTATACAAAAATCGAGGTAGAGCTACTCTTCATACACCATCCCCACAACCCAAGAAGCTAGTGACTTCCATACCATCGTCGGTCTCGCAGCTCTGTCAAACTCATCTTGTCCCAAATTCTATTAGTGTACCTACTTTGAATTTTTGCAATTAAAAGACCTATCGGGTGATTGTTGGATTAATTGCGATGGGTCCTCCACTTCTGGAACGAACCTACTCTGAAAATCGGACCTAGCCTAACTTGTAAAAGTGATAGTGTAGTGTCGGAAAATCACTGCAAGAGTGCTAGATCACCTCCAGAAAAACACAACCATCAATAATCATGGACTTACCTTGTTTCCTAGAACTCCACTATAAGACCTGAGCTCAATTCAGCAAAACTCCACAAATGTTGGAGTGTTATCGTACAGGCTCTCGAATCTCCCTGACCCGACTTGCTTGTCTTTTGCGGAAGGAAACTTCCTAACATCACAAAGGGGGAAAGTTGGAACTTTAGGGCAATAATTCCCGAAAGATCCGTCTTATCCCAAGGCACTATCATTGGCCACGGTGGATTCGTGAGGAAATAAACCTCGATCCCAAAGAAATGGATCCAGGCTTACTAGCTCCCGAAATCTCCGAGGTCCATCCCAAAAGACAAGGAAGTTCACGAAAATCCGGCCTTTCAACCTATTCGAACGAAAGGAGGAAATTTTTCGGGATTTGAAAAGTTACTTGAGCTCAGGATCTTATGAGAGGAGTGGCCAAACCGACAATGAGCGGCTTATAGCCACATGGCAGGAGGTGACCACATTTACAGTTACTTCAAGGAAAACATAAAAATATAGCCTAACTTCTCCCGAGGGGATAGACGAAAAGTACTGTGATTAAGAAATTAGGTGGTAAGCCAAGAGAGAAACTAACGAAGTCTAGATGGAGATTTTTGGACGTTGGGAAAAGTGTGTACTACCTACGAAGTGGGACAAGATGCTACCAAAACTGAATCACGAGGAAAGGTAATGGGTTTTGAGATAAATAGGAACAAAATCCACATTCTAGCCCTCATAATTTATTAAACTAAAAAGAATGGAAAGTGAAATAGGAAAACATGAATAGGAAGTGAGTACAATGATAATGAATTCTTAGATTCTATAAATTCTTAATAAACTAGAAATGTACTAAAACCTGAAGGGATATGAAAACAAAATTAAAGGCCTAACTTCTACCCACAAATGAATCTATAGCATGATCTTGTTAGACCCTAAATTAATAATTTGGTCGACACTTTTACAAATTTTTCTTTAATGGATAGACTTTTCCGTAAAGTAACTTAGAAAGGAAAATTCTCCCCAAAATCCTAGAAAATACTCTCACGGAAACCCCGAAGAAAAGAGCTTTGAGATGGAACCACCTTCACAAGATTTGAATTAATTTTAGTGTTACACATTTATTTCTATGCATGGAGATAGAGTTAAGTTAGAAAAAAAACCCCTTGAGGGCAAAGTTAATTTAAAAGGGGAAAAAAACTTAACCCTATCCCCATATATTCTTATAATACTTCTCACCTGATCAAACCACAAGGAATAATTTTTATAACGGCCAATTGCCCACGAGATTTTCGAAACTATTATGGTAAATTTGAAAAAGATATAGGTTTCTTTAAAGTGCCTAGAGTCCGTAACACCTTTACGTTTTAGCATTTTCATTTAGGACTTTAACTTTGGTTAGGAAACTCTAATAATTTGGACTAGGGGGAAAGAACCAAGATCTTACCTTAATGCAGCAGGAGGAGAGCAGCCCAGGGAATCTTCAGCAGCCAAATGTCCAGCTTCCGACTTCTCCCTTTCCCAAGTCAACTCCGGCCTCCCACTCCCCGTTTAATAAGAAAATCTTATACGCTGAGGAGAGGGGCGACCGAGCGAGTCCCAGGAAAAAGGGGGCCCCGGTAAAACGGTGGATTGATGACTGAGGCCATACTGAGAGAGATTATTTCCGAATATTGGAGAGTTTATATAGTTGGTCGAAGGAGGGACATGACGAAATTCGACCGTATTTCATTAAATATTCTAATTTATTACATTAACAGTTGTTTTGGGAATTTCGTCACGTCACACAGTAGACTTATGAGTAATAGCTAACGTGTTTTTCTTTTACCGTTTCAGAAAAGGAATCTTTTAGTGCTGCCGGTCCATCGACCGCGCCATTGGAGCGTGGCCGTGAGAGATTTGCCCGCGCATTTATCAAAACATAGTCGTCAACCCGCGGAATCGGAAGTGTTTCGGAATCGGGAGTGTTTCGTTGCGGCTCTTGTTGTTCAAAGTTTATGCGCAAAGACTATTTAACAAGGCACGTAAATACTAAACACCCGCAGCCGAATGAGTAGGGTTAGGACTTGATCAGGTCGTACCTCTTTCATCGTCCCCAGTTCACTAAGTTGGTTCTACATAATTATTTGTATTCAGAATCAGAATCATTTATTGGCAATATATCACAAATACAAAATGGAGAGAAATATAAAAAATAAGTAAAAATACTAAAAAAAAAAATATAAACTGAATTTGGGAGACATTTTAATTAATTATTCATATTTCATTAATTCTTTATTTATTAATATTTTATTCATTATTTATTTTTCATTAATTATTCATATTTGTATTTGCATTACATCGTTATTTGTATTTACATCGTTGTATATATTTACATTACATTCGGATAATTATGAATTTAAATTAATGGGAAGTAGCAAATTAATTTGTTTGTTGGCGCGCTTGGAGTTTGATCGATGCGCCCTGTGGTGGATGTTCCCATCACTTACTAAGTACCAGTCGGCATTGTTCGTTCCCGAGGACCAGCTCGCATCAGTCCGACATTTATTTATTTTGTTGTATAGATGATAATTTTCCCCCTGTCGTTGGCGTCTGGCTAGGGTGTCGAATATTTTCCCAGGGGCAGACGGTATTGTGAGAGTAGCCGAAGTTCAAATCGGCCAGAGTTCGTTCACCAGCAGGTTCACAGACTGGCGTGGGAAGATGGAGATACGCCGTTTGATGAAATACCTGCAATTCTACAGAAGAAGCACAAGAAAGCCGGGAGGATGTACTACCCTTCATGCTCTGCTGTCAAACTCGGAGCGTTATCGAAGTGGTTTTCATCGAATCAGAAGCATGTGAATCTACTAGATACGATGCCACGGCTTTCGACGTTTAAGGTAATCAAAATTAGCGTTGATCCTTCGGTATTGGCGAACCGTGGAATCTACTTCTACCCGTTTTCTAAAGGTAGCAGTACACTATCGCCGAATGTAGGCGAACTAAGACGAGTGCGATAGTGTACCCGGTGTGCTCGTGAACACTCGGGGTAGTTCGCATCGCCAACATTCGTGTTCGGGTGCGCTCGCTATTTTGGCGGTCTCCCGCCACGGATCAAAGGAGACGAATGGAGACGAAGGAGGGCGAATGCCGAGCGCAGACAGGCACCATGAGCCAGTACACACGTGTTGTCACGGACGATATATTCAGTGCAGTGAGTGGTGCTTCGATGTCAGCGTCCATGTTGCACAAATTTTGGCGTGAACTACGCAGTACTGGGTTCGGCATGGTTTGGCCGAAGTTAGCCGATGGTGTACTTGGTTAATTCGGGAGGGTTCGTGTTGCACATTCGTCAACATTCGTGGTCAAAATCTGACTCGAACATTCGGCGAAACATTCGGGTGAATGTTCGGCAATAGTGTACTGCTAGCTTAAGGGATCGATACGCTGTGTGCGCTGCGACGAAGTGGTGCAACCATTAACCAGAATGTCTTCGTCTATCATTGATTTAACGTTACAGTGTGATAGAGTTGTGAAAGTGTTGTCCATAATAGCTCACGCCGGGCCATCTGTGATGGACGTCAAACATTTTGTGTTTCTGCCTCCGAAAACCGTCAACAAAGGAGACACCTACCAGTCAAAGTATTGTCGCAGCAACATTCACGGACTGGAGTGGGAAGATGGAGATACGCTGTACAATGAAATACCTGCAAATTCTACAGGAGGCGACCAAAGGTATAACATTCATTTACGCCAAGGGGCTGGAGAAACGTTCCATATTACGAGGGTTCTTCCCAAGTAATAGGACGATTCATGATTTGGGTCAGTTTGACTGTCCTAAATTACTCGCCCTGCAGGAACCTTCATCTTCGCAGAATCTTTTCCCGGTACACGAAAAAGCCGGGAATATGTACTACCCTTCATGCTCTGCTGTCAAACTCGGAGCGTTATCAAAGTGGTTTTCATCGAATCAGAAGAATGTGAATCCACTAGATACGATGCCACGGCTTTCGACGTTTAAGGGAATCAAAATGAGCGTTGATCCTTCGGTATTGGGGAACCGTGGACTCCACCGCTACCCGTTTTCTAAGGGATCGATACGATGTGTGCGCTGTGACAAAGTGGTTGTAACCATTAATCAGAATGTCTTCGTCTATCATTGATTTAACGTTACAGTGTGATAGAGTTGTCCATAATAGTTCACACTGGACCATCTGCGATGGACGTCAAACATTTTGTGTTTCTGCCTCCGAAAACCGTCAACAAAGGAGACAACTACCAGTCAAAGTATTGTCGCAGCAAAATTCACGGGCTGGCGTGGGAAGACGGAGATACGCCGTACAATGGCATACCTGCAATTCTACAGGAGGCGACCAAAGGTATAACATTCATTTACGCCAAGGGGCTGGAGAAATGTTCTATATTACGAGAGTTCCTCCCATGTAATAGGATGATTCATGGTTTGGGTCAGTCGTCTACTATTTGATGGATGGTTGACAGTCCAACACGAAAATAGTAAGTAAGAGAACTGAACGTATGACCACTGATTAAGTAGGTACCTGTAGAAGGGAAAAAAAAACACCTATTGATTTTATCTAAAAAATGCAAATTTTACAAACAAAAAAAAGTATTCAAGTATTAAATAATCTGGGAATAATGTGCACAGTCACCGAAAACTAACAAAGTTGTTATTTAAAGTCTGAGAGCTCACAATTTTAACGTTTTTCTTAGCAGGAGACGAACTGAAGGAAAAATGGCATCAACTACGAACAAACTACATGCCAGTCAGAAGAAATGAAAAGAACAAACCTTCCGGCTGTGGGGCAAAACCAAAAACTAAATGGCCTTATGATGATTTAATGTCCTTCCTGGACCGATTTTCAGAATCACGGGATACTTCTGGCAATGAGCAGCAGTCACCTCAGCAGCCCGGTATGGTGTGTGATGAAGTTGATTGTGAAACAGGAACCAACGATAACGACTCGGAAGAATTACCGATCGAGGCGGCCCACACTGGAAACAGTTCAGCTCCAACAACAGAAGAGCCTGTGACTACAAATTCGACTGAGACAAACAAAAGCATTTAAAAGGAGAAAAGAAGGTACGGTAGTAGATAACATAAGATTCACAGTATTTGGCAGAATTGAAGAAAATTAATTCATCAAGGTCTGACGAAAATGATCCAGACAGAATGTTTTTGTTAAGTTTGTTACCGTCACTGAAACTGCTGACTCCTGCTGACAACATGGATTTTGAATTGAATGCACTACAATGGAGAAGAAGGAGGCGTACACAATTTCTAACGTAAACAGAGTGCGGACCAAGTACGGTTGTTGGAGGCAAGAGGGTTTTAGAAATAATTTTAAAACACAGATCTTGCACCCCTTTTTGAAAATGTATTAAAAGGATAGGGCCTACCTAGTACCTCGAGGTAAAAAGAAAATGAAACAAAACTGTATCGTCAATGCCACGTGACTAAAGAAAGAAAAATGTTCCTCTGAATCCACTGAAACTCAAAATTAACTGATGTCCTCGGAAGGGTTGATAAAAATAATAAAACGTTGCTGGAAGATGGTTGCTGTTGGAGGTAAATTCACGATGAGGCCAAACGACGAAGAAATATGATGTACGGTTTCACTTACCGTCCGCAGCCGACACAGATATGGTGGTACCACCTTTATTTTCCAACGCAAATGCCGGCGTTGGAGTGGCGGGTCCGTTCTGGGATATTTAGCGCCAAGTTCTTGGGGAATCCACAGACGGGGAGAAAATATCCAGGATGCTGGTGACCAGGACTTCAGATTTGCAGAATCCAGTGAAGGGATGCAGAGACCGTTCACGTGGAATCACAGAAATTGCACCTTCTCGATCTTTTTGACTGTAAGGACACCCGCCTATGATGGCTAAAACCAGACCCCGTTGTCGTCGGGGCCGCTGATCATTGATCCAAACATCTGGTGATTGAGTGATTACCGTCGAGCGTCTTCCTTTTTTTTTTCTATTTATCCTTTTTTTGTCGATATGACTCCGTCGCGCGAACGGACCCATCTAATGAAATTATTTTAACACAACATGAACAACGGTCCATCGATTTTAACGGTAATTTCCCCTGAGCACCAAGGGGAAATGTTTAAGATGTGGCTCCCCAGAAAATATGGGGACGCATTTTCCGAGGAGGACATCGGAAACTATAAGGTACGTTGAGTTTTGAGGAAAGTTGAAACAAATCAAAAGAAATCGCCACACACCTGCTTAAGATGTCAAAAACACTATAATCGAAAAGATGGGTTAGCATCTCATAAGTGTAGATATATAGTTAAATGTGTAAAATGTGGGGATAACTCATACAAACATATATGTACAAATGCGCATGATAATATGAATAGTAGTGAGCAAACCACGATGGAAGCAACTTCAACTGTTAATCCCCCTCATAGAAAAAGACATTCTTCTTCGGAGTTGAAAGAATATGGGATTAACAAATTGAAACGATTGTATGCCGTACCCCAAGAAGAGGGGTAAGTACTAGGCAAATTTGCCGACTCTGCTATAGATATTTATTGTCAAAATATAAATAGCCTCCTTTTGCCGGAAAGTTTTCTACTTCGTTTAACTGATGTTATTTCACGAGTTATTAATCAATATCTCTTAACGTGGAATTCTCTCAAAGTTAATCTGTTCTTAGAATGTTGATTTTCGAAAGTAAGAACGATTATAAATGAGGAAATCATTAACACAAATGAATAAGTACTTACAGTTCAGAGCTCATGTTTGATGGTTGTTCGCAAGCACTTGGTGAAGTGGAATGGATGCCAAATGCATGGAAAGTGGCTTCTTTATATACAAATGTACAACACTGGTAGAAGCCGGGGAAGTGGGGAAGATTATCTGAAAGTGGAAGGGATTTTCAGTTGCCTTCTGGCTGCGGTCGTGAAAGGTTCATGGTTCTGTGTCTCAAGTTATCGTGTCTTCTGTCTTTTTTATCGGGAATTTCTCACTCGGGCTTGTTGAGGCCGGTTATCGCTCGGGTGTTGTGGATTCATTGTGGTGGAGTAATAGAGTTCAAGTTTGTCCTTGTTTTCTGTTTCGAGTGATTACCTAGATACTCTGCATTATGGACTGCGCCCGGTGTAATAGTGATTTATTTTCACCGAGGAAGACGGCAGTTTGTGCGATTTGTAAACAATCTTTCCACCCATCATGTACCAGGTTAAAATCGGTTGAAAACTTTAAAAAAAATGAGGACGGACTTGCGGGAAAAGTGGAAGTGTGATGGTTGAGTTAAGCTAAAGGGGAGGAAGGAGGAGGAGGAGGAGGAGATTAAGCTATCAGGTGCCTGCAAGGACAATGAAGATAACGATGTTGAGTCAATTGAAAACAAGTCAGAAGCGGATAAATTGAATAAAAAGCTGGACTTGCTGTTGAAGGGTTTTGATTCTATCCGATCCGATGTTAAGGCGGTGGAAAATTCCATGAATTTCTTCAATGATAAATTTGAAGATATGTCGGAGATGCTTGAGACCATCAAAAGCAACATGAAGGAAATTAAAGATAGTAATTTTGCGCTTAAAAAGGAAAATCTTCAGTTAAGGAAGGAACTTGAGGCTATGAAAGCTAAAGTGAATGAAATGGATCAGTCTTCCCTGTCGTCTACGATTGAGATTAGAGGTATACCAGAGTCTATAAATGAAAATACTCTCGAGATAGTCAAGGCACTTGCAGAAAAAATTGATACGGGGCTTACTGAAAGGGATATCGTCTCCGTGCATCGTGTAAAGTTTCCCGCGAAGTCGAAAAGAGCAAGTGGTATCGTGGATTCCGGATTGAAAAACGTAAAATTGCAAAATCAAGATTTGAAAAGGAGGATGATCAGGCAAATAAGGAAGTTTAAAGATATTACGGCGTCTGACCTGAGCCCATCTTTTCCGAAGAACAGGGTCTTCGTGAATGAGAAACTGACAGCTGAGAACAATCGTCTATTTTGGTTCGTGAGGACAACGATTTCAAATTCTCATGGATTTCGGATGGTAAAATTTATGTGAAGAAGGATGACTCGGATTCCTCTCGGCCCTTAAGAATTTCAAATCTGGAACAACTGGCGAGTATGAACAAGGCAAATCGACTGAATTTTGAATCTACGTTCGTAAATGAAGGATAATTATTTTATTTCATTTCTCAAGGTATTAATAGAATTGTTATTTTTTACGCACAAATATGACTGATTTGATAGCGGAAATCCTGGACTCTTGTTATAATGTGTCTACTTTTAATTGTTCTACCATCGATGATGTTGAATTTCGGCTGCTTAATTCTAATGGGTTAATTATTTTAAATCAAAATATTCGTAGTTTAAAAAAAAATTTTGATACATTCCTAGCTTTCTTGAAAGCAGTTAGTTTTGATGTTCATGTTATAATATTAACTGAGACTTGGAATGTTGATTGTTTAAATTTTCCACTGCCGGGCTATAATGTTTTCACTAGTTCTTCACATACTTATTAATAAAGCAGAGGGAGTGTCAGTATATGTCCGAAATGATTTACAAGTGTCTTCGTTTAGTTCTGATATAATTGATGATTGTAATTCGGTGTTTCTCACCGTAAATTATGGGCACTTTTCTAGAGTTGGCATAACTGCCGTTTATGTGTCGCATGATAGAAATCAGGTGAAATTTCTGGAGAGTCTTGGGAATCATTTCAAGAATACCACCGGATGTCTTTCTCATTTATTGGTGGGGGGGGGGGGGGGACCTTAATATCGATTGGTCAAACCAAGCTCTACGGTATTGTCTTAACTTAGACATACATACCAAGCGGTCCATTCCGTTCCGCGATCAAGGAGTTATAAAGAGCCTGATAGTCCGATCCGTCGGAACGATGACTAGTAAGGGCCGAACGAGCCTGACCAACCAGCTCCTCGACGAGCGCCTGATATTTAATCTCGTCCGGTAGGTACGGTACATTGTGAACCGCTCGATCGTATAAACCACGAAATAAGGCGAAATTCGTAATGTCCCCATCGTACAATGGAACTGTAGGCAGCATAACATTCATGTATTTTACTGCATCGAACGTGAGTTTGCTCCGATCATTAGAACTTTCCGAAAAACATCCTGAAGGCTTCAAAGTCGGTGTGGGTAGTCCTATCTCTAACGCCCCTTGCAGATCGGCTACTTGGGATAAAAGCAATTCACTTACGTCCCCATCGAAATCGGCGGATTCGATTCGCGAAAACAGGTCGTCAGCAGCTCTCGCTAAATCGCCCGCACGTGATCGGGCCTCCTTGGAACATTGTGACATCTTCAACGACGACTGGGCTTTAGTCGCCCATGAACAGAGTGTTTTATAAAGCGCCTTTTGGTGCCGAAACCCGGGACCAATTATATTCGTTCGTTCTAAGACCCAAAAAAACAGCATGAACTGATCGAACCCGCTAGCCGCAGCTAGCGCTCGAGCGGACACCAGACGCACTACTTCGGGCGTTTATGTACCTACGTCCGAACATCGATATTACAAAGAATTCTCATATTTCTGTAATGTAATTGAACACATTAGCTGAATTTGGTTTTACTAGTGCAATAAATGACTTCACTAGAATTGCAGGAAGCTCAAGGTCGTGTTTAGATCATATCTTTATCAGGGTCATTCCATTATTGTTTGACCATTTGATGTCTCCAAGGTTGCCAGAAATCGGAAAAATTAATGTCGGTTTTTGTGGCTGAATTTGCCCATGCGCTACCATTTGACCTTTGTAGAAAACATTCCCAATACCTAATTGTCAGTTTTCGGGTTGTTTGTATTTTTTTCTAATTTTTGAAAATAGCTCAACAATAACAAGGTGTCAGGAATGTTACCGTCAAAATGAACTAGAATGTTGGGTAAATTCGGTAACACTCATGAAGGAAACTGCACGTTAATCAAGGTATAACTTGCAAAACAATTTATTCAGTCATTAAACATTTTTTAAATTGAAGAAGAAAATGGACTGCAAAATGCGAAGTGGAGTTTACATAAAAAATCTGTATTAAGTCAGTCCTCTCCAGCATACAAAACTTGACTAAACTTTTTCAGAAACAACTTACTTGACTAGGTAATTATTTCAGGTTGATCAAAATATAAAAAACGAATCACTACATAGTACATGTAGGTACCAGATCAGGAACTATTCACATACTGAAACAACCTCAAATGACTTAGAACACGCAATAAAAAGCTAGAAAATTAAAACTTGAACGATATTAAAATATAAATGCCATTAGGAGATAATCTCAAACAATTAACATAGTACATTAAACTTGAAATAGGTAGGTACCTAAAATTAAACGTTCAAAACAATATTTATAGAGTATCACAGCATCACGAGACCAACTGGTGCTGGTGAAGTACTCGTATTTTACAACCTTTCCCCATTTTTTTCGTTGACATCAATTGATGATCTGCATTTGTAAAACACTCTGTTACCTTTCAACACAACATTAGGGTCAGGCAAGGTTCCTTTAATTTGTTCCCAATCCACATCTGCGACGTCATCCTCATTCATTTTAAATAGTGATCCCTTTTCGCCTACAACATTCAAAAATCTCACTGAAACAGTCCCATCTTCATCATCTACTTCCCTCAAACAAACACCTGCATATCTGTATTTTGTACTATTCCTACTACCCCCTTTAAACTCGACTAGGACGTGCACCCCTGCCTTGATTTCATCGTAGTTCACTTCTTGTACTATGGGCTCATCATTATCTGAACAGAAGTCGTCACTGCACAGTTCTCCTGCATCTTCATCTTCATACGGTACTTCCTCGTCAACTTCATCTGAAGAGTAAGTTGGGGAGATGGCTCTCTCAGGGCGAATTTTTACATCAAGCAGTGTGGCTGCTTTCCATTCACATACACACGAACAAAATCGACCTCGAAGAAAAGTGTTCCTGGTACAATAGCACGAGACTTCCCTATACAGCATTTCATTTTGTGTGATCATCGCTATCTGATGGATTCTCAATGTTCCTGGAACTGCTTTAACGTTGGGAGGAAGCACTGACAGTTTGGTGTTGACATCGTTCTCTGAAATGAAGAAAAGTTTGATTTTTGATTTACCATTCAACGTGTTGAAAAGGTTCAGCGCATTTGGGATGTCGTTTCCGTCTGCAACCTGCTGATTAGCCGCTCTCTTCAGCACACCGCCAACTCCATCTGCAGCTCCCTTACCATGCCCCGATTCAAAAAAAGACCAAGTTGCTTGGAAAGAACGCAACGTCATCTCGTTGCAGAAGAACCAAAAATTTTTTTTCTGTCGGTATTGGGTCGACGGCCCATCGGAAAAGAAGTGGATTGAGTTTACATCGGGGTGGTATTCCGTGATGTAATTCAGAATAGGTGAGACATGAGCCCAAATGGCGTTGGGCCCATGTTCAAGACTAGGAGAGATGGATGCGAATGGTATGGGCTCCAAGTTTTTCAGATATAACACCCCTGTATGTATAGTTGCCTGTTGTCTGGCTCCAGCGAAATGATAGGACTGCACTTCCTTGTGCAATTTGCAGGAGTAATTCTCTGAAAAATCTATCAGTAACATTGCTGAAGTCTCATCTAAATTTTGTTTGCATGTCCTGTATGCGAGATGTTGCATTTTTACATTGTACACATGAGTTTTAAAGTGTTTCATTTTCGAATGAAATGTTTCCATCAGATTTTGCATTGTACCAATATGAGGGAGGGACTTTCTTTGTAAGTTTTTTAGTTTTATCTTCCCCCTTCACCCTCCTTATTTCTGTGGTTTGTTCCCATTGTTCCCACTCAACCATCTCACTGAGCTTACTTTCCTCACAAACTGCCACAGTATTATTTTTACATTCCTTGCATCTATTGTACATACAGTTGAATGATGATGTACTGCAAACAATTTCATGCACTAGCTGATGAGAATCGGAAGTGGTCAACAGGCCTAGAACTTTCATCTTACAAGACAAAAGTGAAATGTTTTCATGATACTTGCACAAACAAGTATTTCTTTGGTCCACTGATGGCTTGCAAACATAGAAAGGGCGATGCTTGGCGAAAGTGCTGTATGACAGACGCATGCCACTAGTTCTTAAAAACTTTGCATGCAATTTTTTCATTGAGCACATCAAGTATCGTTTCTGTTTTTTCATTTTATGTCGGGTTAAAGTTTCTTTAACCCCTGCACTTGCACGAGATACATCGTCACAAAGAAAGAATTCCTCTATTAGGTACTTAATTTTGCTAGTTTTTTTGTGGACTCTGGCTACAGCACGACGACGAGCTACTAGCCCAACAGCCTTACTGGCATAAGTCAACAGTCTGTACTTTCTTGTTAAATGAGAAATCATGATATTCCCTATTTTTTGCTTTATTGGTTTATCAGCCTTTTTAAGCTCTTCAAGAAATGAGTAGTGCGTAGTGAGTGCTCTAACAGCAGGACTTTTTTTAATTCTTTTGGCTGACCTAGGAGAGAGTGATTTTTCTACACTATCTGTGACAGCCTTCACAGCTTTACTGTTAGGTGTGGTGGGTTCATTAGTTTTGGGAGGCCTTACATTTTGCTCAGCTCGTTGGTACCTCTTTTTGTACCGTTCAGCTTTTGAGACAAGAAGAGCATTTTGTGCTTCCAAAGCTTGAACTTTGTTTTTAATTTGAGATTTTCACGCATGAATTTTTTTTTTGTTTTTTGCAATAACCCTTCTCCCTCTTCTTACGTTACCCGAAGGCCCAGGAAGAAAAGGTACTAAAGGTGAGTCACAATCAGTACGTGTTGGCGTAGAAGGTGGAGTGTCTGTCACAGCTTCCAAGCGTCGTTTTCTATCTTTACTGGCAGCAGCCCATTTCCTCCAGTCTCTTCTTTTCTTCCTTGCTTCTCGAGGTCCAGTTTCCGAAATTTTCTTTCTTCGTGCATTTCTAACTTTTTCCTTCTCCCTGTAAATGGCGTCTCGGTTGCTGTCCAACTTCCTCTTCTCTCTGTAGCGCCGTTGTTTTTCTGCTGCTGATAGGGCCTGCATGAGGTAGAAATTAAAAATATATTAGGTACCTATCTGTATCAAAAAATCTGTTTATTTACTGATACATATGCAACATTGTAGTTACAGGTAAAAACCTAACAAACTGATTTGGTACCACTGTCAATATCCAGTAGAATTACCTGCCTTCTGGTTAGCTCTGTATTACCAATTTTTCTTCAGTAATACTTAAGGGAATGGAATCATTTAGTAAAATACATGCAATGATTCAGGAATGTTACTGTTCATTCATGAGTGTTACTTTCCACTTGGTAACACTCCCGAGCGGTGACATTCCTGAATTTTTTGTATTGACAGCATGCAACAGGTTACCATAAGGTATAGGTTAGGAAACAATGCTTTCTACGAATTGTTCACCAGAATACTTATTTTGGGTCATGGATTTGAAATTTTAGCAATAATCATTTGGAACAAAACAGTGGTAACAGTCCTGATTATGAATTAAAGGGACATACCATTTTTTCAGAAGAAAATCATCCTCTTCTCCAACCAGCTCCTTTCACACCATGTGCTACACACAAACTAATAGAAAACAGGTGTTTGATAACAGATGATTGCCCGCCATTTCTCAGTTGAACAGTGTTGCCACAACTATGGTAACATTCCTGATGACAGTTTTCTGTAAAACTAGGGGACAGCTTCATTTTTGGTTTCTGTGAGTTCACTATTAACTGTATAAATAAATTAGTGTCCACTACAACATCCTGACAAAAAAGAAAGTAAGAATAGCTGCTTCTTTTTTCCCTCTTTCACGTTGTAGGATGTTCAACCCACGTGAAACTGTCAACCTCCTGGAGGGGACAGTAACATTCCTGAACATTTTGACTTTTCTTTATTAAATATTTTTTTACATAAAACAATTATAAAATTTTGGACCACACCATTGAATTCCTCGTTAAAAAACCTATAGAATTCCTGTCATTTCACATTCGCAAATAGAAAAGAAAGTACTAAAAAATTGGTTGAAAGGGCAGGGACAGCAAATGGTCAAACAATAATGGAACGACCCATCAAGGGGTTTTCGCTTGACCTGAGTCGAGGTGTGGTGTATTGCAGCGATATTTCGGATCATTTTACATCTTTAGCAAGTCTGGAACCTTTATGTAAATTACCTCCCAACCCTTCTGTAAAAGATGATATGAAAATTATTACGAAAATTAACTTTGAATTGCTGGAAAAACGACTAAAATGTGAGTCATGGAAAGAGGTCTATGATCTAGCTGAAGTTGATTTAGCTTGCGAGAAGTTTTATGAAATATTAAAAGAGCATATTGAAAATTGTTCTCAGGATAAAAAGTTAAGTGGTAGATTTAAAAAGTTAAAGGACTGGAATACGCAGGGAATATTGGTTTCTATTAGAAATAAAGACAAGATTAGAGCTAAGATGAAAAAGCAACCTTTCAATGTGGAATTGGAGATTTATTATAAGAAGTATAGAAATCTACTCAATACTGTAATTATTAAAGCTAAAAATTCCTATTATGCTCGACTGGTTAAGAATAGTAACAGTGATCCTAAAGTTATATGGGATGTAATAAACACTGCGTCACGTAAACATTCGAAAAAATTTAGTGGGGTATTGACTGAAATTTGGGATGATACTGGGGGCGTTGTAACAGGGGAGAAAAATATAGCAAATAGTTTCAATACTTTCTTTTCTTCGGTTGGTAAAATAATAGCTGATGATATTAAAAGAGGTTTTACAAGTGACCCCCAATCACGGGTGCCTCTGTACTTCCCTGGCTCCCCCTGTCATTCTGTTTTCTTGTCTCCCATAGAAACTTCCGAGGTTGAAGCCCATCTAAAGAGGTTAAAAAATAATTGCTCCTTTTCTAAATTCAACATTAGTAATCTAATTTTGAAAACTTTTGCCTCTTTCTTGAGTGCACCTCTTACACACATTTACAACCTCTCTCTTTCTCTAGGGATATTTCCTACTTCTTTCAAAAGTACTGTGGTCATCCCGCTATACAAGAAAGGTGTCAGGAAATTTATGAGCAACTACAGGCCTATTTCACTGACTCTTTCTATGTCTAAGATTCTTGAAAAAGTCAAGAATTTCAAGTTTTCTAAATGCTCATGACATTATAGCTCCTAACCAATATGGGTTTCAGAAAAACATATGTACTGATCATGCTCTTTTTGATTTTAATAGCTTTGTGTCTGAAAAGCTTGATGAAGGTTTCCATGTGGTGGGGATATTTCTTGATGTTCGTAAGGCCTTCGACACAGTGAACCATGAAATCCTGTACAATAAATTGGAACGATATGGCATACGTGGTTTATCCTTGGATTTAATTAGGTCTTTTTTAACTGATCGTCCACAGGTTACAAGAATTGGCGATTCTCTTAGTAATGAGGCCATTACTAACATTGGAGTGCCTCAGGGTTCTGTATTGGGGCCTATTTGTTTTTGTTGTACATAAATGATTTGTTAAAGCTGAGGATAGGTGGAAGCTTTTATGGCTTCGCCGATGATACAGCTAGTTTTCTGGGGTGATGATTACTGCGCTCTAATTGACTCCGTAAATAAAAGTCTCATGGCGGTAAAAGACTGGTTTGATTTTAATAGAATGGCTTTGAATGTGGACAAAACGTCTGTGCTTCGTTTTAGAATAGGCAATAAGTCTTTCCCACAGTATAGTGGAATCAAGTTCCCCTCTGCAGGAAATTGTCCTACCCATGATGGCGAGTGTGATTGTCCCCAGATTCCTTTTGTGGATCACTGTAAATATCTTGGTTTGTTAATCGATCATAATCTAAATTTCAAATCCCATATTGATTTCCTTATTGTGCGTTTGAGAAAACTGTTTTTCGTTTTCAAAGAAGCAAGACAATTTCTTTTTAAACATCAATTGCGGTTAATTTATTTTGGCGTGGCACAATCAATACATAATCAAGTATGGGATTATTTTGTGGTGCTAAATCTTACGTGAGGAAAGTCCAGATTATGCAAAATCAGCTGATTAGAATTATCCTCAATAAAAACTCAAGGTACCCGTCGGCTAATATCTTTAAGTATTTTAATGTAAAAACTATTCAACAATTATTCTTGTTTCATTCTTGTATTCATGTTTTTAATAAGGGCGTCTGTGAGAAGCATGTGGCTCCTTTTGATAAAACCAGAAATTATGCTAATTCTGGTACTTTTTTGCCAAAAACTAATACCGAATTTTACAAAAGAAATGCATAAATGTTCAGGCTCTGAAATTTTTCTATGACAGAAATATAAATTTGTGCTCCTTCACCAATGTTTTGAACTTTAAGAAGATGCTAAATGGTTGTTTTAAAACTTGATTTTTCCCTATTTTACTATGTTTATTGGTGTTACATTGATATAATATTAGGTATCATGGTATGTGTAAAGTTTTTGAGAATTTGGGAGTACCTCTTTATTTCTTTCTCTTCATTTTCATTTTCTTTTTTTCTTGATTTAATTCCCCTTTATATTAAAAAAATAATAAAAATAAAAATAAATAAGAACTATAACATACAACAACAAAACTTAATATAATTAAGTTCATAAAATAAGTTCATAAGAACTTGTATCTGGTGGAGAAGCTAAGGCAAACAGTCGTAAAGGTATATGATTATTTTTTTTTTTTTTTATTTTTTTTTTATTATCTATAAAATTATTTTATAAATAATTTAAAAAAATAAAAAAATTGATAAAAATTGATTATTTATTTTTTTTAATTATTTATAAAATTATTTTATAAATAATTTAAAAAAATAAAAAAATAAATAATCATATACCTTTACGACTGTTTGCCTTAGCTTCTCCACCAGATACCACAAGTTCTTATGAACTTATTTTTTGGTGGGCGTCAGTTTCTTTCTTTTAGCATATGATTTCGTTAATTTTGTTTACCAGAAGTGTAATATTTTTGTTTGTTAAAAAATGTTTTTAATTTTCTTTTTGTACTATTTGTTCATTGTATGATGCTAATAAATAAATAAATAAATAGATAAATAAAATTTTAAGAGGTGTGGGTAGAACATCCAAAATGCTTGGAGAGGGATACCCCCTGCCCCATATGACAAGTACAAAATTCTGAAGTGGTATGGGGGAATCTCTTGGAGTAGGGCGAGCTGTGTGGGGTGGTGGTGAATATATAGTCAAAATAACCAAGTTCTGACTCTAAAATCTCTCATCACTCCACAGCTCTCAACAGCACTCCTGCCAAGCTACCGCGTCCACCAGCAACACCACCACCATCACCACCTCATCTCTAATGGACTCGCAAAACGCCAATACCACTGCCAGCAGCGCAGAAGGACCGTCATACATGTGCTCAGTATGTAAGAAAACCATACAAGATCATACGGTTATAAGCGACCACGTTAACAATGGCCTTTGTCTACCAAAACAATGCATATCATGCCAAGCAACATTCATAAATATGCAAAGCTTTTCTAAGCATTTAGAGGTATGTTCACCTAAAGCACGGGTTACTGTAATTAATTATGGAAAAATGTACGGAAAGGAAAAAAAAGTTCTAAAAACTCTTTAATGTATGGAAAATTGAAATACGAATGCCATAAATGTGGGAACACCTTCAAATTCAGAAGAAATTTGAACACCTGATAAAACAAATGTGCAAAATTTACCACTGCTCCGTTTGTAAAAAAAACTGGAATGTCGAAACCAATGAAAAATGTTCATGAAATACAATATAAAGAGAAAATAAGATACAACGAACAGATCGAAAAAAATCAGGCTGCAGCCAACATCAATCTGTTAAACCAGCTTTCAGACGAATTTTATCCAATTGAAAGCCATTTTAACAACAAACTTAAAACAATTTATTTACCAAACACCGATGAATCCTATACCATTGCAGAATTTCTAGAAATCGACAAGGGAAAAATCGAAATGCAAATTCAAACACATTGCGAGATGTGGAATTCTTTAAAAGTGCACCTTTGTGTAGATTGTGTTTACATCCAGCCAAAAACCGGTAGATTGTTTCAATGCAAATCGGTTGCTATTATTCCTCTAACCAACATAGAAGAAATTAATATTAGACATAACAATTGGGAACATTATTGCACAGTCGGATGAACATCAAAAGAAAGGTAGTGGGTGGTCTTTTATAGCTGTCTATGGTTTAACTTTGACAATGTCCAAATATGATCCCTTAACCATCCAGTTGCTTAAAACAGTTGCCCGAATGGTTGAAAAAAACCGGCGCGGTTGATTGTCGAAAACTTGAAAATGATGATAAATGTTTTCTCCATGCGGTAGCTCTGAATCCTCCAAACGGAAAAATTTATTCGTTCAACAATATTCAATTTCCAACACCACTGTTTCTTTGAATTAAGGAATTCGAAAAAAGCAATAACGTGTCAATAACCGTTTATAACATCGGTAAAGACTGCAAAATTTACCCCCTTAAAATCAGTGAAAAGGATGACCACAAAGATTTATTAATAATCGATGGAACTGCACAATACCCCCATATAGTTCGTATTCTAAATTTCAATAAGCTTGTACAGCACCAATTAACCACCAACAGAAGTCCGATGATAATCTGTAAAAAATGCTTTACGTTTCACCATGATTATGACTCTAGCCGAAAAACCAGCAAAGAGCGCATGCTAAAGCACAAAAAATTTTGCAATACCAGCTCCGGGCCCGTTTCTAGGACAGTGATGCCCGCAGCCGACAAAGCTGAGCTGAAATTTGAACGCTATCAGTATAGGATTAAACTCCCTATCATAATATATGCGGACGTGGAATCTATGTTGAAAAAATTAACACCCGAGGACAGTGAATGGAAAACGGCAAACAGCTACGCTTATCAAAAGCATGTTATGATGAGAGTAGGAGGAGGAGGTGGGCCCTGGAACACAATAGGTAATTAATTATCTTTAATCGTTTTCGGCCTCGAGCTCGCATATAAATGGAAATGCACTGCCCTCGTCGGATAGGTGGTTTTTAAAAGTAATTGAGGAGCCTGCAGTGACTAATGGCTCGAACTTCACTTAACGCGAGTATTATTAAATGGGATGGGATACCTACCTATCAGATCTTTGAGACAGTGTATTGCAACCAATTATTTCAAAAATATTCTTCGAGTTACCTACGTCAAACATGTACCTACCTCTCTCGGATGCAAATTATTATTTTCTCATATGCAATTAGTTGTTTTGCCGACATTTCAGTCCGATGGCTGCGGGAATGGAGCGCCAGAGTCATCCTGTCTACCTTCAGGCATGTACTTGCGCGCATAAGAATTATTATAAAATGGAAATTCACTCCCCTCATCGGATAGGATCACATCTTCGAGACGTTGTACTGGATGCAATTAATTTTAAAACATTGAACTGGGTACGTCAAACGTGTATATAATTATATCTCTCTTATATTGGTGATGCAAATTACGATTTTCTCATATGCAATTAGAGGAAGGAACGTGGATATATATTATCCCGCCTAGTTCACTGATTCTGCAGTCGCTGACCTCAGTCAATAATGAATCCACTCTTCCGATACACGCAGTTGCCTCCCCACCTTCTTGAGCAATGTGGAGGGGAATGCTACAGTTTAAAAACTCTTCCAGGAGGAGGGTAAATTCACTCGACACGGTCTTCTCTTACAGCAAGCTTTCGAGGTGAGTACCACGATTTTTACTTAAAACAAAATAATGGAAAATTCATCCCAAAAGACTCTGCTCTATTCCGCTTTGAAAATATGTTTACAAAATTCGTTGAAAATGCGCTATATTTCATTCAAGTCTTACATTACATCTGATAAAGTGAAAAATAAAGCCCTGATGGGATATGTACGCAATGGAGATGGTACGATTGTTAACGTACTAGATGATAAACTAATTCCGAACGAGGATATACTTTCAGAGGAGAATGCAATAATAAACCGCAACTTAATTCTCGAAATTTTGGAAAAGGTCAATTTATCGCCATCACCACCACCTTCAATAAAAAAATTTAAAAAACAGAAGGTTGTTGGGATGAATTTTTTCCCGTGATTAGTTATAGGTAAGGTAGATCCCACTTTCTAATTGTAATTTATATTGTTTGTGATCTTAACAGTAATTTAGACTACGACAATAACCAATGTAGCATACCGTGATTAGTTATAGGTAAAGTATGTTACATCCCACTTTCCTATTTAGGCTCTTTGACATTTTCTCACTAATTCACATTTTACCTAACTGTTTATTTAGAATAATTGTAATTTATATTGTTTGTGATCCTAACAATAATTTAGACTACGACAATAACCAATGTAGCATACCGTGATTAGTTATAGGTAAAGTATGTTACATCCCACTTTCCTATTTAGGCTCTTTGACATTTTCTCACTAATTCACATTTTACCTAACTGTTTATTTAGAATAATTGTAATTTATGTTGTTTGTGATCCTAACAATAATTTAGACTACGACAATAACCAATGTAGCATACATTGTTAAACTTTAACTGATTACACCTCAAACACATAGAGAATTGGCAGTAATCCATTTTTATTTTGTTCAAGGAAACAACAAGTAGAAAATGGACAAACTTAGCGCACGTTTGAATTCCGTAGGAGCTTCTACCAGCTCCAATACGACCTACACAACGGTGTCAGTGGGAACCCTCCCCCTAGCGGAACTGTTCCGCATAAGAAACCTTAAAACCACCAAGACGCGGTTCGGAGATGCGATGGTCGCAACGATAACGTCCCTCGCAACGATGAAAACGCAGGACGTTTGGATACCGAAAAGGTATTCCAACTTACTGCGGGATGTAGCAGACACGTACGAAGGTGGGTTTCAGAGACTGACAATCTTACGCTTGTTGTGCGAAACATCATTGATCTCATAATATTGATATATGAATATGTTCTTCTATTACAGATAGTTCCCTAATCATGAAATTTAACGGAAAGGGTTTAGAAGGGACATTCAACCTAGAATTTCGGGAGGCCGACGATATTGATGATAACGACAGTGATGATGGTGGGAAGAAACAACAGGCTACGTCGAAACGGCGTAGGAAAGAAGACAGCGACGACAACCAACACTCCACACCAAGACGGTACAGGAAAACTGAAGTTGGTAAAACTCCAAAAAACTAATCATTTGTTCAGTTTGTACTGATATGTTTAGCTCTAGGTTTTTATATTTAAGACATAGCTGTATAAGTGTAGGAAGCGATTTGAATCATAATTATATATATTTCTGTTCCAAGTTTCTACTGTATGTGAACAGCAGATGGTTCTTCGTGCCGGATCCAGTGAAACTCATTACTAAGCTCGGAAGACGTGATCTGGTTAATCCTGATCACGTGAAGTGCTACTACGAATCATTCAAAGATCTGACGAAGTCTTTATGCAACGGAGCCATCATGGAGGACTTGAGCAAGGCTGTGCTCGAGAGATACAAGGGATCATGGAGCGATTTGACTCCCGTGATCGGAGCGATAAGAAGTCTGGCCAGTTCATTCGAGATTTTCTCGAGCTTGTACTATTCCAAACCGACTGACATTTTATGCGAAGACCCGTCATTGCCGAGCGTTGACTTCTGATGCAAGTCTCTTCTGGGCGAAGCTAAACGACTTCAAAATTATATTGTAAGGATGGGCAATGAAATATTCGATCCGAAAGATCGAAGTACTGAAGCTTCGATACCATTTGGCAACAACAAGAGACCTCCTATTCGATATTATGTCAACGACCAACAGAGATTTTCTCACACCTATGATCGCTTTGGTGACTACCCATCGACAGTATATAAAAGGGAATTCGATCCGTCCCGCAATCCGAAAGAACTAATTGAAGAAAGTGAAAGAAGGGTACGTGAAGGGTGCAAGGACAGTACAAAGCGCCCAAATAAGCACCTGGAAGAGGTGTTGTCAAGGCTAAAAAAGCAAGCTGTCTGCTTTGGGAACCCACGCAGGATTGTCAGTGACAGGGGTTCGGCGTTTATGTCGAATGACTTCGAGAACTACTGCAAAGCCGAAGGGATTGAGCATATATTGATTACCACCGGTGTTCCCAGGAGTAACGGTCAAGTGGAGAGGGTGAATAGATTGTTAATTCCTCTCTTGGCAAAGCTTGCCCACCCAAAGCCTGAAACCTGGTGGAAACATGTGGATGCTGCCCAGCAGATGATTAATTCAACACCAAGCCGAAGCACCGGATATTCACCCTTCAAGCTTATGACAGGAACAGAAATGAGGATGAATGACGTAGTCGAGTTGAGACGACTGATTGATGAAGAGATGCTGACTATGTTCAACGAAGAACGAGAAGAAATCCGGTCAAAGGCGAAGAGAAACATCGAGAGGATGCAGATTGAAAACAGAAAAACATTCAACAAGAAACGCAAGGAGCCGAGATTGTACAACGTCGGCGATTTGGTTGCAATAAAAAGGACGCAACCTGGCTCAAAATTGCACACAAAATATCTTGGTCCATACAAAGTTGTACAAATAAAGCCCAACGAGAGATATCAAGTCCAAAGAATCGGATCTTCAGAGGGACCACGTCAAGCAACGACAATGGTCCAATATATGAAGCCATGGGTGTCTGGTGATTTAGGCGCCTACTCAGATGATGAAGCGGACGATGATGAAGATGGATTCAACGACGAAGATACTGGTCCCATCTCCTCGAGGACGAGGAGCCGTCAAGATGGTCGAGTGTAGGAAGCGCGGAAAATTGGCCTACTAATTCTGCCGCTTCCGCTAGAGTTGTCTAGAGTTGTCTAGGTTACATTTTATTTTGAGGTTACTATATATTGATTATCAAAAAGTGTGGTTCGGATGAAAAGTTGCAATCCATTGGTAATTCAAGTTGTCAAATCGTAATAAGTTGTGTCAGTTGAGCTTACTCGTGAATACACGTATCGAATAATAGTGTCGCTTCATCAAATAGTTACTTCCCGATTCAAATACCCACATAAGTTCCATATTCACTCCAATGCCATCAACAAGCCCCAGTACATTAGTTCATGATGGAAACTCGCGAAAGCGTTCATCCTCAGAATGGGGTCCTGAGAAATCAAAAAGGTTGCATGCAGTGCCATTGGAAGAGGGGAAAATTAACGTTAAAGTGGGTAACACTGCAATAGATGTATATTTTCAAAATATCAACAGGTTCAATTTACCTGAAAGTTTTTTAATTGAATCAGAACATAAATTGACTCGAATTGTAACTGACTACCTGTCAGACTGGAAAAATATTAAAGTGAATTTTGTCTTGGAATGTACATTTTCAAAAATTATGGTTTATGGTGAAGTGAGGGAAGGTGATGTAAACGAAGAAATAATTGACGCAAATTTTAAAACTAAAAATGAGGAGTTATCACAAACATCCGACATAAAAAACTACATGATGAGATCCTTTGAACGGATCATATCAGAAATTGATAATTTTGAAATGAAAGGGTCTGGATGGACATTGAAATCCATTGACGGAATTTTAATTAGAATAACTAAGTATGTGCCACTAACAGCAAATTCATTCTTCCCCCTCCCCGCTCAATTAAACAAATATCACGCAGTTATAAATGTTCAAAATAATGACGAATTTTGAGCTGGCACCTGAAAACCACTTCTAATACACGCAATTTACATCGCGTTAATAATTATGAGAGACTGCATCACCCATTCAATTTTGATGGGGTGGAATTTCCAGCCAGTTTTAAAGATGTCACTTGGTTTGAGAAACATAATAATGTGGGCATAAACCTTTACGCTTTAAATGAAAATTGTGAAATTTACCCCATTGCAGTTTCCAACAAAACAAATCTGGGAGTACCAACTATCGATTTACTCTATCTAGTTAATGGCACACGCTCACATTATTGTTATATAACAAACCTTCATGTTCTTGCCAACAGGCAACTATCTAAAAACCCTAGAAACGCTATTATCATGTGTAGAAGTTGTTTCAAAACATATCGCGCGTCACGTCTTACAGTAACAAGTAAAACCGCTAAACAGAGGCTTGATGAACATGAAGTATTTTGTAACAGATTCAAAGCATGCAGGTATGAATTTCCTGACAAGCCTTATGTTGAATTTGACGATTACCAGTTCATGACTAGGGTGGGGTTTGTCATTTATGCCGATCTAGAGTGTATTTTAGCACCTTTAAACTCACCTGAGATGGATAGATCGGATGTTAGTGCAGGCCCTAAAACTGTACGTGAAGAGCGCCATGAACCAATGTGTATAGGATTTCATTTAAAGTCATACTATCCCAGCTTGATGGAGGATCAAACATTTATTTTCTCTATGGAAAACTGCATTGAGAGTTTTTTAAACAAACTTAGAACGTTAATGCTAGAAATTGAGAAACACTATGAAACCAATATTAAATGTTTAATGACTAATGAGGAGAAACTAAAGCATGAGAAAGCAACACACTGTGAGTTATGCGGCAAGAAATTTGATAAGGAAAACGTGAAATGTATTGATCATGATCATGGCACAGGACATTTTAGATTTACATGCTGCAGTTACTGTAATTTAAAAAAACTAAGGAAACCAAATTTTGTACCATTTTTTTTTCATAATTTGAGTGGATACGATGCACATTTCATAATAAAGAAATTAGGACTATTTGATTTGGAAATTAGTGTCATTCCCCAGACAGAGGAGAAAATACATTAGTTTCGCAATCAGGTTCCGGGGGTGTAAATTATGGTACAGGTTCCTCGATTCCTACAGATTTCTACCATACTCACTTGAAAAACTGGTTAAAATTTCCAAGCATTTCCCTGAAATGGAAAAGACTTTTCCAGATTCAAAATTGCGAACTTTGTTGTTGCGAAAGGGGGTATACTGTTACCAGTATATCACAAGTTTTTCAGTTTTGAAAGAAACAAATTTACCATCTAGAGATAAATTTTATAACAAATTAAGCAATAAAGCAATCGAGGAATCTGACTATGAGCATGCTCTGAAGGTGTGGAAGGCATTTAACATTAAAAATATAGAAGAATATACTCACCTATATTTAAAGACCGATATAATATTACTTTGTGAAGTTTTTGAACAATTCAGGAAACACTGCTATGACCGATTTCAACTGGATAGTGCATGGTTTTTTACGTTGCCGGGCTCAGTTTCAAGGCAGCACTGAAAGTATCTAAAGTTCGTCTACAAATTTTGACTGATGTAGATATGTTACAATTCGTCGAGTGTGGCATTCGTGGTGGTATCAACCAATGCGTCAAACGCCATGCACTTGCCAACAATGTCCACATACCTCATTCATATGATCCCCACAAAGAGAGTTCGTATATATTTTATGGGGATGTAAACAACCTTTATGGATGGGCGATGAGCCAACCCTTACCATATGGCGGGTTTACATGGATGGATAATGTTGAAAATTTCAGTGTAATGGAGATTGAAACTGGTGGTGAGTATGGATATATTTTAGATGTTGATGTGCACTATCCTACATATTTGCACGATGCACATTCCGATTTCCCCTTCCTTCCAGAGCGGAAAAAACCCCCAGGTTCGAAAATTGAAAAACTCATGTTGGATTTGGAAGATAAGAAAAACTATGTAGTTCATATTATAGTGTTGAAGCAGGCGATTAAAGCAGGATTGATTTTGACTAAAATCAATAGAATTTTACAATTTAAGCAGAGTAAGTGGTTGTCTTCTTATATTAACATGAATACTGAGTTGAGAAAACATGCAACAAGTGAGTTGGAAAAAGATTTGTACAAATTTTTGAACAACGCAGTTTTTGGTAAAACAATGGAATGCGTTCGGAACCGCGTCAATTTAAAATTGGTTACAACTGAAGAAAAACTTATTGCACTAGCTAGAAAACCAAATTTTCAAGACAGAACCATTTACAGCGAGAATCTTATAGCTGTTCGGTTGGGTCATGAGAAGGTTGTATTTAACAAACCAATTTACGTGGGTTTTGCAATTCTTGAGTTATCAAAAACCCTCATGTATGATTTGCATTACAATCACATGTTAAAAACATTTGGAGGTGCTCTAAAAATATGTTATCAAGATACTGATTCGTTTGTATGGGAAATCCAAACGGACAATCTTTATCTAGATTTAAAGCCATTGTCCTATCTTTTTGATTTTAGTGATTATCCCTCACTACCATTATCTTTACTCCACCGACAATAGGAAGGTTATAGGAAAACTGAAAGATGAGACTAGATCAATTCCAATACATGAATTTGTTGGATTAAGACCTAAATTATACGCCTTAAAGTTTGGTGAAGATGTACGAAAGAAAGCTAAAGGAGTGAGCAGAACGGGTGTTGAGGCATTGGAGTTGAAGGATTATTTATATTGTCTTACAACAAAAACGGATGTATACACAAATTTCAGAAAAATTGAATCTAAATTACACGATGTTTATACTACAAATAATTGTAAAAAGTCCTTGACTTTTATGGATGATAAACGGGTAATTATGGAACATGGTGTCGATACTTGACTTTATGGTTATGCTCATAATTCTTCAATGTAATTCCCCCACAGATATCTTTTTATGTTACTTTTTGTGATAACAGTTGTTTGATTCCTTGTACAATTTCACCTGCTAATTAGGTAGGTACACTCATGTTGTTTCCTCGGAAGCTTGCTGTATGAGCTTGTTGTATTTTACTTTTTGTCAATACAAAATAATAAATTTATACCTAAATGAATTTGTTTTATTTTATAAAAACCCGATATAGGATATGTAGTTCCGAATGAGTCTCCAGAAAGGTTATCACAACTGTAACCGTCGGCTTCTCAGGTATGTCAGGTTATCTTCATTAGCCCTGGGCCAGAATCCCCCCCCCCCCCCCCGATGAATTGATCGATAGAGGGAATATATTCTGGCGCACGAGTCACCCTGCAAGACATGTGATACTAAACCCGCATGACATCAATGATACATCGCTACTGTTTCAGGGGCAAAAATTAGCTTTCGCGGCTTATCCGGCTAATATATTGTGGTCTTGGCTTTGATTTGAACCTGGACCACCCGTATGGGAAGCCACTACGCTAACCATTGTGCTAATGAAAGTCACTTGAGGAAACAGGTTAATAAATGATTATACGAGCCCACACGAATTATTGCGTGGCTACTACCTTATCTATTCAATACCGACATCCTCTAATGTAGGTAGTTGATTACCTATAACTAGTTACCTATTAATGTTAAGAAATGGGGGGGAAAAAAAAGGAAATAAAAAGTTGTAGGTAAGTTTAAGACCATTTATTCAATTCCAAAGCATTCTTAATGAATTTAGAGCCTTTAACATTGATCACATGAGGACAATCTGGATAGAATCTCGCATGTTCTTGCCAGGGGTCATCATTCAAATCCCATTCGGCAATTCGTCCGCTGCATTTGTAGCACTTCACTAGATCCCCAACTTGGTCTTCGTAGTGAAAACCTGCGCTGCACAGTTCTTGAAGAAGGTGTTGTAAACACTTTGGCCATAGCTTAAACGTCTTTAATCTTCCATCAAATGTTTCAAGGTCTAGAGGTGTTGTAGCAGTATCAAAAGCTTCACGAGTTGATTGCGTTCCTTTATTCTCAGAAGAGGAATATGGTATACTACCAGTTTGCGATTTGTAGATTTTGAAACCACACTCATCAAAAGCTTCATTTGATGTTGCAGAAGAATAGAGCATATTGGTAGTTTGTGATGAAGAGTTTTTAAAACCGCACACATCCATGTTGTAGTGAGAGATGTTGACTGCTCAAGTACCTTGGATGGAGTGTATGACTAACTTGTAAGCTCACCCCTTATATGGCTATAAACTAGCTTGTTCTGGTTAATGGGGAATCAGCAAACAAAACAGAATACTCAATTGAATCAGTTTTTATTCAAACCTATAGAGTTTAATAAATTAATACACTGTTCAGTAGCGTAATGAATACGTGTACACGCACATGTGCCTACAACATCGATACCAGCTCCATTTAGTTCGCTTGATGCCCATGTACATGTGTTGAAGTGTAGTCCATTCGCAGTATCTTTGTAGTACGCCCCCAAATTATCAATTTCCAGCCGATAGATGCTGTCAATGAGTGCATCCACTCGTACCATGGCTTTATAAAATCCCATTGCACTAACATATCGTAGATACTCGTGGTAAGCGGGTAATGTAGCCAACTTTATAAGTCCAGTGGTTTTAGACGTTGCAGGAGTATGAGTTGAGGATGCAGTTTCCAGGCTCCCTACTTCTGTTTCTGTGAAAACCACCACAACGTACGATGAAAATTACAGTTTGTATTAACTGCGTTATCAGCAGAAGTGAGAGAAATAAGATGAGTAGAAAACTGGATCCAGATGATTGGATTGATATGAGAGTTGAATTAGTCGGTATAAATCTGTTTAAATCTTCGTAGATACTGTGGTTTTTACCAGACAAGGTGACATGTTGCAGGAGATCTGCTGGAACACCGGTTTTCAGATGGCTAAACCCCTCAATTAAAGCCTCAATAGGATGAGTGCTGCCCTCCATGCTTGCGTGGACTGATATATTTCATTGGTTGGCTTGATCATAAAAAGATACGTTGAACGAGTGGAACTCATCTTGTGGAGGGGGGCTCACAGGGTTGACAACCAAACCGTTACCACCACTCACAGCTGTAAAATCCCTCATTTTATTCAAAACAGAGTTTATCTTTGGAACTAAATTCATCAGATTCGACGTCGCCTTTGCACTTAATGTAATAGTAGGAGCCTCGCAATGTAATAGACGATCTACCCAACTGGGGTAATAACTTAAAATTATATGTTGCTGCGGTGTTGTAGTCGCACACATATAGGTTCCGTGAAAAAATGTAGCATCCATTTTTCGATCTATCTGCTGCAGCTTGCCACTAAACAGTTCCCAATCTTCAACACATATGTAGAAAGGCGTACCGCGAGGTTTTCGTATCACAATCACTGTTGTAGTAAGGTCGGAAAGGCCAACTACCACCTGCAAATTTTTCGCACTGTCAATCACAAATGAGCTGGTAAGCATTAACGATTCCATGATGGTACACTGAAAGTTCCTTCTAGCTGCCTCATCATATATAATAATCAACAGTGTTCCCCCTCCCACATACTTAAGGTCCTGACGTCATTTTCTTCTTAGGTTCAAAGTGTTTAGTTGCATATGACAATGTAATTAAATCTTGAGGTGAACTAGGCTCCCCTGTGGTAATGAGGTGGTAAGATCCAAAATTTAGAGTTCGTGCTCGATCATTTCTTATGAATGGTAGGGAGCCCTGTGTTACAGCGTCTGAAGCGTTTACCCCCGGTTTTAGATTAATCAATCGTTTTTCGTTGAAATCAACTACATTCGGCTTTGCTGTGATTATGTTCTTTTTTATAATTAATTCTTCTAATGCAACATCCAATTCTTGTGCAATTAGCTCCCTCACTAAGTCGTGCAAGTTGTTTGGCTCTGTTGAGCGAGGGGAAGATATGTTAGGTTGAGATCCAAATCTACTGATAGCTGCCATGTTAATGATCATCAAGTGATTATGTTCAACTCTTTTAATTCCTCAATTATGGAGAATATTTCGGGGTTATGGGATGTATTTCCAGCCTGTTTTGACACAAACAACAGCCGTAAACGATCGACTAATTCATTTGGGTCATCAAAGTAGACGTAACGTGGTCGTGCATTTACTGCCCGAATAAATCCCTTACCACCAATCTTTTTAGTTGTAAGCAAGTCCTTCAGTAGATACTTATACTTGTGGCCACTCACGTTGTATGGTCTCAATCTTGAATAACCCTGTCGAGCTACATCACTGTGTATAACCAAATCTCTGTAGTTTGCGCGATCAATGGCGGTGTATGTAGCAGGATCCGGTTCCTTTAGGAAAAGTAAATTGAGTAATCCTTCAGTTATTGGTTGTTTCACTTTGTCATCCAAGTAGATATAGTTGCGGTCAAGATGTAGCTCTCGGTTCCCTAAACTGAGAGTACCGTTTGCATTTACTTTGGGCCCATATGTAGTATCCAAATTCAAGTCCTTCTTATCACCCGTTATTAGAGCGAGCAGGAAAGGTCTGGCAAATGAGTGAAATTGACGAAATTGCGTCTCAATTTCTCTTTCCCCCTCGGGGGTTTTACTAGCTTCCTTCAAGGCATTTTTAATTAGTGTATCCCTTCTTGGTGTACTTGTAACTGGTGGCGTTGATGGCATGTTTTGTTGAATGGAGGGATTAGAAAAGATAATTTGTGAACCATCCTCTTCCGTTTTAATATAATCACCCTCCGTTTGTGGTAAACTATCTTCACCCATTTCTTTATTTGCTTCATCATCCTCAATCGGTGGTTTAGGAGATATCTTCCGACGTTTAGTACGCTTACGCTTTATCAATAAGCGAGGGCGGGTGGTAGTGGTTGGTGCCGGTGGATGGTTCGTGGAAGGAGGAGTGGGAGGAGGAGGAGCAACCTGTTTAAACAAGTCTTTCAATGGGTTCATTGACATATCCGTTTCAATTTTCCCCTGTTTTAAAAGTTTATATTTTTTCCTTACCGCCTGTTGCGCTTTTACAAGGCGGCTTGTGACATGCTTCGCTTCTTGCAATTTCATTTCGACTATCGGGGTCAATCACTTTCGGGTAATATATATACATCGAATCCCATTCTGTAACGACCATCATTTATTCCTTTATCCATATCTACTAATAAAAAGTTATTTTCTAACCAACATTTTGAGCACATAGTTTTGAAAGTTTCAAAATCCATATCCCCTTGTATATGATCATCATATACATGACGTACATTTAATATATCCATTTTGAAAAGTACAATCATAGTGAGATTGATTCTAATCAAATTTTTAGGTACTAAAACATAGCTATGTGTACAAAAAAATATGTCAAGTGCAAAATGCCGTGACATTGCAAAATATTCCCTCAAAATTTTGTAATCTGCCGTTATAATATCATCAAATATTACGATAGAATGCGGTTTTATGGCGTCAGGTCTCAAAAGTTCCACTTGACCATCTTCCATCGATGCACCATACGCGTAAAAGCCGATTTCGGGTGATAAAGGTTCTAAAACTCTTCTCAAAAATTGATATTTCTCTTGGTTCAACGTTCTTGAAAACAAATAAACGTTTTCAAATCTCAATCCGTTTGGATTTAATAACAAAGAAAGGATAGTGCATGACTTTCCAGAGCCCGACGGACCACAAATAAGTGCTCTTATAGGATTTTTCCCAAACAATAATCCGTGAGGTGAATATGACTCATCACCAATACCTGCATCATTTTTTTCCCTCTCAGCTTCATCACTAACCTTGAGCTTTACACCCTGTTTCAGAAAGCGCATTATGCCAACTAACTTTATTACCTTTCTACATCTGCTTAAAATAGGGATTATGAGGAAAAAAAATTGTTTATTCATTTAGATATATTTGCGCAATAAGTAAGTTACATTTCACGATGAACAATGCCTGCCAGAGGTGAGTACGTCACAACTGAATCCTGCAACAGGAGACAGTATGCACTAGTGTTGGCTGGTATTTCTTCCTGAGTCTCAAAGTCGATGCGAATGTCCACTACATTGTTCCCAGTGCTTGATTCTATCTGATGGCTGCAATCAATTACAACAATTGGGGCGAGGTTTATGAATTCATCATACGTTAACATGGGTTCTGACCAATCCTTGGAGTAGTACGACCGTTGAAAATCAGCATACATTTGGTACAGAATGGGTACCCGTTTACAAGCGAAATCAAGGTTCATTCTGCTGTAGGGGAATACCTGGGAGCCAATATGAAGTCGAAAGTTTGTCACTTTACAATGATTGAAGAGTGTTAAATTTTTATCAACATTCTTCTGTGCATCAGTTTTTAAACCAAAAATCACGTATCGGGGTTTCTCCAAATCAGTACTAGTTTTCAAAGCCCACGAAAACTCCTTGTTCATAGGTAGGGTTGGATATATAGCCAAGTTCCAACTTCGAAATCCTATAGTTATAGGTTCATCTTTTTCAAGTATTGAGAGTAACTGCAGTTTTTCACTATCAGAAGGTGTCACGTATGGGATATACCATACCATTTTTTTAATAGAAATGTCTGGTGGGCCGGTCGAGGGGGTACCAGTTGCCACTGGCAGGCGTGGTATAATCATGTTAGCATCTGATGCTGATCTGTTGAGTATCAGCTCCATCCGAACATTTACCAGAACTTGGTGATAATCTTCAGCAAACCCCATCAGGGTGTTTAACGGTACACATGCCGAAAACGCCCCACTGCCCAAATCTACACATGGGTTTACCGCAGTAGCAGTAGATGGCATCATCCAACCCGCTTGATGAAGTCCACTGACAGTCGATTTGCTGAAACTTGCGTATGCCTTCATAGTAGACGTTATTCCTGGATAATTTGTCTTATCCATCAGTTCACCATTTACAATTAGTTTGATTTCATCAAAAGCGTGAGCGATCGCATTTGGAGTGAGGGTGTACCGGTCATATTTTGACAGTGAACCTTCTACATATAAGTAGCTTTTAGATGGTAGTACATATTCACCTGGTTGGGAAAATGGAATTATGATTTCATCTGATGCGTTGTATCTAGCTGATGCAAATGGCTCGTGAGGTCTATACTCCAGCTTGGTCAATCTTTCATCAAATTCTAGTTTCCTGTCTACATCCAACATCGTGGTGCCAAGAGTTATTGACGTTATATCCTAAAGCTTTCAGAAAGTAATAGTTGATCGGTGTCAGTCGCTTTACACTTCGGTTGAAGGTATTGATAGGACTGGTGCTACTACGAGTGGACAACCTCTTTATATTACGGAGGTGCTGATGATGGTTGAAGATCAACATGTTGACGGGTAATAGTTTATATCGAATTATTACCTTCCTTTTATGGTGAGCGTCTTCTAAAGTGGAGTCGTATCGATATTAGCTCATGGCCGAAGTTGATTAGTTTGCCATTTTGATCAACAATTTTTACCGTGATTTCTTCAAGCTTATCACCAATTACTGAATGGTAGGTTATTGATTGTGGATTTTCTATCATTCTGTAACCGGGTGCTACATTTGGAGTGAACTGATAGATGACATGTGTTGGTGTTCCATTACGGATGTCACCTTGACAACAAGACACAGATACACCAATGTTTAGCACGTTGAACACATGTACAATACCCTCTGACCAATTCCATTTGTCGCTTGGTAAGTCGTCTTCTGAGTTGAATCCCAATAGTTTTGAAAATGAATCTTCGTGATTAAAATCTATGCGTTTGCTACATTTTATACCACAGCGTTGCGTATTCAAGTTAACTTGCATCCCAAAATCTATATCCAGTTTTTTCAGTTCCATTTTCAAAAGCTACCGTAGGTCTGCCAACTCATATGTACCTGTAGGAACTTTGAATATAACACCAGAATATAGTGCATGCTGCTTCCCTGATGGTAGTTCCATTCCATCAACATGTTTCTTTAACGTTGCAGACCACGTCCTTTTTAGTGATCTATCTGCTGCATAAGAGGTGGTGGATGAAGCGTGTAAAACTCTACCCTTATCGAACCCCAAAGGTATCAATACAGAGTCATCACTAGTGTTGAAGAGTGTTCGGTCTGTTTTAATTGTTGCATGGTGCTTCGTTATCGTAACTTGAATACCTGGGTGTGCTTTTTGAAATAGCATAGGAATTTCGTCGGCATCGAAAAACTTCCCACTGCCGTCATGTACTGGTACACCATTATCATCGATCAGATATAAAGTGGAATTCACACCCTCAATTAGATTTGGTATGGAGAAATAGGAGTCAAATGATATCAATCCAGCCTCCCAATCGCTTGATTCGAGTTGGATGGGAGGAAAAAAATCAGCACGCAACTCACTTTTTCCACGTTCAGTGAGTGTTATTGTAAAGGACGCCATTGATAAAGTGGTACTAACTTCAATAAGACCACATCTTTTTATAATATTCAGAGATCACCCAAAGGTATAGGAAACATAAATGACCACAAATGACGCTTTCCTCCACATCATCTAGCATCTGGAATCTATTAGTGTTGTACAAAACAGTTCTATGTGAACCAAAATACACTTTCCACTCGATCGGTGGTTCTAAATTGCCATAGCTATCAAAATAGTGGACCTTATTTCCGTCTAACCAATATGCTGTCCAATGAGTTCCATTCGAACTGTCATTAGTCGAAGCCATATTTATTATAGAACACTCAATTTGCTTAGGCTTAGTCAGTGGAACTTCATTTCGCATACGTACTCCTATAAACCCTATAATGCTGGCACTTTTACACATGCGCTCCAAATCTATGTTAGCAAGGGGGCGATTTGGTAGCGCAATGGCTAGTTTTTTGATCCAATCTTCATCTGTAATCCCTTCCCCGTTTGTTTGTAGGGTCTGATATACAGCCCTCGACCTTTTCCAATGACATTGTCTCTTCTATACGGTCTGATGTAAAGTCCTTGCCCATTTTTTTTCCTGGCCTCATCTTCCATTCTCTTGTTATGCCTTATCGTCTCATTCAAATCCTCCTGAGAACGTTTAGCGTCAATAACAGTTTTGGCCACGGCTGCCCCTCCTCCTACAAGACTCCCCACTGCAGAGAGAAATGGTAGGGCAGCCAACAATGCTGGTAGGAAACCACCATGAACACGTCGTAAACGTCTATTTTTTGCTAACTTCTTCGTCTTCTTTACATTTTTCTCTTTGTGATGGAATTTGAGGGCCGATCCCTTTGATGGTTTTCTGTGAGTTTTCAATTTCATCGCATTCATTACCAACCAAGAAGCGGTACGTTCAGAAAGAGGTAGTTGCTTATTTCGAGCCAAATTCCAAGCTCCCCACTCGAGTTTCTTGTCAGCATCGTACCGTAGTTTATCGTCCTTTGTATTGTGATATGTACGATCGTGGTGATAGCAAAGGTTGTCTAAATAAGAAACCCCTCGTTGTCCTAGATTGTGTCTCTCCTCAAAGCGTGTTCCAGGTCCGCAAAATTGATACCCTCCAGGAAGATGTATTTCTATTGGGAGCGAGTCTATTAAGCGATTTATTATACCACGTCCTCCTTGTTTCACCTTCACCCTCATAATGCATGCTAAACGGATAAACATGTGCATTATATAAGTGCAGTTTCAAACTAGTTCACTTTTATCAATCCAGGAATTGTGGGTGCCATCAAACCCCAACCATTTTACATACACTCTGTTCCCCCTCGTCTTTAATATTTTTTCCACTAGGTACACATCTCCGACTGTGGTTCTTTTGATTTCTTTGTCATAGAACTTTCCTTTCAACATTTTGTTACGATAATCTCTCAACGTGTAGGTGACTGGAAGAGTTGGTTCGACAGAATGGACAGTAAAGATCTCATTGGTCCAACTAGGTAAATATCCTTTATCAAACACTTTCTTGTATTTACTTATTCTAACCTTATCCCCCTCTTTGAATCTACGCTTAGAGTCATTTACATTGTAGTGTTGGCGATTTTTACGAATATTCCTCATCACCACTTCCTCATTAGTCGAATTGACCTCACTAGGCTTCATTCCAATAGTTCGATGCTTTCTGTTATTATACTCACGCAAAAGAGATGGTAATATCCGCAGCCAGTTATAATTTCCAATTTCAGTAAATTTTTGATACATTAACGATTTTAGCGAACGATTGAATCGTTCAATTATAGTCCCTTTTTTCTCACTGTAGCTTGAGTAATGTTTTATACCATACCGTCTCATACCTACACTCCTCAAACTCCCTGTTGTAAAACTCTTTCCCCAGATCTGTTTGTAAGTAACGCATAACATTTGTATTGAGAATTGGTTTGATTGCCTTAACAATAGTGCTCGCTTGTTTGTTTTTCAACGGAATAGCATGAGCATACTTAGTGAAACAGTTGATTACCGTCAAAATATACCTAAATCCCTCGTTAGCTCGAGCATATGGAATCATTTCAACAAGATCTGCTTGATACAAGTCATGAAGTCCTTTTACCTCAACATGTCTCGTTGGGAATTTTTTTCGTGCTGGTGCGTGAAGTTCTCCTGCAATGGCTTCTCTGATATTCATGACGTTGTACTATATTATAATTTTTGGTGGCTTCACCTTCCATACGCTTAGAAGTTATGAAGAAATCGTATACTCACGAGTACTAATATACCTATCGGAGGGTAGGCAGACCGGTTCCAGCGCCTCAGTCCCCTCAGCCACCCGCGACTCAACACGCGGATTAGAAACAGGTATTTACTTACGAGCGGTAGTCTGTAATTACATGCAATCCCCCTTCCGACGAGGGCAGTGCATTTCCATTTAATATGCGAGCTCGAGGCCGAAAACGATTAAAGATAATTAATTACCTATTGTGTTCCTGGGCCCACCTCCTCCTCCTACTGATGAGTTTTGGTTCGTTTGTTGCAACAGATTTATATAAAGATCATCCCGATTTCAATAAAGTAATAACGTATACAGGTGAAAATGCGAGTGAAGAGTTAATGAAAACACTCGCTACAATATCTAACGAACTAATAGATTGCTTTTTCACAAACAAAAAACCACTGCTTCCAATGTCAAGAGTTAGAACAATTACCGCACGAACTCGCAAAAAAATGTCACTTGTGCAATGAGGAATTACTCGATTGTGACAAAGTGCACGATCACTCACATTTCACAGGTAAATATACAGGAGCGGCACATCGCAAATGCAATATCCTCTCTACCGAGTCAAATTTTACGCCAATAATTTTTCATTCTGGAAGTCATTACGATTTCCAGCAATTATCCCGGACACCTGGGAAAGTCAAAGTTTTACCACAACCTGAAGAAACATTCAATACATATCTATATCGAAACAATTATTTTCCGACGAAGGTAATCACTCCATATTCTTCCGATTCAACGACTCATTTCGCTTTATGTCATGTAGACTCGACAACATATTAAGTCAAACTCTCTCAACCGAACAGTTAGAAATTATACCCCTTCATTATCCCAACCCACAACATATTGAGCTGCTTAGAAAGAAATCAATTTTGTTGTTATGACTTTGTTGATAGTCTATCAAAATTGTCGATGACACAGCTGCCATCGATTCAAGACTTTCAGAGTTACACGAGGAAGATATCTCCCAAGAAAAATATGATAGGGCTCAACGTATATGGAGAGAATTCAACATAAAAACTCTCGGCGAATTTGCAACACTACCTGATTTCGGATGTGCTTTTGTTGGCTGAGTTTTTCGAGCTGTTTCGAACCGAAATGCTGAACTCTGAGTACCGATTAGACCCGTTCCATCTATACTCATTACCGGGCATTGCTCAACAAGCAATGCTCAGTTTCACCTCTGCAAAAGTTCAACTAATTACCGATGAATACACACTATTCGAACGCCTCACATTACGCCGCTCACGTTACAACTTCAACTCCAAGTTGATCTGAACCCGTTATCATCTTTATTTTGTCTTTAATCGTGAGAAGCAACTGATCTGGTTAATAGTCTCACTGTGAACGATCTTGAGTGCGTAGCATGTCATGTGCCAATTGCGAGGAACTTTTCCAGAGCTTGGCGTGCTTCATAGCACGCCAGCTTTGGCTGCTGGTATTGGGGATAGTATTCCTCGTCTTTTTGGTGGTTTCGATCATCAAAAATTTAGAAAGTACCTCGATGCACACCCCGACTTTGCCAACGACGACGCCATCAGCCCCGACTATGCCGCCTACATACTCCACCACCACCACACCGTGGGCGATATGACTGGCGCAAAACCGTACCTCCTTCTGAACGCCGCCTCCACTCCAACAGTAGCGAAAAAGTAATCGTACGGCAACCTCAAGATGTGGGATGCTGAGAGAGATGAAAATCTGTAGATGTATAGAAGGAGATGCGTAGATTAAGAATTCGTAGAGACATCCCCGAAAAGTCGCATGGGGGGTGAGATATAAGGGGGTGAAGTTGGTGAAAAAAGTTGGAAAAAAGTGCGGGCGGTGAAAGGGCGGGCGGTGAAAGGGCGGCCGGGCCGACCACCGTGTTTCAAACGGTATATGGAAAGACGCGCGTTCGCGACGAATACGGTGGCCGTCGGAAAAAAGTTGGAAAATGGCCGCCGCTGGTGAGATGGAGATTGATAGATTCCGGCGACCGATCGAGCGTCCTTGAAGGTGAGCGCGCGGACGACTTCTTATCGCAGGTTGATAATTAGCCGTCGGCCGAACCTCATTAGCGACACTACGGGCGGCCTTGTTTGATAAGTCTTACTTATCGTTGGCGGCCAAAGGTTTCACCAAAGGTAATGTCAATTTTTAACTAACAGTTTCAATACTTGAATGAAAATATCGCTTAGTTGGCAGTTTTTTGTTTTTGAAACATCTTATAATTAGAAGTAAAGGGGAGCTTTCACCGTGTGACAGGCAACGCTGTGTTGTATAATATAGGTTGATATCTTTTGTTGATAATATGACCGTTTGTTCGTTCGTTCTACACATTTATGGAGATAGAGAAAGAGAAAATAGCTGATTGTCGCACAAAACAGATGAGACAGCAGTCTATTAGTTTTTCGAGGTGATATATCCGTATCAAGGGGAAGCACGTGTAACTCAATAACGACCAATTTACTAGTTCTATACCACAAAAAAACCGAGATAGGATGTATATTACCAACCTGGAAAATACACAGAGTTCAGTTACTTCTCAACCATGCAGTAATCCATCACGTAATGTTACCCCCTAGAATTTGGGATGGGCGTTATGCCACCCAAATTTTGGGGGAGATTACCCCCATCATTACTAACCTTGATTTAACAACCTTTAGGTTTAGTATACCAATCATCGGGCCAATGCCAGATCATGAAGATCTGGCAAAGTTAGAACTAACCATTGGGTTAGCCGTTTTTTCGGAGTTCGGTGTTGACGCGACCGTAACAACCGAAGGTCACAGCGTTGTAATTGTTGTCTAGTGCTAGACAACAGCTGCAGAATAGGGCTACTGGCGAAACTGCAGGGTAAAAAAAAAAAAAACGCGCCGTTTTTACAATACCTCCAAGGTGGTGCGGAAATTTGTAAATTGCATAACGTGACTCACTTCCTCTCTCTCTCTCTCTCTCCCTTATTGTGTCTCCTTGAACGAACGAACGAACGATCGGTAAGGTAAATATATTTTCTTATCTTTTCTCGCGGCACCTATAAAAAGGAATTGCACCGAGTGAAATTGCCTTATTGTTCCTTGAGTTGTTTGGCAAGCATTATGAGTCATACTGTAACCGCATTTTGCTGTTTATTAAATTCATTCCAACCGCATTATGATTGTATGTTAGATGAACATGTTTCAGATGATTTATCGGCAGTTTTGTGTAATGTTCGTGATTCAATAGTTAGTAAGTTAACAGATTATCTGCAGACGCATAATGGTTTGAAGTGGTATGTATCTGTACGTGTGTTGTTATATAAATTAGTTAATAATGAAAGAATCGAACAACGTCCATATTTTCAGAGTGGTATTCATACGATGTTACAAATTAATGCTTTTTCAGATCAATTTAAATCATGTGTAGATAAATTAAATACCTTATTGGATAAATTTGTAAGGGAAGGATCCGGATGGATGTATGATAGTGTAATACAAATACACTTGTATTACGCGAAATATCAACCTATTCGTGTTTCAAGTTACATTCCAACTCCAAAAGCACTTACTAATTCCAAGCAGTCTATAATTAACGTTAAGAATAAAGACCAATTATGCTTTAAATGGGCCATTTTAGCTAGACTCTATCCGGATCCAAGCCGTAATTATAAAGTATCGTATTTTAGAAAATTTGAAAATATATTAAATTTTACAGATATTTCATTTCCAGTTTCACTGTCACAGATTGATTTATTTGAAAGAAATAATTCCAATATCTCAATTAATGTATTTTCTTGGGAAAAAAATGAATTGTTTCCGGTAAAAATTACAAATTACACTACCAGGGAGTTTCACGTAAATTTATTGTTATTGACCAAACATGAAGGTGGTAGAACCCGCCACCATTTTTGTTTAATAAAAAATTTAAGTAGTCTAATGCGTAGTTATACTAAATCAAACAATCAGGGATTTTATTGCAATTTTTGTTTGCATAGCTTTAGTTCATCAAAGCTACTCGATACCCATATTGAATATTGTAAACAGTACGAATCACAACGCCCTTCCGATATTTACGTTAATTTGACGAAGGTAAGACGTTTAATCTATTAAACCATACTTAATTTATTCTATGAACCAGCATTTTTGTTGTTTGCTCCAATATTGTTTCCCATATTATATGCTGTCGCAAATCCTGTCCACGTTTTCAATGTCCTTCGCGCTCAACTGGCGGTTTCCGTACTATTATACTGCCCTGAAGTTAGCTGCATATTCAAAATCGAAAACTTTAAACGTTTGCCACGGCTCGTCAGGTCAAAATTTTTGAATTTTGATCATGGGAATGAATTCAGCTACTCAAATGCTAGGAGGTATACCTTTTAGAATTTCGAAATTTTGATCCAAAATTTTAAAATTTTGCCCAACTTTAAACGTTTGCCCTGACCTTATCAATGACATATTTGATGTTCTGATTTCAAATTCTGTTAGTATATATTCTCCTCTCGATGGTATATCTTCCGGATTTTCGAAATTCGACCTTGAAATGGTAATATTCATGCCCTGAAGTTAGCTGCATATTCAAAAAGTTTAAACGTTTGCCACGGCTCGTCAGGTCAATATTTTTGAATTTTGATCACGGGAATGAATTTATCTACTAAAATGCTAGGAGGTATACCGTTTAGAATTTCGAAATTTTGATCCAAAATTTTAAAATTTTGCCCAACTTTAAACGTTTGCCCCAACCTTATCAGTGACATATTTGATGTTCTGATTTCAAATTCTGAAAGCTTATACCTTCCTCTAGATGGTATATCTTCCGGATTTTTGACATTCGACCTTGAAATGGTAACATTCATGCCCTGAAGTTAGCTGCATATTCAAAAAGTTTAAACGTTTGCCACGGCTCGTCAGGTCAAAATTTTTGAATTTTGATCACGGGAATGAATTTAGCTACTAAAATGCTAGGAGGTATACCTTTTAGAATTTCGAAATTTTGATCCCAAATTTTAAAATTTTGCCCAAATTTAAACGTTTGCCCTGACCTTATCAGTGACATATTTGATGTTCTGATTTCAAATTCTGAAAGCTTATACCTTCCTCTAGATGGTATATCTTCCGGATTTTTGAAATTCTCCCTAGAAATAGTCAGCTGCAACAACTGAGGCAAACATGATACACGGAAAATGGCCGTATGCTGACTTTAAACGCTTGCCCTGACCTTATCAGTGACATATTTGATGTTCTGATTTCAAATTCTGAAAGCTTATACCTTCCTCTAGATGGTATATCTTCCGGATTTTTGAAATTCGACCTAGAAATAGTCAGCTGCAACAACCGAGGCAAACATGATACACGGAAAATGGCCGTATGCTGACTTTGCAGGTTTGTTGTAACCTTATCAAAGAGGATTCCACGAGCTCATGGATAGCGTGTAGAGGAAGAAGTATGTAAGGAAGTCTCACTCTGTGTTAAATTGTCCGATGGGTGGATACTATACATTTTGCATTGCTACCTTTATGTCACTCTTCGGAGTTAGTGTAGTTCATCAGTGAATCATAGAAGCCGCATGATCGCGCGTCATCCTGGTTCCCGCCAGTATTGAAAACGCTCAAATGGGTACTGCTAGGCCTGTAATTATTCTACCGTTCTACTAGGCTGCTTTCATCTATCCTCTTGGAAACCCTGTAACTACCAAGGAGTGTTGTAAAGATAGCGCCAAAGTCAAACTGTGCACGCCCCGCCCATGTTTTTCCCCTGTTTTTCCATGAGTCAGATAAAAAAGGCAAATGGATTCAAATGGATTCGAAGAAGCATGTAGTCCAGTAGACAAAGCGAAAAAAGTGGGGCCTGCTGGAAAAAAATTAGAACTTAATGAAACTTTTACAGGTTGTTCGGGGATACTGTGGGATGATTCTGTCAAGTTTTCCAACAAAATAACCCTGTGCTAACTTGAGGGGGGCCTAAAAACCTCGAAATTTTCGGACTTGTTTTGGTTTTTCGCTCATAACTCGTAAACTGGGCCGTTTTCGAACAAACTGTCTATCTTCAAAGTTGTAGAGCATTAATTTTCCTACAATTTTGATGTATAACTTTTTTTCCTAAACCTAATACTAACCGAGATACAGCCGATCGAAGTTAGAGAAATTTTCTCAAAATGGCAAAAACTGGCCAGAAACTAAGGTTTTGACCCTCTAAATATCAATTAACATCAGTTCTATGGTAATGGTGATAATCAGTCATCAATGTCACTGTGCTGGAATATTTCGGGAGGGGGTGGGGGGGTGGGATGTGGAAGGCGAGGGAAGGAAGTGAAAGGCAACGGGAAGGAGAAGCTCAATGGAATGACCTCCCATGACCCTCTTCTTTTGTGGATAAGGGCAGGTGTCCTGGCGTACCGGCCCTTCCCTCGTACCGAATCCCTCCCCCCCCCCCCCCTTCTTAAGGCCCGGCTTGTCTTGCAAACTAAAAAGGAGGGTCCGAGTAGCTCAGTTTCGTTCCGACCGTTGAAGGTGTTATTATTCTTTTCGTAATTCAGTTTCCAGTGATGTTCTATCGCATATTTTTTCGTCGAGCAGTTTTTTGAGTGTTGAAAGACAGTCATCATTAGACATGGCATCTACTTCAACGTCAGATCCAGCGGCTGGTCGGTGTTTCATTTGTGAGTCAAGTTTGGAAGGTGAGGATGTGACTTTTGCTAAGAAAAAAGGAATAGCTACGCTTCTTGCATCTGCTGTTAAACGTGGAGAACAGCAACATGAACGTTTGCTGGAAGGAGTGGAAGAAGTTGCTGTTCACCTCAGTTGCCAAAAAAAATACTCAAACGAGAGAATGATATCAGCACACTTGCGTCGCGGTAGTCAAACTCCTACTCCCCCCCCCCCCCCCCCCCCAAGGCAACTCGCACAAGTAAAAGTACATTATCATTTGATTTCAACAACAGGTGCTTCTTCTGCGAAGGGTCGGTTACTGAAGAGTACAGGCAAAGGCAGAATAAATTGCCTGTCGAAAGGCGCAATCCTATGGTCAAAGTGACTATTCCTGAGATGGCAGGCACGATTTTATCGTACGCAAGGAAGCGTGGAGATGAGTGGGGGAAAAAAATTGAAGATCGTATTGGCATTTTGGAGGGTATGAACACAGATTTGGTTGCGGTTAATGCAGAATACCACCGACTGTGCATTAATAATTTCTACAGAATACCTCGTACTTTTAAGAGAGGAAGAACCACGACCCACACCGATGAATTAATGGAAATTGTGTACAATTATCTCGAGGAAAATGGAGAGGAATGCCAATTTTCTCTTGGAGAGCTGATGGATCTGCTCCCTGAGGATTCCCGCCCTAACGTAAAAACAGTGAAGAAACATCTGGAGAAGAAGTATGGAGATGACATTATTATTTCTCAGTTGTCCAACAGAGGAAACGTTGTCTGCTTCAAGAATGTTGGCAGCAAAATAATTTCAGACAACTGGTACTCAAATGAAAAGATGTGTGACCCACAAGAGGAACGCATTCGCATTGTGAAAACGGCTGGGAAAATTATTTTACAGGATATTCGCTCCAAAATGTGCAACACTGAATCCTATCCTCCGATTGATAATTTTTTTGCTGGTGCTCGCCACGTCATCCCAGAGACTCTGCTCCTGCTGTTGCACACAATCATTTTGACCAACAAACGAGGTTCATTGGAGTCTTGGAACAAGAAGTGTCTTGCGCTGGCACATGCCATCATGGTAGCCGTTCGACCAAAATCCTTCTTGTCATCTATCATGATTGGTGTAGCAACATACTGTTACAAAAAGTTTGGATCCAGGCTTCTCATAAACCTCCTTTCTACGCTGGGACTGTCAGCCAGCTACGACGAAGCTTCCAAGCTTGAAGGATCATATGTTATGCAAGCGAAGGAGGCAGTAGTTGACGTCTCAGTCAATCCATTTAGCCAATTCATATTCGACAATGCGGACTTCAACATAAATACACTTGACGGACATGCTACATTCCATGCAATGGGAGGAATAATGGCGGTAACTCCCCGAAATGCAGTGACCTGTGAACAAGATATCGTTCGCCTGAATGTCTCATCATCATCCCATGCAATTGGCAAAGCTGGCTCCATAGAAGTAAAGGAGTTTCACCGTCCACCGAATGCCGGCCTGAAGACAGTCAAAATGATTGACATTGGTGTCAGCCTTCAAGAAGACATTGTACCATGTGCTAGTGATATTGCCTGGCTTTACGGAAAAAATGCCCACTCATCGACAGTACCTGGATGGAATGGTTTCATGGAATTGAGGGCACAAGGGCAGGAGTATGAATGCTCAAGGATTATATGCCTTCCGTTCATAAACGCACCCCCAACTGAATATTCCACTGTGTATACGTCCATCCTCACTGGTCTTGAGAGGTGCATAGTCATCAATCAGAAAACCTGCTTTGTGACATTCGACCAACCGCTGTTCTGGAAGGCTCGTGACGTTGTAGCCTGTGTACCTGATTTCAGCAACGTGGTCGTGAGGCTTGGTGGTTTCCACCTCTTGATGAGTTTCATGGGTGCCATGGGAACAATCATGGCAGGGAGTGGGTTGAAGCAGCTCTTCTGTGAGATCTTTGCAACTAACAGTGTTGACAAAATTCTCTCCGGACATGCTTATGCCAGAGCAGTTCGCGGGCATAGCCTTGCATATGCTGCCTTAGGTGGATTCATCATTGATCTGTTAGGGTTGGAAGAAGCAGAGCTGTTCACACTGGATACTGTTGTCGATGCTTCATACAAGTCTACAATTGATGCAGAGGACCCTTCACTGAAAAGTGTGACAGAAAAGATGTCCAGGCTTGTGAGGACTATTGAGGATCGAGGGCCGACTGCAGCTCTGTGGATTCAATATTTCCGTATGTGCACCCTCATGAAGAACTTCATCAGAGCTGAAAGGACAGGTGACTGGAATCTACATCTTCATTCCGTCAGAGAGATGATTCCATATTTTCATGCTGCCGGTCATCTTCATTATGCCAAAAGTACACATCTTTATTATCAGGACATGATGACACTGCACGAGAAAATGGAACCACAAGAATTTATGCAGTTCACCACCAAGGGGTACTTCACGATTCGAAGATCCGATAAATTCTGGTGTGGGATCTGGTCCGACATGACCATCGAGCAGGTGCTCATGAGGGCCATGAAAAGCTATGGTGGGCTGACTCGCGGACGTGGTATGAGTGACAGTGTGCTGTCCAGATGGATTGTCGGCATGTTATGTCTTCAGAACATAAATGACCAAACGGAAGTTTTCTGTGGGATCCGTTCGGAGACAAGTGATCAGCATGTCGATATGCGGCCTGCTCGCGTTGGCAGGGACAATGTTGACATAAAGAAACTGAGTGATTGGTTCACTGAACATCCTCCATTCCCTGAGACGGAAGAGCTGATGTCTATCAGCTCAGGGGAAGTCGCTCCTGAAGGCGTTAATTGTTACCTAGCCCGATCAGTTGGCATTACCTGCATGAAGACCTGCTTGGATAAGGGAAATTTTGAAGATCTCAAGTTAAGGAGAAAGGATAAGGTGGTAACATTGGCATCTATTTCTTGTTCTCTGAAAATTAAGAACAAACAAATCACAGTAGACCCACTGACTTTATTCCAAAGAGTGTGCATCACAAAACAATCCGAGGCTGACCTGAGAAACTTGTTCAAGTACGAACTTGCCCCATTCCCTATGTCTCTCTTCACAGAAGAAGGAATGCATAAAGGCAGTAAATCAAAGTTCTATGATGCATTCCTTCCCATCGCTGGTGAAGTAGACTTCGGTGCCAGAAAGTGCGATGTCATTGACGGAGGCTTCCTGCTACATAGGGTGGTTTGGACAAAGTCAACCGAAGCAACATTCGAGGTAGTTTGCCAGAACTATGTGGAGTACATCAAAAGGCACTTTGGGAGCAATACTACAGTGGTTTTTGATGGTTATCCAAGTGGGATAAGCTACCAAAGCACCAAGGCAGTAGAGCGTCATCGACGTTCCTTGCTGAACCCATCTCCTAAATTTGTTTTTTCCAAGACAACCTCAGTCAGCACCATCACACAGGCAAAATTCCTCTCCAACGACACAAACAAAATTAACTTCATTTCAATGCTGAAGGGTGAACTGGAAGCCGAGGGGATTCAAGTAAAACAGGCAGTAGAAGACGCAGATGTGCTGATTGTTCAGACAGCTGTCTCCGTTGCTGAGGAGTACGACAGTGTCGTCATAACAGGGGAGGATATTGACCTTCTCGTGCTCCTAAATGCTATAGGGTTTTCGAAGAAAAACGTCTACTTCCACAAGAGTGGGAAGGGTAACACCCCAACAGTCCTATATTCTTCCCACTATTTCAAACATGAACCGCAGGACATACTCTTCCTGCATGCGGTCAGTGGGTGCGACACCACCTCAGCACCTTTTGGAATTGGGAAGAAGAAGGTGATTCAAACATATCTGAGGAACCCTGGCCTCTCCAACATGTTGGAGATTTTCAAGGACCCAGAGGCATCTCCAACTCAAATTGCTCAAGTTGGAGAGATGTTTTTGGTGAACCTGTACGGAGGAATTTACTCTAGGGTGATGACCTGCACGAAAGAAATAGACACTGGGTCAGCGGACCCAGTGCGGACCCCCCCCCCCCCCCCCCCCCCCCCACCGACCCCCTCCCGAAATATTCCAGCACAGTGACATTGATGACTGATTATCACCATTACCATAGAACTGATGTTAATTGATATTTAGAGGGTCAAAACCTTAGTTTCTGGCCAGTTTTTGCCATTTTGAGAAAATTTCTCTAACTTCGATCGGCTGTATCTCGGTTAGTATTAGGTTTAGGAAAAAAAGTTATACATCAAAATTGTAGGAAAATTAATGCTCTACAACTTTGAAGATAGACAGTTTGTTCGAAAACGGCCCAGTTTACGAGTTATGAGCGAAAAACATAACAAGTCCGAAAATTTCGAGTTTTTTAGGCCCCCCTCAAGTTAGCACAGGGTTATTTTGTTGGAAAACTTGACAGAATCATCCCACAGTATCCCCGAACAACCTGTAAAAGTTTCATTAAGTTCTAATTTTTTTCCAGGTACAATGTACATATCTGCTGGACTAATGGGATTGTATGAGGAAGCATGGATGGACGAATATGGAGGGGCATTGATAGTGTGTTGAGGAACTGTTTTATCACAAGTTCGATATAGAAATGACTCTAATTATTTACAAGCAGGAAACGAACGCTCTTTATTTTTGAACACAAGGCTTTTACATACATGTCAACTAACGACACATATCGTGGGAGAATACACACACTCCCTCAGAGTAATAGTCATCATAGAGGTGTACTTCCGAAGTTCTCTTACGTGCCACTGGCCGCGCCCCTAACAGGAAGAAGGCGAAGGAGTCAGTAAAAGAAGATTATATAGTTTTGCAATCCTTGTGTCATCGTCATGAAGGTGGTGACATGCACATCCCGTACTGTTGTGTGGAAGTAAGATAAGGATAGGAGTTCATGTATTCTTTGAGTATAATGAATTGAACTGTTTCTTGGGATATGGCAGATTGATGTCTTATCAGTAGGATATGAATGGTGGGACCATTGTTGCCGTTGATGGAGTAGTGTTTTGGTCAAGGTGAATCTTGACGAGGTAGGTGCATGAAAAACCCACCTACCTTCCTTTATTACCTACCCACCCACCTTCCAGTATTATTGATAGGGATAAGATAATCATTCTAATAGCTGCTGTTGTGTTGGCACCATTGACACTTTAAATTGTTCGTCCGAGAGGTTGCTCCATCTCTACTTCTATTACTCTATGATGCTCAACTGTGTTTCGCCTTAAAACGTTTCCGTTTGACTGCTGTCTTTTATAATAAATTATATTCGTTTTATACCATGATTCTTCGTATCATTCCACGACCTTCAATTATCAACCCAGTTACCTTGTAACCCATTATTACCTACCTACCTCTTTTCAATATTACCTACTCACCTCATTCCAATATTACCTACCACTTTCCTGTCTTACCTAACTTCCTTCAAGTATTACCTACCAACGTAGTTTCCTCCCATCATTACCCACCCACCTTCCAGTGTTATCTACCCAGTTACCTTCCATTATTACTTTCCTACCTACCTATTTCCAATGTTACCTACCACTTTCCTGTCTCACCTAGCTACGTTCAAGTAAGTATTATTACCTACAGCTTCCTCCCATCATTACCTACCCACCTAACTACCTCTTTTCAATATTACCTACTCACCTCATTCCTATATTACCTACCACTTTCCTGTCTTACCTAACTACCTTCAAGTGTTACCTATCTACCTACTACTTTTCTGTATCAACTTACATACCCTCCAGTATTACCTACCTAGCTACCCTCCTGCCGTTAGGCCTACCCACTGGATCCGCCACTGATATTACCTACTTCATCAATGACAAAAACTCCATGTTCAGTAACCTTGATCCATGAATATCGATGTCCGGTACTCTACTCATCTTGGACTCTCTTGAACTGTTAGTTCATTCAATTTTCAATGAATACTCGCCATATTACCCTGTGTAATAATTTGGTATCTATAGATTGTTGAGTTCAGTGAATTAACTATTATTTAAGATATTTTCCTTTCGCTAACACGTTTCTTCAAAACTAGTGTTTATCTAGTGGGTAAGTACTGTGAGTACTATCTTGATTCCATTTCTTTTCTCTTTTAACTTGTTTTCTAGTACCACATTTTCTACTTACTTACTTTATGTTTTTTTACTGATTTTCCTTTCATTAGTTCGTTACTACCATAAAATGGAAGGGTATTATCAATCTATTGCCTGTTGTGTAGCTGAGAATATAGATAGTTTGGACATTTTTCGAGAAAAAAATATTCCCACCGCATTATGTTACAGGGTTGCAAAGGATCAAGGGCTTCAACGAAATCGTACCAAGACATTAGCAAATCGTATTAAATTATACTTCACAAGTAATACTCATGGGTTTGCCGATCTGGTGCACAGTTTGGTACAAGAACGTATTTCAAATAATTAAACCATTTCCTGCAATACACAAACTGAAATAGAAACTTTGGTCGCTGCCCCTGATACACCATTAGAAACTTCGGTTGTTTCCCCTGATACACCATTAGAAACTTCGGTCGCTGCCCCTGATACCCCATTGAGAAACACGCCGTTGTCCTATGTAGCTGCCGAAGGTACTATCTGTATTCGTTACAAAAGTAAAACTTTATTTTCCCATGATTGTGGGGAACTGCTCCTAAATGGCTTACCAATGGTAGATTTTCAAAACATAAATATTGAACCAATCCGCAATGCTTTGAAAGATAGACTTTCCGAGATCGGTATTACTTGTCTCATAATTTTTAATGGAGTAAAAAAGAATAAGCAAACTAAGTTAACATTGATAAAACTCACTGATTACGGTAGATGCAAGCAACCAATGTGCCTCAAACTATTCAAGTTTGTAATGGGGTTTGATGGAACCTTAGTCAAAGTAAAAATATTTTGTAATAATGAATCCCCAAACCATACACAAGATTTGACTTACCAATTGAGGGGTATGAGGAGAACCGAACTTAAAAAAAAATTAACCAATGTACTTCCAGGTAAGGTTGTAAGTGAACAATATTTTGCCATGAATGAAGATTTAGCCAAACATGGAAATTACCTTAATACAAATTCCCTAGCAGTCCTCCAAAAAGCAAGATCCGAAGAGCTATCCAAAAATGATTGCGATTCTAATGATATTGTAGACATTGTTAAACAATTAGTAATGTATGACATGGCTAAACATACCATAATTAGAAAATTTGTATCCCCCTTTACTATCTACCTGGTTACTGATGATGAAATTCGTTTCGCCTCCACCAGCCACAATTTGACAATGCATTTTGATGCAACAGGCTCCATTATTAGGAAACCATATAAATCTTCTAAACGAGTTTATTTGTACGCTGGTGTTATCAGTGTGGAATCAAAAACCGTTCCCTTGCTACATATGCTAACAAATGAACACACTTCCCGAACCATAAGAGACTTCCTAATATTCTACAGGGAACAATGTGTAGATACAAAAGACGTTTTCCTGTCATTGATGCGTGGGGAGGGACTACTGTTACTGCTTACCTTCAACAGATATACAATCATTTACAATCAGGGACCGAGTTGCCTAAAAAGTACATTCACGTTCACCTGTGTTACTCTCACGTCATGAAATGTTTTTCTAGATATTTGACAACAAAATGTAAAATATCGCGACAAGCCAAAACATTGATTTTGGAATGTATGGCCAAACTTGCGCATTCAAAAACAATTGCTGAAATGTCCCTCAAATATTACCATGTTGTAAAAATGTTGATAGCTCCCTATAAATCGACCTCATTTGATGAATCAGTAGAAGCTTTACAATTTAATTCGCTTAACATTGACGAAATAGTTGAAGATGATGAAAAGAAGCAAGAGCGCGACGAATTAGTAGACGATTTGTTAGAGTCCAACGAAGTTTCTCCATTTGCCTCTATGTTTAACGAAATTATGGCCTCAGCTTCTGCAGACATAAGGAGTACTAGGACGAATAATCTTGAGCCGAACGTACTTCATTGTGAAGAGTTCCTCCAACATATTAATTCGCGGGTCATGCCATATGCTCCTCTATGGTCTTCTTTACTGTCGGACAAATTGTTCACGAACGGTTCTGTAGAAAATCATTTCAAAGTTTTGAAGAATACCACATTAAATCAAAACGTTAACGTTAAAGTAGGGAGAGTCGTGACCTCGTTACAGAACTTTGTTGAAGCAAAGATGAAAGAAATATCTTTGCCACCTCCAAAAGTGCAAGTTAGAAAAAGAAAGATGAAAAGTGAGCCAGACAACATGTTATCAGTAGAGATATGGAGGAAGAAGCCAAAGAAAAATAAGAAAACCTATGTTGAAGGCTCACGACTGAAAAAACTACACCAAAATTTACATACTAGTATCATATCCGACGAAAACCAACAACAGCCGTTGGCCGACAACTATGTACCTCGTTATGATAACGGTGTCATAAAAGACGTAACATATTATACTGCAGATAAACCACCAAGGCCATACGCTGTTGGAGTAACTCGCAGATACTCTTCTGTAGATATTATGTCACAAGCAACAGTGCTTGAAGTAAGTGATTATTGTACTCTTATTGATGGCGAGTATCTGTCAAATTTTTTAATTGATTATGCAGCCAAATGTTTATTGTACAGAGACGAAATAAAGTTCGCATATTTTGAGTGTGAAATAGGTGGAAACATTATTCACAAATCAACTTATCCAGAAACTTATGACTTATACAAGGATGAGCTCGAGGGAAAGAAAGGGATTTTCTTCCCCCTTCACGTTGATAACTGCCATTGGGTACAACTGTACGCCAACATCGAAACAAAAAAACTGGTGTATATGGATCCCTTGGACGATCGATCATTGAACAAACGCTCATTGAACAAACGATCATTGAACAAACAACATTTTAAAAACTTCGTTTCCTTTTGGGATAAGGTTTTTCCAAATAATGTTGAAGAAACAACATGGAGTGTGGATGATAGAATCCAATATTGTAAACAAGAAGATAACTTTAACTGTGGAATTTATGTCCTTCATTATATAAGGTGCATCATGGATGAAAAAGACATCAACCCATTTAACACATTACAATCAAGGAAGGAATGGCAAACAATATGCCTTGAAAAATCGCAGGACATGACCGAAAGGTGCCTACTTTGTGGAATGGGTGATATAAGAAGTGACAATTTATGGGTATTCTGTTGTATCTGCAACAGACCAGCCCACTTCTATCCATGTCTGTCCTACCTCCAAATAACGAAGGAAAAAATACAAAATCCTTATGAACCCTACTGTTGTGAACTGTGTTCGAGATGGACAACGTTGAAAAATTGTTGAAAACTTCAGAAACAACTCCTGGCTTTCACTAAGTGAGTCACCATCTCAAACTGGTAGGTAGGTAGGTACTTATAATAGATAATTATGCCACTGATGAAATTTTTACAGGTATTTCATCCTTTTAAAGTCCAATTGACCCACTATGCCTTATTTTGTACAGTAAAACGGATAGCTATATTAATTTTTCTTAGCTATTCTAATAATGTGGTCAGTAATTTGGTTTTCTCATTGGAAAACAAATATGTGAAACCTACCAGTGCGCTGTTTGCAACGGTTTGATACTAATGTTCCTAATCTAAAAAAGGAAAATTCAGAAGCAAGTACCGGCTAAATCAGTTTGGCACCCTCACTGCAACGGTCTGCTCCCGAGTGTGCGTTTTCTGGAAGGAAAAAAGCACACCATCGGAACAACGTTGGCACCCTTTGTGCACCAAACGTTCTATTTATTCTACCATGCCAAACGCCTACGTTCCGGGATTCCTCCTACGGGACATACCGACTCCTTGGGCGCACTGGATAGCCATCGCATAACTTCTTTTCAAAAAAACATTCTAAAAGAAACGTTCAAATTCATACTGAGTGATGTATGTTGAACTCGATATTTACTAACTTTATATCCAGTTCAACCTTCATAACTCAAGTTGCCATTTACAGAAATCCATCAAAACGTGTACCTACCTACATACCTTTTCACAACAATAAAGTAAATGAATCATGGTGCATTAGGCCTACTGGGGATAGCACCTTAAAAAAAACGCGCCATTGTTATTCTACCTCTTGGGTGGTGTGGAAATGAATAATGCTCGAAGGAAAGGATAGTAGGACAGATAGATGTTATATTTACATTTATTGTACCATGGGGTAGATGTACCACGTACCAGTCGCTAAATGCTACAAGTACGAGTATTTGAGTTGTGGTACATGAATAGCTCGGTGTGAACTACCTGGCCCCGTCACGTTCAGTTGAAGAGTGAAATACTTTGGCTCAGGGCATCCTCACCTGGTGAGTGCCTCTCATCTTCGCATACTCACTTTTTTACCACCACCACCAACCACTTCAGATTTTTATATTGTATTATACTTCATCTTTTTGTGTTTGACATGACGTCGCATCCTTTTTTGTCTTGCAAATTTATAAATTGGAAAATTTCATTTACAGCTGCAATTTTTTGGTACATCCTAAGAGGACCCACCCATGTAATGGTATATAATATGTAATGTAATTTTTTGTGAATAAATCTTCTCTCCTACGTTGTCATTCTTACCGAAGAGGTCTCATTGAGAGTGCATTTCACATCTGTGAGTAGTAGTTGAAGACAAAGAAAGTTTTAGGAAAGAAATCAGTTTCAGGGGATTACCTTATCATAGTGGGATTGATCATCACAATGGAACAACTCCTGGTAAAAACATAATTATATGTACTGTTGAAAAACAGTACTACTTCATTATGATTAAATGCTCCACTTTAGATGACATTACTACGTAATGCTACAATTTACATATTATGGTAATGAGGTACAACGAATAAATCTTTGTTGCTTTTCTCAAGCATCAAATAAAAGATGTATTGTTTTTTTTTTCGTTCTCATACTTTGCTGATTAAGATACTGTTCTCAATTCATGAGTTACAAACAGTGAATGGAAATACTAGAAAGTGTTCAAGTTGAGTGAAGTAAGTAGGCAATCAGAGAAACTGAAAGACTGTTCACTGATTTGAGTGAAACACAGATAACAAGGTTTCATAACCTTGTAAAAATACAGCAACGGATAAATAACATGAAGTAATGAATATGCTGTTGGATCCTTACGTCAAACGTTGATTACCAACATGGCTGTAATGTGTATCTAGTTGATTTTATTAAAATGGGAGTACCTACTTATTATGTTTCTTGCATACTCAACTGTGTGGTTGTGGTCATAGCTACTAGGTTTTCTCTCTACAAATCGGCTTCTGCCATTGTGCACCTATTTTGACAAATACTGAACATTAACTGATTATTTCAGTTTCAAGCTGAGCTAAATGTATGTTTTATGGTATCCATCTCAAAGCAGTTATTATAGTTCTTACCTAACTAATTTAATTTTATTTATTTTTATTATTTTTATTTATTTTATTATCATCTTAGATCAAACTTTGTGTTTTAACATCTTACAGCACAAATAGCTACCATTGGATTTAACTGCCCTGAAGTTAGCTGCATATTCAAAATCGAAAACTTTAAACGTTTGCCACGGCTCGTCAGGTCAAAATTTTTGAATTTTGATCATGGGAATGAATTCAGCTACTCAAATGCTAGGAGGTATACCTTTTAGAATTTCGAAATTTTGATCCAAAATTTTAAAATTTTGCCCAACTTTAAACGTTTGCCCTGACCTTATCAATGACATATTTGATGTTCTGATTTCAAATTCTGTTAGTATATATTCTCCTCTCGATGGTATATCTTCCGGATTTTCGAAATTCGACCTTGAAATAGTCAGCTGCAACAACTGAGGCAAACATGATACATGAATAACTGTTCTAGAGTCCGTATAAATTAATTTTATTTCCTACTTTTACCTATTCTTGGAGTAATAATGTTTTTTTTTTCTTCCCAGAAACTCCGTATGTCGCTACATACCAAGAGATCTTCGAAGCCCTCAGAGGAAAAGGCATCCAAACCGAGAACGGTGGTGAGGTAATTTTGAATTTCATCTTCAATAACTAACCCAAAGTTAGTGTATTCTGACCAACAAAAAGACGACTTAGCCCGTAAATGTGCCAATTTTTTGAAAACTGTAAAATCATATTGGGAAGACAGGTTTCAATTACCCGTTCTTCCGTGAGACGGGGAAAGAATTCCTCGCCCGTCAAATGATCGTTGAACAATCTGCACCTGCGCCTGGAGGTCTGACCCACCTCAACATTTGAATTGTCAGGAGAACGACAAGAAAAAGAAAGATGAAAAAATGTAATCGAAATGTGATATTTAATTTTAATCGGGCTGTTTATTAACGTAATTTTTCGAGTGCAATGCTAAACAAACCTAGAACAAGAAGAACAAGCAAACTATGTTCTTTAGCACAAACTTCATTACTCATTATAGCTTCATCTCTCCCTCGTAATATCTGCTTTGCAGTTAAGCCTACCTCAATTATCGCAAGACCACCATATTTTGCTTCAAATGGACATAGGTTTTATCAAAAAATATATTAAAATAAGCGCAGCAGACGTTTTGGTCAGCTAGATTTGAATTCCGGACTAGTGTGCGTCGCTCTACCGTGTAACTCCCTAGTTAGAACACTCATTAAAGTGTATTTTATTTATTTTAAACTCGGATCTGATTAAATTACACGAATTCGGATTCATACACGATATTTAGATATAGTAACCATCGCGTGAAACACATTTCACACATTGTGCACCGTACGTATATACGAATACTTGTACTGCATGAGCATATAAATAAAAAATTAGTAGGCTGTTCAAAAACTCACCAACAGGCCGTCGGGCACTTTACCTGCAACAAAAGGAAAGAAAAAAACAATTAAAATCACTTGCAAAGAAGAATATCCTTAACACACGTTGAGCAATAAGCCAGGCATAAATTAATATAATTATATAATTAACAAGACGAAAAATGCAAAACAACGATCAGACCGTGATCCCGAGAAATCTGAACCGTCGCAATCAGGTGGACAGGGAGCAGAAGGCAAGGCAAGGCGCCGCTATAAACGTGCGCGAGTGGTACCTAATCAAAGGTGTTCTTGACGACTTATACGAGGCTGATCTCGTGGATATGAGGGGTTTCCCCAGTGAGAATAATAGAAACAGATATACTAGAGCGGCCTTGAGGAAGCGCGCGGTGTGCATGGGTCCCCCCACTCATTGGTGATGAACTCCAACCTTCTCGCTAACCCTTCCGCCCCTTTCGGCCATACTTACTTTCCTGTGTTTTGCAGAATCAGTTTGTGTTGCACTTGAGTTTTATTTTTGCTTCCGCCGTTTATCATGTGTTTGCGTTCTTTCTCTGCTCATTTTGGTATACTATTTTCAATAATGAACCATTGGAATCGAGCAAGAAAAAAAAATTCTAACCCCCCTCAAAATTTGATGGTTTACGTTTCAAGGTATGTAGAATCCGAAAATGCAATACAAATATTTCTGTCTCCGCCGTACGGACCACTTTTCTTAGTTACCATGAATAAAAATTGATGATGTAGTGATTGGGAGTCGGATAGACGAGTCGATCGCTTGATTTGAGAATGGTTAGTTTATTGGTGGCACCCTGGCTCTTTTATAGTCCCCTGACAGGACACTGAGGGGGTCGGGGGTCCCCCCTCAGTGGTACAACATGATCTATCATGTGGAGGAGTAGCTGGTCACTACACCACTCCCCCCAGAATTTAAGTATGTGAATAATTTAAATTCTCTTCGGTGGTTGGCCATGGGGGTTGCGGGTGCGGTTGTGGTGGTCCTGCTGGATGCTGTTGTCGGTGTCGGGGGCGATGTCACGAGGAGGTCCTGGGCCGTGTGCTGTGCGGTTGTGGGGTGCTTTGCGTTGGCGTGCGAGGCTTGGACTTCCTGCGGGGGTTGGTGCGAGCCGTGGGCGGTGCGGCGGCGAATTGATGGATCGTGAGTGGCGTACGGTAGATCGTTCGTGGTAGCGTTTTGTGCTGTTGAAATCTGCGTGTTGGCAGTCCACGTGAGCGTGCACTCGTGATTCTGTTGTGCTTGCGGTGAGTTGAAGACGGGGAATCGTAGCGGCTCGTGGAGTGGTTCGATGCTGCAAATTAGTGAGGCCACGGAACGTGCGTTGGTTGAGGTCAATTTGCGCGGTGAGTCGGTAGTCCACGTGAGCGTGCGGTCGTGATTCTGTTGTGCTTGCGGCGAGTTGAAGACGTAGAATCGTAGCGGCTCGTGGTGTGGCTCTATGCTGCAGTGATCTGGACCATGCAGGTTCGGAAGGTTTAATGACCCCCGCCGTTAGTAATTCGCCGAAATCCGGGGGTTTTCGGCGAAGTTTCGCATGGCACAGGGGTCCCTTCGTGACGATCTCGTGTGCGTGGTTCGGTGCGTCGCGTGTACTGTTGGAAGGTTCGTAGCCGTCGAAAAGGGCTGGAAACCGGGGCTCATTCGCTGTCGTTCTCGTCGGTGATCGCCGGTGTCGTCTACTGTTAATCACTGTTGTTTCTTCGGCGACGGTAGCCGCTTGAAGAGTTGGTGCGAATGGGAGAAGGCGATCAGCGAGTTCAGCGAGCCGGGTGATGTCTTGTTCTTCGTGTGCCGCAATGTGAAGTCGAAAATTCTTGTGGAGGGCTCGAAGAAAGACGTGTCGGACGAGTGGTGCGGGTGTGTCGGCCGGAAGTGCTCGGGTGAGTCGGCGAGCGAGGATCGACGGTAGTTCGTCGTCGGATGGCGGTTGGAGGAGGGCTGCGAGCCGGGAACCATCGGAAGGTGCGTGTGTCGCTAGAAGGCGAGTTTTGAGCGTCTGGTAGCTACTGGTGTTCGAGGGGTTGATGTCGGCGCATAGATCCGCTTGTCGAGGTTCGAGGGCGAGGAAGGCTCGGGCGAATTTCGCATGTGGCGTCGTGAGGCCTTCGTGTGCGAGGATGAGCTCGAGTTGGGCGAACCAGACGTGCGGGAATGCAGGGTCGAACGGCTGAAGCTTGAGAATCGAAGGAGCGGTCGCTTCGGGTGTCTTTTGCGGTTTCTGCTCCGTCATCTTCGGTTTTCTCTTCGGTGCCAGTCCGGTGAGGTGTCAGCTTGAAGTGTGCTCGGCGCCGGCGTCCGTTTCCTTATATAAGGATCGGTGATGGTGGGGCGAAGTAGCGGGAGGCGCTGCGATAGCCGTCGAGGCGGGCGTCGGAGTGGGGCGCCGCTGTGGCGTCGGTGGGGGCCGCGCGTGGTGGGGCTCGTTGAAGCGGAGGCGGGGCTGCGACGCTGTCAAACGGCGGGCGCTGGCGGTGCAGCTCACACGTCGGATGTCACCAGTGTAGTGATTGGGAGTCGGATAGACGAGTCGATCGCTTGATTTGAGAATGGTTAGTTTATTGGTGGCACCCTGGCTCTTTTATAGTCCCCTGACAGGACACTGAGGGGGTCGGGGGTCCCCCCTCAGTGGTACAACATGATCTATCATGTGGAGGAGTAGCTGGTCACTACAGATGAAATTCCGGTTATAGGTTCCGTTCGGGTCTAGTTGGTCCTCGAAGCTCGACGTTACTGTCAGTCATCTCTAAGGCTAAGGGGATAGGGGTTGAAATTTTTAGAACGCCGTATCTCGAAAACTTTCGATTGAAGGTTTTTTTACGTTATTAAATCTGTCTTGAGCTAAACAATTTATTGAGGCCACCCGGAGCACTGTACGTCCAGCCGTTCGTGAGCACCAAAAAGCTTCGTCAACACGATCGCGAATCAAACGGTATAAATCCGGCCGGGACATCATCACTAGGGAGCACCTGATTACAATCAAGGATGGCTGTATGAAGTTGAGTTGGTTGTCACTGGGTTTCCCCGATCGTAAAAAATTCGTTCTTTCGCACACATGCTCCATTTAGGCCCTAGTTGTGTCCCGAAACTTTTCAGCCCGATCGGAATGTACCCAGGGGTGTTATGAGTGAATATTTGCGTTTTAGCAACATGTTGGTAACATGAGCTTCTGAGATATCGTTTTCCATGTTTTTGGGGACGAGAAGACCGAATATATGAAGTCGATTTTGACCATAGTGGAAAATTAAGTTCTACCAAATGTTCAGCTCCCGAAATTGATTTTTTATGAGTGAAAAACCTGGGAAATCGTGTGAAATCACCATCAGTTTGTATAACACTGGAAAAAGTGTCAACACGTGGTGTATTATTCTGTGAATAATACACCTATGTAATCGCTCAGCAAAAAATTTGTATAACACCCCCTCAAAATTTGTTCTTTTCCGTTTCAAGGTGCATAGATTCCAAAATGTTCGTCCGCCGTATCACGTGTACCGGGCTTCATTTTCGGTCTAAAAACGAAGTTGCAGCCTTAAATTTACGTTAAATTTTGTTCTAGTATCGTCGTTCCTCCGCACACGGTTTGGGTCCCCAATTGAGCCCTGGTTGTGCTCCAAAACTCGGCAGCCCGATCGGCATACACCCAGGGGTGTTATGGGGAAAAATGGGTGTAAAAATAGGGGTTTTCGAGGGATTTTTGAGGTTTTAGTGAACATGAGCTTGTGAGGTATCGTTTTCCATGTTTTTTAGGGCGAGAAGACCAATAATATTCGGTTGACTTTGACCGAAGAGTGAAGAATTGAGGTTGTAACGAAGGTTAAGCTCCCGAAATTCATTTTTTATTAGTCAAAAACATGGGAAGTTGTCTAAAATCACCATACATTTGTATAATAACACTAGGAGTAGTATAAACAGGTGAATCAAGACAATTAAATGGTACTATCAATGATAACAAAAAAACTGTAGAGAAAAGACGAGCCTAATTCGTGTTTGGAGGCCAAAATTGGTAGAAACCATAAACACTGCCATTTCAATAATCGCACATGAAAGAAACATTAAATGAACAGCCAAAATTTCTGTACGTATGTCCAATAGAATAATAAACCCATGTGACAAGGACTTTGCAGCGTTTTTGGAATCTACGCACCTTGAAACTAAGAGAAAAATTGTTGAGGGGGTGTAATAAAAATTTGGCCGAGCGATTACATGGGTGTATTATTCACAGAATAATAAACCAAAATGCAATAATATTTCCGTCCGCCGTATCATCCATATCTACTTTAGCTTTGGTTCAAAAAATTCGTTCTTTCGCACAGATTGTCCATTTGGGCCCTAGTTGTGTCTCGAAACTTTGCAGTCCGATCGGAATATACCCAGGGGTGTTATGAGTGTAAAAATAGGGTTTTTTGGTGCTACATATAGTGAAATGAGCTTTTGAGGTACCTACTTTTTCCATGTTTTTTAGGGCGAGAGGACCGAATATGAAGTCGATTTTGACCAATGAGTGGAAAATTGAGGTTCTACCAAAGGCGCTAGCTCCCAAAATTGATTTTTTATGAATCAAAGATATAATAACACTGGAAAAAGTGTCAGCACATGGATTAAGACAACGATAATTTGAAGAAAAAAAAGGCCTACCTAATTTGTGTTAAAATTGGTGGGAACCAGCAGAAATAGCTATTTCGATTATTACCTACGCATGAAAGAAACAATGAATGAACAGCCAACATTTCTGTAGGTATGTCCAATCTATACATATAATAAAACAGTGTCTGTCTGTTTGTTTGTTTGTTTGTCTCGGCATCAATTGAGAACGGCTGAACGTAGAAAGTTGCGGCTGGTACCATTTGACGCAGAATTTATCTGGGAAGGTTTATGAAAAAACCGCATTTGAATCTGTCCATCCGTTGAAACGCTATGAATGAAATACTACTAAAAAACGTGTTATAATCACTTCTATGAGGACGTTTATGCTTATAATGTCTCGGCATCAATTGAGAACGGCTGAACGTAGAAAGTTGCGGCTGGTACCATTTGACGCAGAATTTATCTGGGAAGGTTTATGAAAAATCCGCATTTGAATCTGTCCATCCGTTGAAACGCTATGAATGAAATACTACTAAAAAACGTGTTATAATCACTTCTATGAGGACGTCTATGCTTATAATAACTTTGAACGGTTGGACGTAAATCCGATTGTAATTAGATTCTGGATTCAGCTCGACGAGTACATTCAAGTGGTACTTCAATCAGGATGTTAGTGGGAGGGGGGTACAGGTTATGAGAAGGAGGGGTCTACAGAAATTCCAAAACTACTTGACCAATTGGAGTGCAACTTTGGGAATTTGTTGTGTGAACATTGAGGAATGTTTCTAACCAGGTAGGGAGGGTTCATAGGATACGGGGGGGGGGGGGGGGTTAAAGGCAGTTAGGGTTGGCATTGGGGAAGGTTTCTGATCAGTTGAGGAGGGGGGGATACAGGGGGTGTCTGTTCTACCGTTGTGAAGCGCGGGTACACAGCTAGTCTATACATATAATAAAACAGTGTCTGTTTGTTTGTTTGTTTGTCTCGGCATCAATTGAGAACGGCTGAACGTAGAAAGTTGCGGCTGGTACCATTTGACGCAGAATTTATCTGGGAAGGTTTATGAAAAATCCGCATTTGAATCTGTCCATTCGTTGAAACGCTATGAATGAAATACTACTAAAAAACGTGTTATAATCACTTCTATGAGGACGTTTATGCTCATAATAACTTTGAACGGTTGGACGTAAATCCGATTGTAATTAGATTCTGGATTCAGCTCGACGAGTACATTCAAGTGGTACTTCAATCAGGATGTTAGTGGGAGGGGGGTACAGGTTATGAGAGGGGGGGTCTACAGAAATTCCAAAACTACTTGACCAATTGAAGTGCAACTTTGGGAATTTGTTGTGTGAACATTGAGGAATGTTTCTAACCAGGTAGTAGGGAGGGTTCATAGGATACGGGGGGGGGGGGGGGGTTAAAGGCAGTTATGGTTGGCATTGGGGAAGGTTTCTGATCAGTTGGGGAGGGGGGGATACAGGGGGTGTCTGTTCTACCGTTGCGAAGCGCGGGTACACAGCTAGTAGAATAATAAACCCATGTGACAAGGACTTTGCAGCGTTTTTCACATGCAATAATATCACAGAACAACAAACTAACTCGACTTCATACATACTCCGTGATTATAATCAGGTGCTCCCTAGCAATGATTTTATCTCGGGCCAATTCCCGATTGTTAGCGCGTCCAGAAATTTTGGTTTATTATTTTCAATAATGTACCTTTGGAATCCAGCATGAAAAAAAATTCTAACCCCCCCCCCCCCCCCCCCCCCCCCCCCAACCCCCAAAATCTGATGGTTTCCGATTCAAGGTAGGTATGTAGAATCCGAAAATGAAACAAAAAAGTTCTGTCCGTCCGCCGTACTGAGCACTTTTCTTATTCTTAGTTACCATGAACCAAAATTGACGAAATTCGGTTTATAGGTCCCATCTGGGGTCTAGTTGGTCCTCGAAGCTCGGCGTTAATGTCAGTCATCCCTAAGGGGTGAAAAGTAGGAGTTGAAATCTCCAGGATCGCCGTTTTCCCGACTTTTTTTACGGTTTTAAATAGTTTTCGAACTTGGGAGTTTTTTAAGACCACCCGGAGCACTGAACGTCCAGCCGTTCGTTCACAGTAAGGCCCAGAAGTTGGCACCGACAGGCTTTTTCAACAGCAGGGTGGATGAAATTGTATACATTCAGCCAAAATATCATCACTAGGGACGCGCAAACAATCGGGAATTGGCCCGAGATCATCATTGCTAGGGATCACCTGATTATATTGGCGGAGTATGAAGTCGAGTTGGTTGTTCTGTGATATTATTTCATTTGAAAAATGATGGCTCTTTTGGAGTTTGTTGATAGGTAGTGAAACTTGAACAAACGTTGAAGTACTATTGATGGGTAAATTATTACACAATGGTAAATTATTACACAACAGTAAATTATTACACAACTGTTCATTATACCATCTACGCAGAAGGGGCTGGAATTTGTTGGTAGGTACTTTTTCAACTTTTTTCACTCCACATCAATAATTTCAAAACTTCATTATTTGCGTTTCTTTTTGCCATTTTAGGTACTGTTGGTCATCGACAGAATCGTTTTAGCATCATTCAACTCGTGATTTAGGTAGGTACCTAGTAACGAGTACGGGGTTAGGTACTAACCTACGGAGGAGCTGCGATCCACATATGTACAGAGTAGTACATATTATATTATATAGAAGGGTTATCTATACAGAGAGCTGTGATCTGTAACAGAAGGGTATTCTGTACAAAATAATAAACCGTTTTGCAGGGATTTGCAGCGTTTTTTTTTATTGCATTTCCGGAATCTACATACCGTGAAACGTAAACCCAAATTTTGAGGGGGGTTAAACATTTTTTTTTTTTCATGCTCGATTCCAAAGGTTCATTATTGAAAATAACAAACCAAAACGTAAAAAAAAGAAAAAACCACAGTCATGCAGCATGGCTATAAGAGCGAATTTTCAAAGTTTTCGGCATCGTCCTCCTCCGCCTAAAATTTTCTGAAAATTAATTTTCGGCCAATGTTTTCCCAACTTGATACCATACAAAATTAAAACAGGAGTAGTTTTACGCAAAGTAAAATTTGGGGTGGAAGGAGGGGGAGGGGGAAATCAAAAATGTTTTGAATACCAGAAGAGTAGGTATTGGATACGTAACAAATTTTTTGTTCCATTTTTTGCCGAGTAACACCTCGGTTTGTAGATTTTCCAACGCTGAACACGATGGTGAAGTCAGAATTGCGATATCCCATTCCGTTATCAGATTAGAGCAGACGAACCAGGAAGAACATCTCAAGAAATAACCACGTTCCTTCATCTTCAAAGTGCTCCAGTTTGAGAATGGAATAAGATATGGCTATTCTGATTTCACCATCGTGTTCAGCGTACAAAAACCTTTAAAATGAGGTGTCACTTGTCAGACTTTTTCATTTTGGGAATTTATGGGTAATTTCCCCCCCCTAAAACTCCCCCTTAGAGTGACCCGATTCTGCCCATCTTCGAACTTAGCCTGTCGATTGCCAAGACAGATTTTTCGTGCAAATTTGAACTTTTTATCTCAATTCTTTCGAGAGTTATCGTCTGGAATGACACATACATATATAAATATATAAATATATATATAAATATATATAAATATATAAACATATATATAAATATATAAATATATATATAAATATATATATATATACATACATATAATTTTTGGTGTCTTTCGGCAGTGAATTCAGGATGGTCTGAAACGGATTTTGGTATAAAAAATCTTTCGGAAATTTGAGTTTTAAAATTTTTGGACCGAGAACAATAGCTTCCTTTTCTTCGAAAATTCGCTAAAAACCATACCATTCTATTGAAAGTTTTCGAGCTACGGCGTTCTGTAAATTTCAAACCCTATTTTTCACTCCTCAGAAATGACAGACAGTAACGCCGAGTTTCGGGAACAAGCAGACCACACACGGGACCTACAAACGAAATTTCATTAATTTTGGTTCATGGTAACTAAGAAAAGTGCGAAGTACGGCTGGCGGACCAAAATTTTGTATTCCGTTTTCGGATTTTACATACCTTGAAACGGAAACCATTAAATTTCGGGGGGGGGGGGGGGGGGGGCGGAGGTTACATTTATTTTAGCGAATTTTCGAAGAAAAGGAAGCTATTGCTCTCGGTCCAAAATTTTTAAAACTCGTATTTCCGAAAGATTTTTATACCAAAATCCGTTTCAGACCATCCTGAATTCACTGCCGAAAGGCACCAAAAATTACATGTACATATATATATATATATATATATATATATATATATATATATATACTCGGCCCTTCGGGCCTCGCCAGGGGGCAAGCCCCCTGGACCCCCAAAATTTTGGCTTCGCCGTTCCTCACCCCCGAAGGATGTGTTCTTACTTCTTATACTTCGTATAACAAAGGAGAATTTGCTATGCAATTTACCCCCCCCCCCCACACACCACCAATTCTTTATCACATTCCTCTTTGTGCTCATCTCTATCACATTCCTCTTTGTGCTCATCTTTATCACGTTCCTCTTTGTGCTCATCTTTATCACATTCCTCTTTGTGCTCATCTTCATCACATTCCTCTTTGCGTGACGCGTTTTTGTGACAGGATATTGTGACAGGACATTTTTTTCACATGACCCCCGGCGTTATAATTGCATAGCAATTAATATATATATATACGTGTCATTCCAGACGATAACTCTCGAAAGAATTGAGATAAAAAGTTCAAATTTGCACGAAAAATCTGTCTTGGCAATCGACAGGCTAAGTTCGTAGATGGGCAGAATCGGGTCACTCTAAGGGGGAGTTTTGGGGAGTTTTAGGGGGAAAAAATTACCCATAAATTCCCAAAATGAAACAGTCTGACAAGTGACACCTCATTTTAAAGGTTTTTGTACGCTGAACACGATGGTGAAATCAGAATTGCGATATCTCATTCCGTTCTCAAACTGGAGCACTTTGAAGATTAAGTAACGTGGTTATTTCTTGAGATGTTCTTCCTGGTTCGTCTGCTTAACGGAATGGGATATCGCAATTCTGACTTCACCATCGTGTTCAGCGTTGGAAAATCTACAAACCGAGGTGTTACTCGGCAAAAAATGGAACAAAAAATTTGTTACGTATCCAATACCTACTCTTCTGGTATTCAAAACATTTTTGATTTCCCCCTCCCCCTCCTTCCACCCCAAATTTTACTTTGCGTAAAACTACTCCTGTTTTAATTTTGTATGGTATCAAGTTGGGAAAACTGGCCGAAAATTAATTTTCAGAAAGTTTTAGGCGGAGGAGGAAGATGCCGAAAACGACAAATAGTGACGAAATAACACAATTTTGGTTATTTGCATATTTTTCATGATTATAGTTGGTAATGAGATTTTATAATCAACACCAATGATATTGAGGGAACTAGAAGAACCTTTTCTTTCCACGATGACAAGTAACTATTAAGAAGACTATAATTGTAAGTACCTATCGATCTTTAGTCAGAGAGCACCACACCTGATGCATACCGAATTAACCGAATAGCGTCATACTTGAATATGTACCTATAATTACCCAATAAGTTTAAGATTGCCCATATTTGAATGGGATATCCCAAACATCACATTTTACATAAAATCAGTTATTTCTTCGAAAATTCGCTTTTATAGCCATGCTGCATGACTGTGGTTTTATTAGCGAATTTTCAAAGAAAATGTTAGCGAATTTTCAAAGAAAATGAAGCTATTGCAATGGCTTCGAAATTTAAATAATATAAATTTTTGGACATTTTCTTCATAGAAATCCGTTTCCGACCATTCTAAAACGATTCCTGAAATTTAACACTTTTTTATATGTATATATATATATTTATATATATATGTGTCACTCCAGACGATAACTCTCGATAGAATTGAGATAAACAGCTCAAATTTGCACAAAAAATCTATCTTGGCAATCGAAAGGCTAAGTTCGAAGATGGGCGAAATTGGCCTACTCTAAGGAGGGTTTTGGCGCATTTAAAGTGCGCAAAAATTACCCAAAAATCCCCAAAATGTTATTTTCCAACAAGTGACCCCTCATTTCAAAGGTTTTTGCACGCTGAACACGATGGTGGAATCGGATTTTAGATATCTTGATCCGTTCTCAAATTAGAGCATTTAAAGTGCGCAAAAATTACCCAAAAATCCCCAAAATGTTATTTTCTAACAAGTGACCCATAATTTTAAAGGTTTTTGCACGCTGAACACGATGGTGAAATCGGATTTTAGATATCTAAATCCGTTCTTAAATTAGAGCATTTAAAGTGCGCAAAAATTACCCAAAACTAGGATAATCTTTAAACTCCGTATCCGTACAGGCAACTTTCGATTCCAATAATTCTCAAGCAGTTTCAGGTCCACTCAATGTTGAATACTAGAATAGAACAATATTTCAACGTAGCACCCACATGTTCTTCCAAGTGAACCTTCCAGAAACCACATCCTTCCTTCATAGTTTATTTCAAGATTGAGCCTGCATGAAAAACAACCTGCACTTGAAGCACTCATGATTTTCTATAACAACTCCTTTACCTACTGCACTCTCTTGAGTAGGTAAGTCAAAAGTCCTAACTACCCTATCCTACCTAATATGAACCCACAGCGATCAAATAAATAAGCACTTAGTACAATTACGTAATAAACAAACGGTAGAATCAGGATGGACAAAACGTACAAATTAAAATAAATACGAAGAGAATATACATAGAAAACCAAATTTTAGACCGAAGTTTTCCTTTATTCAAAACCATAGCCATTAATTCGAATATTTCTTTGAAAATTCGCTCATTAAGTCATGCTGCATGACTGGTTTTTTTTCTTAATGCTCAATTCCAAATGAGAAAATGAGAATGCCATGTATCCTGAATGGACAGTATAGTGCGCCAACTGTGGCCTGAATGAATTACCGATGTCAAAAAATCATTTGTGTATGATTTGAACCGAAAAATTGTGATCACTCGATGCAATCTGAACGTGTTGGAACTACTCGCAATCGATTCAGCGACCCAAAAAAACATGGTAACACCTCACATGCCCACATAAAAAATATTCCGTTCTTTTGTATTTTGGGGACTACAAAATTTGTTAGGCCGAGTGCGCCTAATCGGGCTTGGCCTAGTTGTAACCCCCCACCAGCACCACAACGCCCCAAAAAAAACATATTTGACAACACTCCACATGCCTATATTTCTGACATTTCTCCTTTGTTATGTATTCATCGTTCAGAATGACTAATATAAAAAAATAAATAGGTACTTACATAATATACCTACAAATAAGAAATTATTGAGTCATTTGGATCTCCAATGCACAAAATTATTTTAGAGGGTTTTCCGGTGCACGAGCATCTCTGAAATTTTGCTATGGCCGAACGGGTTTTCATTGGAAATTCGCCAATTTATACGCTTAGGTTTAAACAAATAGGTACGCTTGCAAAATGACTAGTCGAAAGTTTTGTCTTGATTTAAGACTTTCTGAAATTATTGTTTTGTGTTTCAGAAGTGAATGCTATTTCATCTTGCTATATTATTTGCGTTCCTTTAGATTTCTCCTCAAATCGAGATTCTCAATTAACCCCCCCCCAACAGTAGCAATCTCACTCACCATTCCAGTGGGATTTCATGACGGAAAAATTATAGCGGCTGAACACTGGGTTGCGTAGGTATACTGTGTACGTCGTTCTCGTCAACTATCGATTCCCATACGATATCGATCTATCGGTAGTAAGTGTAAGAAAGAAGATTCCCGCAACTATAGATGTTGATAAGGAGCACTAAATTTTTACCAATATATGGTCACCGAAATAATAAGAGGACAAGCTTTTCAACTGCCCGACCGGTCAACATGCTTTACATTCGGTAAAAAGTTGTTGAACGGAGTCGGGAGGTCGACATCGATAGTTACGGGAATCGATTATGACTGACCATCGATAGGTCGACATCACAGAGCTGACCTCGCAGGGAAATGTTTATGTATCAAGTGTAAATTTCATTAGATAACTGAGCTGTTACCTACTTCAATGATTTGAGACAGCCTACTACGCCTTGAACACCATCCGCCACGAGCCTAGCAAGCAAGGAACCTCCGGATCATCGGCCCTGGGCCGTCACCAGATGGTGGACCGACGTTTCGAGATTGTTCATTGCATCCATCCGTCTTGAGCTCGATATAAGTATGAAATAACCACATATACCCACCTACCTAATTCCCTGTTTTCACAATATGCAAAGAACTTCGCAATTAGGTAGCTATCAACTTACTTGTCTCATCGACGGAGCAGCACCGCAACAAACACGAGTAGACGGCAGGAGCCACGCGCGAGGACTGACTGAGGGAGAGGAACTGAACTAAGGATGGGATATCGATATCGATATTATCGAAACATCGATATTTTCCTTCCGATATCCGATATTTTTATATCGATATTTTCATTTCGATAATATCGGAATATCGATATTTACCTACGATATTATGGGTTTTTTTTAATAACGAGAAAAATCCTCAAATTTGGTTTTAAACTTTTGAAGACGTAAGGAATGAACCCAAATGTGAAGATATTTTATTTTCACAACATGTACTAGGTATGTACAAAACAAACTGAATATTATTTGAACAAAACTTCAAAACTACTTTATTTTCATATGATTGTATGTACCTACTAGGTAGGTAAAAAACAAATTGAATACCTACCACAATTTGAAAAAATTCGAAAATTATTTTATTTTATATTATGTATATAGGTACAAAACAAATTGAATACAATCTGAACAAAGCCCACAAATAACTTCAATAAGAAAGAAATTTTTTTATAAAAGTTAAAAAAGAATTCTTCTCCCAGTGAACGAAGGAACAGAAGTTTATTCATTGTCTCACCAGTAAGTCTGTTTCTGCTTGGTTTCTCCGTTTACTGGCTTCGGCTTACCAAATGTCAACCTAATTTTAATATAACAATGTGTGGCTTGCATTTTTTAAATTATTTAATTTGGTGTTTCTATTTTTTTCGATATTTCTTTCGATAATATCGGATATCGATATTTTTCATCCGATATTATATTGATATCGATTTTTTCATTTGATATATCAATTGATGTCAATATCGATATTTTCTTTCGATATCCCATCCCTTAACTGAACTGCGCAACAACCTGGAAAATCAAGATGGCTGCCGACTTCCACCGCGTCACGAGGAGCCTGCCTTTCCCTTCATGATGGGAGGGGTGGAGGGGGAGGGGTGTCCAACCAGTCCCCTCCCCTCCCCTCCACTCATCAACGTCGTTTCTGTATCCACCTAACCAGAGAAGTGTCTGGAACCTGCGCCCTGGGGACGTGCCCCCACATCATTAGAAACACACTGCTCTCATCAAATAATCAAATCAAAATACTTTATTTTGTAGAAATCATTCGCATGATCGTTGTAACAATTGACTGCGCTCATCATCATCCCCTTCCAAGTGATTGGCTTGGTGAAGTGGACAATGGGCGGTATCCATAAAGAAAAGGATAATACGCTTACACTTGCGAAATATTAAGGAAATCCTTCCGATACGAACTAAATCACTCGCGAAGAAATCGAGGAAACCCATTTCAAAGAAAAACGGAATTAGTGAAAAAATACTCCATTTCCACTAATACACGTCTATTTCAACTACAGAAATGCTGGCTGTTCATATTTGTTTATTTCATTTGAAATAGCTATCTCTGGTGGTTTCCACCATTTTTGGCCCCCAAAACACGAATTAGGTACGATTTTTTCCCCCATACTTTGATCGCTGGTAGTGCCATTTAATCGTCTTGATCCACGTGTTGACACTTTTTCTAGAGTAATTATTATACAAATTGATGGTGATTTCAGACGATTTCCCAGGTTTTTCACTCATAAAAAGATCAATTTTGGGAGCTGAACATTTGGTAGAACCTCAATTTTCGATACCTACGTTGGTCAAAATCGACTTCATATTCGGTCTTCTCGTCCCCAAAAACATGGAAAACGATACCTCAAACGGTCATGTTATTAACATTTTACTAAAACACAAAAAGTACCTATTTTTACACACATTTTCACTCATAACACCCCTGGGTATATTCCGATCGGGCTGAAAAGTTTCGGGACACAACTAGGGCCCAAATGGAGCATGTGTGCGAAAAAACGAATTTTTTAGATCTAAAATGAAGCCTGTACACGTGAAGGCCTTCTAACATGGGTTTATTATTCTACTGGACATACCTACAGAAAGGTTGGCTGCTCATTTATTTTTTATTTCATGTGAAATAATTGAAACAGCTATTTCTGATGGTTTTTACTATTTTTGGCCCCTAAAAATCGAATTAGGTACCTACACTCTTTTTTTTTTTAATTTTTGATCATTGGTAGTACCATTTTTAATCGTCTTGATCCAAGTGTTGATACTACGTCCAGTGTTATTATACAAATTGATGGTGATTTCAGACGATTTTCCAGGTTTTTGACTCATAAAAAATCAATTTTGGGAGCTGAACATTTGGTAGAACCTCGACTTTCCACTCTTTGGTATAAATCGACTTCATATTCGGTCTTCTCGTCCCCAAAAACATGAAAAACGATACCTCAAAAGCTCATTTTACTACTATGTTACTAAAACACAAAAAGTACCCATTTTGGTTTATTATTCTGTGAATAATACACCTATGTATTCGCTCAGCAAAAAATTTTTATAACACCCCCTCAAACTTTTTTCTTTTCCGTTTCAAGGTGCGTAGATTCAAAAAATGCAATGTCCGTCCGCCGTATCACGTGTACAGGCTTCATTATCGGTCTAAAAAATGCGTTCTTTCGCACACATGCTCCATTTGGGCCCTAGTTGTGTCCCGAAACTTTTCAGCCCGATCGGAATATACCCAGGGGTGTTATGAGTGAAAATGTGTGTAAAAATTGGTACTTTTTGTGTTTTAGTAACATGTTAGTAAAATGAGCTTTTGAGGTATCGTTTTCCATGTTTTTGGGGACGAGAAGACCGAATATGAAGTCGATTTTGACCAAGGAGTGGAAAATTGAGGTTGTACCAGATGTTCAGCTCCCAAATTTGATTTTTTATGAGTCAAAAACCTGCGAATTCGTCTGAAATCACCATCAATTTGTAGAACAGCACTAGGAAAAGTTTCAACACGTGGATCAAGACGATTAAATGGCACTACCAATGATCAAAGATAATTTGAAAAAAAAAAGAAGAAGCGTACCTAATTCAAGTTTTAGGGGCCAAAATTGGTGGAAACCACCAGAAATGGCTATTTCAATTTTTTTACATGAATGTAACAATAAATGAACAGCCAGCATTTCTGTAGGTATGTCCAATAGAATAATAAACCCATGTGACAAGGACTTTGCAGCGTTTTTGTGCTTTAGTAACATGCTAGTAAAATGAGCTTTTGAGGTATCGTTTTCCATGTTTTTGGGGACGAGAAGACCGAATATGAAGTCGATTTTGACCAAAGAGTGGAAAATCGAGGTTCTACCAAATGTTCAGCTCCCAAAATTGATTTTTTTATGAGTCAAAAACCTGGAAAATCGTCTGAAATCACCATCAAGTTGTATAATTACACTGGAAGTAGTATCGCCACGTGGATCAAGACGATTAAATGGCACTACCAATGATCAAGGATAATTTGAAAAAAAGGAGCGTACCTAATTCGTGTTTTGGGGGCCAAAAATGGTGGAAACCATCAGAAATATCTATTTCAATTATTTCACATGAAATAAAAAAATAAATGAACAGCCAAATTTCTGTAGGTATGTCCAATAGAATAATAAACCCATGTGACAAGGACGTTGCAGCGTTTTTGGAATCTAAGCACCTTGAAACGGGAAAGAAACAATTTTGAGGGGGTGATATGAAAATTTCTTGCTGAGCGAATACATAGGTGTATTATTCACAGAATAATAAACCAAAAGAAGCACTCATCGTAGGAGAGTGCGGTTCCTCTCAAAATCCTCAGAAAGGAACCCACTTTCATTTAAAAACGCTGCAAAGTCCTTGTCACAAGGGTTTCTTATTCTATTGGTTTCTTATTCTTGGATTATTTTTTTATTTCATGTTAAATCATTAAAATAGCTATTTCTGATGGTTTCCACCATTTTTGGCCCCTAAAAACGAATTAGATACGCTCTTTTTTTTCAATTTATCTTTGATCATTGGTAGTGCCATTTAATCGTCTTGATCCACGTGTTGATACTACTTCCAGTGTTATTATAATTATACGCATAGAGGGAATTTACGTCTTGGTATAATATGTATGAGTTCAGTGATTTAGGGCGTAAGACTTGAGATATGGGTTATTGGCCCTGGCATATCGCTTTACTGCCATAGTGATCCCTCCGCGTATTCCTGATTCGATAAACTGCAACATGGAAATATCGGTTAAGAGTTGTAATTTCATTCTGGTCATCTTCAACATGACTTGAAAAAAGAAGCCTGATCTCAGGAGGAAGTGGAGCGGGAAAAAAATGTTTTTTATTAAACATGTTACTGGCTCCTAATGGGCTGAAATTTCAACAATTAATATTATGTACAAATACCTACCTATAATCAGCATAAATATAAATTTTTGAATTTAATTTTCAAAGGAGTTCCAGAAATTAAATTTGTAATGTGTTCAAAGTTTGAGGACTTCCCAGGAGTAGTTCCTCCATTTTCGGTAATTATTTTTGGTGACATAGAAGAAATCGATTGTTTACCCCTAACAAAACATTATTCACCAGAGGACGTCATTATAAAATTGATGTGTTTTATCTACTTCAAAGTTACGCTTCAGCTCGAAAACATTTCGTTAGAGATAATGCTTCGTTTATTTTAAGTTTTGCTCAAGACACCAGGAATCTTTACCTGATCTGGCGTGATCTTGCCTCCGCAGATGTAACATTTTCGGACTTTCTAAAAATGGCTAGAGAAGCATGGTGTAAACCTTTCAACTGTTTAACAATTGACAAGAGCAAAGATTTACAACATGGTAAATATAAAAGTGGACTGGATGAATGAGTTCTTTGTACCTACTATAAAACCCGTTGATGGGGCAGAAACATCATCATTACCAACATGAACATAGAACGAATTGAGCAGCTCGATAAAAAAGCAAAGGTGGCTTTGCATAACTCGCGGAGATCATTGAAACGAAAGTTCAAGCTGTTACAAGCATCCAAACGGGACTTGACATCTGCGAACCAACAGCTTTTCGCTCCGGTGACATCTTCTATCCAACAATTAATTGACGCTAATACTGAAAGAAATGACGCCATGACCCCCTCCTCCACCAATAAAATCTGAACCTAGCTTTTCAACACGCAATGATTATGATTATTTTAATTTTGATGTCGATAGTGGAAATGAAGAGGAGGAAAATAAAGAAGAGGACCCCTTGTTATTACGCCACAACCAGAAACTGTCTATGAATTTGATGGAAATCAAGGAAAAGCTATGTGCAGTTTTACATCACCGCTAAAAGCAAGCTCACCTCTCCCCACTGCTGAATCATCTTCTTCTTTGCTGTTAGCTAATGCTAGCACCCTCCCTCCCACTAGTATGGCCCAAAGACAATCTTTATTAGACTCAAAATCTATGCTTACCATACGAATTCGCTCTAGCGTGTCCGCCCCAGGAGAGAAAAATATCTCGAAAATGGAAAAATCACAAATGGAAACTGATGCGTCGACTAGTGAAGGACAGGAGAGTTTGAAGAGATTTTTGCGGAATGCTCCTCCCTATGCAAGGGACTACCTATTACGCATTTCTCGCTGGTACTGGAAAATTGGATAATCCCTCCGAGAAGATTGATCGGACATATGGACCTATTGTTCAAGGTTCACAAGGAGTCACGTTTGGGGATTCAAAACTGACCTTCGACAGAAACAATATATGTACATTAATGGGATTGCATACAAGAGCAGCCCAGGACTGTATCGTTTACTGTTTTTACAAAATCCAAAAGATTTTACTCATACTGATTTTCAAACTTATGGAGACAGTCTTTAAAAAAAACCACAGTCATGCAGCATGGCTATAAGAGCGAATTTTCGAAGTTTTCGGCATCTTCCTCCTCCGCCTACAATTTTCTGAAAATTAATTTTCGGCCAATGTTTTCCCAACTTGATACAAAATTAAAACAGGAGTAGTTTTACGCAAAGTAAAATTTGGGGTGGAAGGAGGGGGAGGGGGAAATCAAAAATGTTTTGAATACCAGAAGAGTAGGTATTGGGTACCTACGTAACAAATTTTTTGTTCCATTTTTTGCCGAGTAACACCTCGGTTTGTAGATTTTCCAACGCTGAACACGATGGTGAAGTCAGAATTGCGATATCCCATTCCGTTATCAGATTAGAGCAGACGAACCAGGAAGAACATCTCAAGAAATAACCACGTTCCTTCATCTTCAAAGTGCTCCAGTTTGAGAATGGAATGAGATATCGCAATTCTGATTTCACCATCGTGTTCAGCGTACAAAAACCTTTAAAATGAGGTGTCACTTGTCAGACTTTTTCATTTTGGGAATTTATGGGTAATTTTCCCCCCCTAAAACTCCCCAAAACTCCCCCTTAGGGTGACCCGATTCTGCCCATCTTCGAACTTAGCCTGTCGATTGCCAAGACAGATTTTTCGTGCAAATTTGAACTTTTTATCTCAATTCTTTCGAGAGTTATCGTCTGGAATGACACATACATATATAAATATATATATAAATATATAAATATATAAATATATATATATATATATATATATATATATATATATATATATATATATATATATATATATATATATATATATATATATATATACATATAATTTTTGGTGTCTTTCGGCAGGGAATTCAGGATGGTCTGAAACGGATTTTGGTATAAAAATCTTTCGGAAATTCGAGTTTTAAAAATTTTGGACCGAGAACAATAGCTTCCTTTTCTTCGAAAATTCGCTAAAAGAGGTGGAAAGAAAAGAGGAAGGTTCTGGCTTATCCAAGCTTCTTGATCAATATCATTCTACCAATAATCAAGAGTTGATAGACTATGATCAGATGCATCCGGATGATATTGTAAAACGACTTGAATTGATATTAGCTGGGATTACTGCAGGGAATCATCGTTTGCAACGATCGGCCAACATTTTAATTAACCAATTGATTGCCCGCGGTTATATAGCATCTGCGTAATCTACTCTCTAGTTCAGTACAGTAGAGATGACGGACAAGTTTGGATTGTCGAGGAAACGGTTGAGAGTCATAAATCCCACCCATCGCCATAGTCCGACTACAAAAGAGTACGTTGATAACGAGGTGGCCAAAAACACTGTAGTTAATTCCTCATATAGTGCCAAAATTGCGGAACATGCAACTAGTAAGTATACAAAATATTGAAGCTACCATCGAGGATTCGAAGGCAAAGAAGGCATTGCCATTTTTTTGTAAATGGAGTTTACAATTCTGGTTATAAACGCATTCAAAATGTAGCGAATCCTAATGAATCTAATGATGCATTAACGCTTCATTACTTCAACTCTAATGTTCTTCAGGTAGCCTTCAAAGATCGTACTGTTTGGGACGGGAAGAAATATAATATCAGTGAAGAAAGGTGAACGACCATCAGATGTAGCTACTTTAGAAAACCTAAATGATGAGATTGAAAATTTGAAATCCAATTTTGCAACCCACAGTTACGTTAATGATTTGATCAATCGTTTAAAATTGACAAATGGTTTGAAGTAGTGGGGGGAGAGGGAGGAAGGATAGATAAAAAGGGAGGATGTGGACTCGAAACATCACTATTCCTGATCGTGCTACGTAGTGTGAAGTGTAGATCTCCCGAGTTCAACATGTCTATCTGCATTTTGGATATCACTTTTCTAACCGGACAAGACATCAAGGAACTATCTGGGATCATATTGGACAATGGGAACGTTCAGGAAAAATTCCATTTTGTCTTCAGATCCCCCCCACAGAACCATCAAAATTCGTCGGTTTTTGAAAGCCTACAGGATCAATATGCACGTGAAAAAATCCATGGACTGACTTTGACTGATGGAACGGAACCTATTCACTCTCTACGGAAGACCTTGTGGCGGATATCACAGCAAACCAGTTATTGCTTCATGAAAGGAAGTGAAAATTGTATGCTTATTCAAAAGTATTTGCCTTAATCGTATCCACCTATAATTGATCTTGCATCGCTAGGCTGTGAAAGTTTCCGAGTGCTATTTGACCAAAATAAACATGATTTACCAATGGCTTGTTTAACTCATTTAACTAAAAATGAGTTTTACCATAAGAGTTGCTCTTTATTTAAGTCGCAAATACTTTTTAAATGGGCTAAGGAGAACGCCAGCAAACTAAACATGTTTATATCTAAGAATCGGCGGTTTACGTTCGGGGATGTCAGAATGGGTGTTGATAGTAATAAACTTGCACTTATGGGATTTGTAAAGCAAGTTGGAAATAAAACTTCGCTTTTTTGTGTCAACTGTCGCTTGTGGACAAAAATATGTAAGTAGTTATGAAAAACATGAGTGTATTTCTAAACAAATTTAAAAAATATTTGCTATGTAAGCTATCTACCTAGCTTACAGTAGTATTAGTATTAACTAACTTTTATACCTTTGTACCTACTTGTAGGTATATTATACAATAATGGTTTTTCTTAATAAAAATGTTTCCATCACGTTTTTGTTATTATTATGATAAAAGATCCCTTACCTTTTTTTCTTACAAGTGTCAAACCAATATTCCTAAATGAAGAATTGCATCTCATTTAGACCGTTGAGAGTTTTTTTTTTTTTGCCGGATTTGATTTTGTGAGAGTTAATCGTATGATTTTGCGTCATTATCAACTTCCTTTAAATATAGCTTTGAGTCTTCTTGAGAAAATAATAAAACATTGTGCTCTATTGTGTATCATGTCTTTAGTTTATTATAACGAAATTCACTTACCTTGGTTGAAAGCAAAAGAAGAAAACGATGAGGCAGACTTGAGACTTCAGAGTGATCTAAAGGATACGGATTGCAATTCGGTCCTTGCATAAATACTCATCTCCCCCTTGTCAGCCTGCGAACTCGCTCGCTCGATCTCACTGGCTGGCTCACTGACTCGTTTTTTTAAATATTTATTTTTTCTTCAGAAAGTGGTTTGGGGAAACATATAAGTTTAAATACGATGTCACATTATTTTATTAACATAATAGTTAAATGTTGGATAACGTTTATAAAAAATCTATTATAAAACTGGAGTTTCCTCTCTTTCCTCTATAATACAGTGTAATGGATTTATCCAGTGTATGCTTGCTATAATCTTCGATATCCTGTTGGGTGATGGTTTCGGATATTCTCTTTGGCAAATACACCCTGCATTCTATGAGTTCCTTCGGCGGTATCTGCTGAGCGTAGTCCAATTCCAGCTTCTTAAGATGAGCCAACACTGATGCTCCAAATTCGGTGTTAACCCGCGACATGCTCAAAATTTGGTAGGGGACGTCTGTTTCTAGGTCCCCAATGGACCAATGGTTCAATGACCGCTGCCGCACTTTGGATTCTCTGGAGAAAGCTCATCTATAACAAATTGAAATATTATATGAATAAACGTTAACAAATGGTATATTTATTGAGTATTTTATTCATTACTTTTCCATGTATTCATAGCTTTTAAGCAAATAATTACTTTTTACAATTTGGCTTTATAATAGTAAAAACATTAACTTGGTGCTAGAAACCAGATTTGAGAGGTCAAAGACCCTAGTTTTTGATGGCTTCAAGCCAATAATATCTTTAAAATTTAGCTTTTTGAGTGAAAATAACTTGCTAGAAATTTGGTTTAAGTAACAGACTGCAAACGTACTGTTTCTGGTGTATCTGACGGAGAAGAATATTAGGTGGGTAGCTTACTGCAACTGATAAACTTTGAGAGGATGAAAGCTGTATATAGGCACTCGGTGACGTAGGAATATCATACAATCAACTCTTAAGGTACCTTTACACTAGCAACATTTCTCTCGGCAATATATCTTGCTCCATATTGAGGGGCAACTATTCTCGTTTCGGAGATATTGCCAAGTGTTGCATGGTATTGCCGGCAATAGTTGCCGCGAGTGGAGCAACATTTCCGGGCGTTGAACCCACTTCAGCAACAGTTTTTCGTGTTGCCGATGAAGTCCGGCCCCCTTGGAAAACTTCCGGCAACGTTTCGAAGGTTGAAGACGGTGTTTCGGGGTGTTTACATGCATAATTGAACTTTTATGTAAATGTATTATGTTAACAAGCAAATTATTAGTAAAAAAACATGTATACCTACGAAATGAAATTAAAAAATTAATTCAATATAATTATGTATTTTTTTATTTTTTTCCAAATATATTTATGTCTGTATAGTTTTGTGAATAACTTTTTTTGCTCCATTTTTTACATAATATGTGTCCACAAAGAGAAGTGTTACAAAAAAAATCTGAACTTTCGCACAAAGGGAGCCTCTATAATGGAACCATGATTTTTTAATCCTTCTGAAAAAATTATGTGAATAATAAGCCTTTCGAATTGGGGGGAACCAGTATACTCGTAGGATGCAGAAAAGAACTCACTCCATGTCGGTATAATCGAGTCCGAAATGGATCGATGCACAATCGATCACATTTTTTAGAAGGTGTGAATAACATTTTTTAGAAGGTGTGAATCACAGTTCTGCACCTCGTGGTTTCTGTAATTCAGCTCTGACCCAATCGCTCGTGAAAAGTCTCTCCGGCTGAGGAAATCTCTGCCACATCTTTCTTCTTCTCCTTCCTTCACTGGCAGCGACAATCACGACAGCAGCAGCGATGACGGCCTCTTCTTGATGCATTTCGTGAGCAACTGTTTCCAAATCTCCCTCTCAAGTGTAAACGTAAAAATTTAGCAATTTTTATGGAGCAACATTTATTGAGCAACCTCCGGCAAGAAATTTTGCTCGCAACGTGGAATACTTGCGGCAATAAATATTGCCATGAGTTGCCGGGCCACTTTTGTAGAGCAATTTTCTCAATTCTGGCAATATTTGTTGCCAGTGTAAAGGTACCTTTACACAAAGCGGTTCTAAATAGAGTTTTATTATATCGGCGCGCAAAGATGTTTTCTCTTTGCTGAGAATACTGGTTTTGAGTTCTCAAGATCACTGATATGTCGACCTCCAAATACCGCATACTGGACGTTGATTAGAAGCATCCTGTTGTTTTACCGCCGGTTTCCTTGAGGAAACATTTGTTCTAATGTTTCCCACAGTTGAAATTCTTTCGTTTTTTCCCTTACCGCTTTCAAGATAAGCGTTTCGTCACCTTCCTGTGCTAGCCGCGTTTGTAGATAAAAGGACGACTATCCACTATGTCCTAATTGGGACGTCATCGTACGACCGTGCGACGTGCGATGGTCGGCTGCTCGTACGATCGTGGAATAAACTAGCAAACGTATGAAGGACGGATTGGTTTGATTTGTGGTCGGACCGTCTAGAATCTAGATCGTGCGAACTCCGTACGGACGCATGTAAACAAACCTTTTCCTAGAGGGGATGTGTCCGAATTGGTCGTTGAACTCCACTTGTTCGCAGGATCCGCAGTCGGATGAAGGCACAAGTTCAACCAGTTTGATTTTGGTCGTACGACCTTGCGTTCGTTCTAGCAATTCTGATAATTTAAAATGTTATTAAAAACATTTTAACAATGAATTTTGAAGAGGAACTCATCAATGAAGTGAGGTTAAATCATACAACGAGGGACAAGAGATCCGAAGGGTACAAAAATCGGACAAAAACGGACCAAGCCTGGGAGACTAGCGGAGAAATTGAAAGTATTTATGTAAATGTTTCCAAACAAAAATTCTGCTTCCTCGTCCATCATTCCCCTACTTTTGGTTTACTATTCTGTGAATAATACACGTAAGTATTCGCTCAGCAAAAAATTTTTATAACACCCCCTCAAAATTTTTTATTTTCCGTTTCAAGGTGCGTAGATTCTATAAATGAATCGGTTTTTTTTTTTTAAAGGGCGTAAGTCCAAATAAAGCGCCATTTTGGTTTTTTTCATTTTCCTGTTCTACAACCCAAGGCGCATCGTTTGCAATCAAAAGGGCATGCGAATGCGGTCTCTAACGTGGTAGAAGTTGCTTTTGAAAATTCTGGTTTCTTTTAAAAGGGCGTATCAAGTCCGGACGGAAAAATGACCGAATCTACAGCGTGCACGAAATTACTCGGCATATCCTTACTAGCAGCAATACTCAGAAGTTCGCGGTGATGGAAGTAAATGATTCATCCGAATTTATCAAGGATTTTGGAAGTACATGGTGGTCCCAGTACTACAAAAAAGTCGTCGCCTCCAGTGAAACAGCTGGGAAACCAAAGAAGGATCGAATGATGTTTTCCGTGTCGAAGTTCTTCCAGTTTGAGTTTCTTGCTAATCATCCTGGAATGGTTGTGGCATTCCCCGTTCTTGGAAGACAAACTAAATACACATTCTTCATGAAGAAAACTGTAGGTATCTGGTAAAGTGGCGCTACCCAACACTCCAGCCTACCCCAGCGGAAAAGTCCCGATCAATAGTAACAAGATTGCTGATATTGAGAAGATCATGCAGTATATTCCAGAAGAGCATGCTGCATTCTACGCTGAAATCGCCAGTTGGTCAGCAAATGATGGTCCTGAGCGCAGAGATGATTATGTTTTTGAAGAATGACCACCAAAACAAGATTTGCTAGAAAAAAAAACTGATTTTGAAGAATTTTTAGTGCTGTTTCTTCAAACTTTTCAAAAATGAAAATTTCTGAGTTTTTTCAATTTTATAGCAACTGTGTTCTTTAATTTAACAACTTCCCGGGTTGCCAAAGCTAAATGGAGTAATTTATCATGATTTCAGAACGCCAGCAATTCGGAAAAAGTGAGGCAGTACACGATTTTTTTTAAAAAGGCGTAAGTCCATGAGACAGATCAGCAAATGATGACCCCTAGGTGGGGGTATAAAAATCTGGAAAAATATGTGAAACATGTCAAATCGATTGCTGTGACAGGGAAAAAATAGTTTCTTCCACAATTTTACCAAGAGCAGCATACAGGAAGTTTTTTTTTTTATTTCCCAAAAGTTTGGTTGCAAGGACTTACGCCCTTTTACAAAAAACCGATTCAAATGCAATGTCCGTCCACTGTCCGCCGTATCGCGCATACCGGCTTCATTTTAGGTCTAAAAAATTCGTTCTTTCGCACACATGCTCCATTTGGGCCCTAGTTGTGTCCCGAAACTTTGTAGCCCGATCGGAATATACCCAGGGGAGTTATGAGTGAAAATGTGTATAAAAATAGGTACTTTCTGTGTTAATAGTACCTAACATGTTAGTATCATGATCTTTTAAGGTATCGTTTTCCATGTTTTTGGGACGAGAAGACCGAATATGTAGCTGATCTTGACCAAAAAGTGGAAAATCGAGGTTCTACCAAATGTTCAGCACCCAAAATTGATTTTTTAAGAGTCAAAAACACGGGAAATCGTCTGAAATCACCATACATTTGTGTAATAACACTAGAAAAAGTGGAGACCAAGACGATTAAATGGCACTATCAATGGTCAAAGATAATTGGAGAAAAAAAGGAGCATACCTAATGCATGTTTTGGGGGGCCAAAATTGGTGTAAACCATCAGAAATAGGCAGCTATTTCAATTATTTCACATTAAAGAAATAATAAATGAACAGCCAACATTTCTGTAGGTGTGTCCAATGGAACAATAAACCCATGTGACAAGGACTTTGCAGGGTTTTTTAAAAGAAAAAATAAACCGCTGAACGAATCCCGCTATAAACTACCGCAGGAACGCATGAACTGGTCGTACAATCGGGTAGCTGAACGGCAGCCCGATCGGCATACACCCAGGGGTGTTATGGGAGAAAAAAAACCAGTCATGCAGCATGACTTAATGAGCGAATTTTCAAAGAAATATTCGAATTAATGGCTATGGTTTTGAATAAAGGAAAACTTCGGTCTAAAATTTGGTTTTCTATGTATATTCTCTTCGTATTTATTTTAATTTGTACGTTTTGTCCATCCTGATTCTACCGTTTGTTTATTACGTAATTGTACTAAGTGCTTATTTATTTGATCGCTGTGGGTTCATATTAGGTAGGATAGGGTAGTTAGGACTTTTGACTTACCTACTCAAGAGAGTGCAGTAGGTAAAGGAGTTGTTATAGAAAATCATGAGTGCTTCAAGTGCAGGTTGTTTTTCATGCAGGCTCAATCTTGAAATAAACTATGAAGGAAGGATGTGGTTTCTGGAAGGATCACTTGGAAGAACATGTGGGTTCTCTTGATTGATCTACAAATTTGAACTGCAATGTGAACAATTCAAACACAAAAAAGTATGATGTAATAGAGTTTTTTCGGGCTATTGAAAGCGTTTGCATAGAACGGGATCAGGCGATCGAGTGAATGAAAGAGAAAAGGAAGCTTGGATGCCGCCGCCATGCAGAAACACAAAGAAGGAATGCCTTTTTAAATTCCCGTCAGCTCAAGAAAACTAGTAGGTAGGCAACGGAAAATATTGTATTAAGTAGGTTCCTTATAATACATAAATTTAGTTAATTTATTGTTTAAAAAAATCACATGATCGGTAGGTAATTACCAATATTGTGATTTTTTCAAAAGAAGGTCAGTACCTATTGGTAGCTTTGGAACATAATTATTAGGTATATTCCTACTAGATGCCCCTGTTACTAATATTTTTTTATTACCTTGATTTCTAATTTATCCATGTGGTTATAATTTGTTATTAACTGCTACGAACTCTTTACACAATCATTTTGTACGTAGGTATTAATTTCATATAATTACCTACGTAATAATTATAAACTGTTATGAGTAGATTCCTTGTTCCTTCTGAATGGCCTTTCCTCTTGACTACGATTTCAGGCCTGGTATCTAAAACCAGTTCAAGATTTGCTCTACTAGGTAGGTAGATCCTTCCTTCTTCATTGATATTATTTTTATCATGTTAAGTACCTACCTACCTTTGAATATCAAATATTCGTATGATACTGATAATAAATTGATAAGATACCTACCTAACCTTCTTCCTCCTACTGTTAGTACCTAAATTGAATAATTTGAAATATATTTTTTCTTTCGTCTTCCTTCTAGTAATACGTGGGCCGGTACTTAACTATCTATGAAGGTATCATAACAATTATATGTCAAATGGGAAATTCAAGGAGTTGTACTAATCGTTTGCCTCCCCCTTTTTTGCTTCGAACTCTCGTCTTCAATTAATACTTCTCACATTTTTCAATCTGACCACTCTAAGGGGGTGGGGGGGGGGGGTAAGAGTTTAAAGATTATCCTAGTTTTGGGTAATTTTTGCGCACTTTAAATGCTCTAATTTAAGAACGGATTTAGATATCTAAAATCCGATTTCACCATCGTGTTCAGCGTGCAAAAACCTTTAAAATGAGGGGTCACTTGTTAGAAAATAACATTTTGGGGATTTTTGGGTAATTTTTGCGCACTTTAAATGCTCTAATTTGAGAACGGATCAAGATATCTAAAATCCGATTCCACCATCGTGTTCAGCGTGCAAAAACCTTTAAAATGAGGGGTCACTTGTTGGAAAATAACCTTTTGGGGATTTTTGGGTAATTTTTGCGCACTTTAAATGCGCCAAAACCCTCCTTAGAGTAGGCCAATTTCGCCCATCTTCGAACTTAGCCTTTCGATTGCCAAGATAGATTTTTTGTGCAAATTTGAGCTGTTTATCTCAATTCTATCGAGAGTTATCGTCTGGAGTGACACATATATATATAAATATATATATACATATAAAAAAGTGTTAAATTTCAGGAATCGTTTTAGAATGGTCTGAAACGGATTTCTATGAAGAAAATTTCCAAAAATTTATATTATTTAAATTTCAAAGCCATTGCAATAGCTTCATTTTCTTTGAAAATTCGCTAAAATGGGTGTAAAAATAGGGGTTTTCGAGGGATTTTTGAGGTTTTAGTGAACATGAGCTTGTGAGGTATCGTTTTCCTTGTTTTTTAGGGCGAGAAGACCAATAATATTCGGTTGACTTTGACCGAAGAGTGAAGAATTGAGGTTGTAACGAAGGTTAAGCTCCCGACATTAATTTTTTATTAGTCAAAAACATGGGAAATTATCTGAAATCACCATACATTTGTATAATAACACTAGAAGTGAACAGCAGGTGAATCAAGACAATTAAATGGTACTATCAAAGATCAAAAATAATCTGTTTTAAAAAACTCCGCGCCTCGCCAGGGGGCAAGCCCCCTGGACCACCGGTTACCTCTATTTACATACTTCGGACGAAATTATAGAAACACAGAATGTTTTTTAGCTCACGCGTTTCACATAAACCTTTTTCGACTGATATATTTATATTGACTGCTCATAGGTTACACGATCCTTAGTTCCGTATCATCGGTACTTATATAAAGCTTGCAATCGTGTTCACAATATAAATTAGTGAGAATGATCACCTGTGTGTAAACAATTATTATTTAAACAATCACGCTCATACCGCAGCTTGTCGGCCACGCACTCCGCATTGGTTAACGTAATATGGTTAGGTAAATCGAGAGCTATCCAACGAGTGGTGAACGATTTTTGTACGATGATAACTGGCGAAGTTAAAGTTCCGTAGCAACGAATCGGTTGTACGTGAAAATCATTAGAAATTTTTCATAACAGCGTCCCAGATTTCGTTACGAAATTTCGTTACCTTTTTTGGCTAGTTAGTCCATGGCTAAAACACATTCTGTGTTAAAAGCCGAGCCTAATTCGTGTTTTTGGGGGCCAAAATTTGTGGAAACCATCGAAAATAGCTATTTCAATAATTGCACATGAAAGAAACAATAAATGAACAGCCAACATCTCTGTAGGTATGTCCAATAGAATAATAAACCCATGTGACAAGGACTTTGCAGCGTTTTTGGTTTATTATTCTCTGAATAATACACCTATGTATTCGCTCAGCAAAAAATTTTTATAACACCCCCTCAAAATTTTTTCTTTTCCGTTTCAAGGTGCGTAGATTCCAAAAATGCAATGTCCGTACGCCGTCCGCCGTACGCCGTCCGCCGTCCGCCGTCCGCCGTATCACGTGTACAGGCTTCATTTTCGGTCTAAAAAAGTCGTTCTTTTGCACACATGCTCCATGTGGGCCCTAGTTGTGTCCCGAAACTTTTCAGCCCGATCGGAATATACCCAGGGGTGTTATGAGTGAAAATGTGTATAAAAATAGGTACTTTTTGAGTTTTAGCAACAAGTTTGTAACATGAGCTTCTGAGATATCGTTTTCCATGTTTTTGGGGACGAGAAGACCGAATATGAAGTCGATTTTGACCAAAGACGCGGAAATTGAGGTTTTACCAAAGGTTCAGCTCCCAAAATTGGTTTTTTATGAGTCAAAAACCTGGAAAACTGTCTGAAATCACCATCAAGTTGTATAATAACATTGGAAAAAGTGTAAGCAGGTGAATCAAGACCATTAAAAATGGCACTACCAATGATCAAAGATGATCTGGAAAAAAAAAGCGTACCTACCTACCTATTTCATGTTTTGGGGGCCAAAATTGGTGTAAACCATCAGAAATAGGCAGCTATTTCAATTATTCCACATGAAAGAAACAATAAATTTGACAGCCAACAAGAATCTCTAGAACTCCATTAGAATAATAAACCGATGTGACAAGGACTTTGCAGCGTTTTTTATGAGTGAAAAACCTGGGAAATCGTCTGAAATCACCATCAGTTTGTATAATAACACTGGAAAAAGTGTCAAGACGTGGTTCAGGACTATTAAATGGCACTACCAATGATCAAAGATAGTTTAAAAAACGCTGCAAATCCCTGCACAACGGTTTATTATTTTGTATAGAATACCCTTCCGTTACAGATCACAGCTCTATGTATAGATAACCCGTCTATATAATATGATATATACTATTCTATACATATTATGTAGATCGCAGACCCTCCTTAGGTTAGTACCTAACCCCGTACTCGTTACTAGGTACCTACCTAAATCACGAGTTAAATGTTGCTAAAATAATTCTGCCGATGACAAACAGTACCTAACAAAAAGAAACACACATAATGAAGTTCTGAAAAGAAATTGTTGATGAGGAGTGAAAAAAGTTGCGAAAGTACCTACCAACAAACTCCAGCCCCTTCTACGTAGATGGTATAATGAACCGTTGTGTAATAATTTACCGTTGAGTAATGATTTACCGTAGTAATAATTTACCCATCAATAATACTTCAACGTTTGTTCAAGTTTCACTACCTACCAACAAACTCCAAAAGAGCCATCATTTTTCAAATGAAATAATATCACAGAACAACCAACTCGACTTCATACTCCGCCAATATAATCAGGTGGCCCCTAGCAATGATTTTATCTCCGCCAATTTTCCTCTTGTGGGCGCGTCTCTGGTTACGAGATTTGGTTTGAATTGTATACAATTTCATTCACACTGGAGTCGAAAATGCCTGTCGGTGCAAACTTCGGGGCCTTACTGTGAACGAACGGCTGGACGTACGACGCTCCGGATGGTCTTAAAAAACTCGCAAGTTCAAGAACTATTTATAACCGTAAAAATATTCACGTAAAAAAATGGTATAGGCGTTTTGAAAATTTCAACCCCTATTTTGAACCCCTTAGAGATGACTCACAGTAACGTCGAGCTTCGAGGACCAACTAGACGCCGAACGGAACCTATAACCCGAATTTCATCAATTTTCTTTCATGGTAACTAAGAAAAGTGGCCCGTACGGCGTACGGCGTACGGCGGACAGACAGAAATATTTTTATTGCAGTTTTGGATTCTATATACCTTGAAACGTAAACCATCAAATTTTGAGGGGGGGTAAGAATTTTTTTTTTCATGCTCGATTCCAATGGTTCATTATTGAAAATAATAAACCAAAAAAGAAAAAAAAGAGCTACCTAATTTGTGTTTTGGGGGCCAAAATTGGTGGAAACCATCAGAAGTAGCTATTTCGATTATTTCGCATGAAAGAAACAATTAATGAACAGCCAGCATTTCTGTAGGTATGTCCAATAGAATAATAAACCCATGTGACAAGGACTTTGCAGCGTTTTTACACACATTTTCACTCATAACACCCCTGGGTATATTCCGATCGGGCTGAAAAGTTTCGGGACACAACTGGGCCCAAATGGAGCATGTGTGCGAAAGAACGAATTTTTTAGACCGAAAATGAAGCCGGTACACGTGATACGGCGGACGGACATTGCATTTTTGGAATCTACGCACCTTGAAACGGAAAAGAAAAAATTTTGAGGGGGTGTTATAAAAATTTCTTGCTGAGCGAATACATAGGTGTATTATTCACAGAATAATAAACCAAAATGCAACGTCCGTCCGCCGTACGCTGTCCGCCGTACGCCGTATCACGTGTACAGGCTTCATTTTCGGTCTAAAAAATTCGTTCTTTCGCACACATGCTCCATTTGGGCCCTAGTTGTGTCCCGACAATTTTCAGCCCGATCGGAATATACCCAGGGGTGTTATGAGTGAAAATGTGAGTAAAAATAGGTACTTTTTACGTTTTAGCAACATATTGGTAACATGAGCTTCTGAGATATCGTTTTCTATGTTTTTGGGGACGAGAAGACCGAATATGAAGTCGATTTTGACCAAAGAGTGGAAAATTGAGTTCTACCAAATGTTCAGCTCCCAAAATTCATTTTTTATGAGTGAAAAACCAGGGAAATCGTCTGAAATCACCATCAATTTGTATAATAACACTGGAAGTAGTCGATAGTTAGGGGCCAAAATTAATGGAAACCATCAGAAATAGCTTCCAGTCCAATAGAATAATAAACCCATGTGACAAGGACTTTGCAGCGTTTTTGGTTTATTATTCTCTGAATAATACACCTATGTAATCGCTCAGCAAACAATTTTTATAACACCCCCTCAAACTTTTTTCTTTTCCGTTTCAAGGTGCGTAGATTCAAAAAATGCAATGTCCGTCCGCCGTCCGCCGTCCGCCGTACGCCGTCCGCCGTATCACGTGTACAGGCTTCATTTTCGGTCTAAAAAAGTCGTTCTTTCGCACACATGCTCTATTTGGGCTCTAGTTGTGTCCCGAAACTTTTCAGCCCGATCGGAATATACCCAGGGGTGTTATGAGTGAAAATGTGTGTAAAAATCTTTTTACGTTTTAGCAACATATTGGTAACATGAGCTTCTGAGATATCGTTTTCTATGTTTTTGGGGACGAGAAGACCGAATATGAAGTCGATTTTGACCAAAGAGTGGAAAATTGAGTTCTACCAAATGTTCAGCTCCCAGAATTGATTTTTTATGAGTGAAAAACCTGGGAAATCGTCTGAAATCACCATCAGTTTGTATAATAACACTGGAAAAAGTGTCAAGACGTGGTTCAGGACTATTAAATGGCACTACCAATGATCAAAGATAGTTAAAAAAAAAAAAGAAAAAAAAAGAGCGTACCTAATTTGTGTTTTGGGGGCCAAAATTAATGGAAACCATCAGAAGTAGCTATTTCGATTATTACGCATGAAAGAAACAATTAATGAACAGCCAACCTTTCTGTAGGTAAGTCCAATAGAATAATAAACCCATGTGACAAGGACTTTGCAGCGTTTTAGCGAATTTTCAAAGAAAATGAAGCTATTGCAATGGCTTCGAAATTTAAATAATATAAATTTTTGGAAATTTTCTTCATAGAAATCCGTTTCAGACCATTCTAAAACGATTCCTGAAATTTAACACTTTTTTATATGTATATATATATATATTTATTTATATATGTGTCACTCCAGACGATAACTCTCGATAGAATTGAGATAAACAGCTCAAATTTGCACAAAAAATCTATCTTGGCAATCGAAAGGCTAAGTTCGAAGATGGGCGAAATTGGCCTACTCTAAGGAGGGTTTTGGCGCATTTAAAGTGCGCAAAAATTACCCAAAAATCCCCAAAATGTTATTTTCCAACAAGTGACCCCTCATTTTAAAGGTTTTTGCACGCTGAACACGATGGTGGAATCGGATTTTAGATATCTTGATCCGTTCTCAAATTAGAGCATTTAATTAAAGTGCGCAAAAATTACCTAAAAATCCCCAAAATGTTATTTTCTAACAAGTGACCCCTCATTTTAAAGGTTTTTGCACGCTGAACACGATGGTGGAATCGGATTTTAGATATCTTGATCCGTTCTCAAATTAGAGCATTTAAAGTGCGCAAAAATTACCCAAAAATCCCCAAAATGTTATTTTCTAACAAGTGACCCCTCATTTTAAAGGTTTTTGCACGCTGAACACGATAGTGAAATCGGATTTTAGATATCTAAATCCGTCCTTAAATTAGAGCATTTAAAGTGCGCAAAAATTACCCAAAACTAGGATAATCTTTAAACTCTTACCCCCACCCCCTTAGAGTGGTCAGATTGAAAAATGTGAGAAGTATTAATTGAAGACGAGAGTTCGAAGCAAAAAAGGGGGAGGCAAACGATTAGTACAACTCCTTGAATTTACCCACAGCGATCAAATAAATAAGCACTTAGTACAATTACGTAATAAACAAACGGTAGAATCAGGATGGACAAAACGTACAAATTAAAATAAATACGAAGAGAATATACATAGAAAACCAAATTTTAGACCGAAGTTTTCCTTTATTCAAAACCATAGCCATTAATTCGAATATTTCTTTGAAAATTCGCTCATTAAGTCATGCTGCATGACTGATTTTTTGGTTTATTATTCTCTGAATAATACACCTATGTAATCGCTCAGCAAACAATTTTTATAACACCCCCTCAAACTTTTTTCTTTTCCGTTTCAAGGTGCGTAGATTCAAAAAATGCAATGTCCGTCCGCCGTCCGCCGTACGCCGTCCGCCGTCCGCCGTACGCCGTCCGCCGTATCACGTGTACAGGCTTCATTTTCGGTCTATTTGGGCTCTAGTTGTGTCCCGAAACTTTTCAGCCCGATCGGAATATACCAAGGGGTGTTGTGAGTGAAAATGTGTGTAAAAATAGGTACTTTTTGCGTTTTAGCAACATGTTGGTAACATGAGCTTTTGAGGTATCGTTTTCCATGTTTTTGGGGACGAGAAGATCGAATATGAAGTCGATTTTGGCCAAGGAGTGGAAAATTGAGGTTGTACCAGATGTTCAGCTCCCAAAATTGATTTTTTATGAGGCAAAAACCTGCGAAATCGTCTGAAATCACCATCAATTTGTAGAATAGCACTAGGAAAAGTTTCAACACGTGGATCAAGACGATTAAGTGGCACTACCAATGATCATGGATAATTTGAAAAAAAAAAAAGATCGTACCTACCTAATTTGTGTTTTGGGGGCCAAAATTGGTGGAAACCATCAGAAATAGTTATTTCAATTATTTCACATGAAACAAACAATAAATTTAGGTACAGCCAACATTTCTGTAGAATAATAAACCCCATGTGACAAGGACTTTGCAGCGTTTTTTGTTTGTTTTCACCCTTCTTCCACATTTCATTTCCAGTACTATCAACTACCCAATTTCATCACATTTTATAATTTTCTTTTTCTTTTTGTTTCGTTTTCCCCAAAAACACGAACGGAGGGGAAAACAAAGACAGTGGGTCTGGAACTTCCCCAGGACGCAGGTTTTAGACTCTGCTCCTAACCAGCACCCGACAAAACACCTGCATCCTGCAGGCTCATTATACCTACCTCCACCTCTTCGTATCGTTACCCAATAACAACAGCCCTCTCCACGCCTTGACCCGTATCCACAAGTTGAGGCGCTTGACTGTATTTTGCCGTCGCGGACAGGATTACCAGACGTACTCTTTTATAGCATTGTGATGAATTTAGAATTTTGTTCATCACGGTGGCGTGAAGGAGAAAAGACGCAGGCGGCGGTAGTCCACCGATCATCTACGACTTTGGGAGGAGATGGAGGTGAGTGAGGGAATTTACCTAGGCGGCGGTAATCCACCGATCATCTAGGTGAGGAGGTGATTGTCTAGGCGGCGGTAGTCCACCGATCATCTAGACAAGAGGGAGAAGGTAAATTCTCAGGCGGCGGTAATCCACCGATCATCTGAGAGGAGGAGCAAGGTAGAGGAGAGAAGAGAGAGCTAGTTAGAGGAAGTGTCGAATGAGGCTAAAGCCCCAGGATCCAGGGTTATATAGGAACTGGAGGCCTCTCCCTCCAACTCCCTGTGGGGAGTTGGTAGTGGGGCTCCAGGTTGTGTTCCCTGGATTCTGTTGCCTGTCTCCCCACTCAGTTGTTTATTAGCGGAAAGTAAGTTTTACATGAGGATATTGGTGAGAGCTTAAAGTTACTGGTGGAGTGTTCCCGAGAGGGACTCACGACAAGCATCAATGCATCTTTTTGGCCCCATAATTTCGTATAAAATTATTTTTGCTTCCTCACTACCGAAGGTAGAGAAGCCTTGGATTCGTGATTGAGGGGGGGAAATCATGTCATTCACAATGGGAATTTCCACTACCCTTTTGCGTTTCAGACATCGAGGAACATTTCTGGTTCCGTGTCTGTCTGTCTGTGGTAATTCCTTGTAATGCCCATAACTCACCGAAGTAATGGTCGAAGTGGGCTGGAATTTAGAGGGTGGGTGCGGGTTGGGTCACAGATGGTCCCACACTAAAATCCCATAATTTTTTTCTTCAAATTATCTTTGATCATTGATAGCGCCATTTAATTGTTTTGATTCACCTGCTGACACTTGTTCTAGTGCTATTCTACAAATTGATGGAGATTTCAGACAATTTCCCAGGTTTTTGACTAATAAAAAATCGATTTTGGGAGCTGAACATCTGGTACAACCTCAATTTTCCACTCTTTGGCCAAAATTGACTTCATATTCATTGTCCCAAAAAACATGGAAAACGATACCTCAAACGGTAATGTTATTAACATGTTACTAAAACACAAAACGCTGCGAAGTCCATGTGACATGGGTTTATTATTCTATTGGACATACCTACAGAAACGTTGGCTGTTCATTTTTGGTTCTTTCATGTGAAATAATTGAAATAGCTATTTCTGATGGTTTCCACCAATTTTGGCCCCCAAAACACGAATTAGGTACGCTCCCTTTTTTTCCAAATTACCTTTGATCATTGATTGTACCATTTAATCGTCTTGATCCAGGTGTTGACACTTTTGGTTTATTATTTTCAATAATGAACCATTGGAATCGAGCATGAAAAAAAAAAATTCTTACCCCCCCTCAAAATTTGATGGTTTACGTTTCAAGGTATGTAGAATCCAAAACTGCAATAAAAATATTTCTGTCTGTCCGCCGTACGCCGTACGCCGTACACCGTACGCCGTACGCCGTACGGGCCACTTTTCTTAGTTACCATGAAAAAAAATTGATGAAATTCGGGTTATAGGTTCCGATCGGCGTCTAGTTGGTCCTCGAAGCTCGACGTTACTGTCAGTCATCTCTAAGGGGTTCAAAATAGGGGTTGAAATTTTCAAAACGCCTATACCATTTTTTTACGTAAATATTTTTACGGTTTTAAATAGTTCTTGAACTTGCGAGTTTTTTAAGACCATCCGGAGCATCGTACGTCCAGCCGTTCGTTCACAGTAAGGCCCCGAAGTTTGCACCGACAGGCATTTTCGACTCCAGTGTGAATGAAATTGTATACAATTCAAACCAAATCTCGTAACCAGAGACGCGCCCACAATAGGAATTTGTGAATACGGCCAATCATTGGTAGGGATCACCTGATTATATTGGCGGAGTATGAAGTCGAGTTGGTTGTTCTGTGATATTTTTTCGTTTGAAAAATGATGGCTCTTTTGGAGTTTGTTGGTAGGTAGTGAAACTTGAACAAACGTTGAAGTATTATTGATGGGTAAATTACTACTACGGTAAATCATTACTCAACGGTAAATTATTACACAACGGTTCATTATACCATCTACGTAGAAGGGGGTGGAGTTTGTTGGTAGGTACTTTTGCAACTTTTTTCACTCCCCATCAACAATTTCTTTTCAGAACTTCATTATGTTTATGTGTGTTTCTTTTTGTTAGGTACTGTTTGTCATCGGCAGAATTATTTTAGCAACATTTAACTCGTGATTTAGGTAGGTACCTAGTAACGAGTACGGGGTTAGGTACTAACCTACGGAGGGTCTGCGATCTACATAATATGCATAGAATAGTACATATTATATTATATAGACGGGTTATCTATACATAGAGCTGTGATCTGTAACAGAAGGGTATTCTATACAAAATAATAAACCGTTGTGCAGGGATTTGCAGCGTTTTCTAGTGTTATCATACAAACTGATGATTTCCCAGGTTTTTGGAACCTAAATTTTCCACTCACTGGTCAAAATCGACTTCATATTCGGTCTTCTCGTCCCCAAAAACATGGAAAACGATACCTCAAAAGCTCATGTTACTAACATGTTACTAAAACACAAAAAGTACCTATTTTTATACCCATTTTCACTCATAACACCCCTGGGTATATTCGATCGGGCTACAAAGTTTCGGGACACAACTAGGGCCCAAATGGAGTATGTGTGCGAAAGAACGATTTTTTTAGACCGAAAATGAAGCCGGTACACGTGATACGGCGGACGGACATTGAATTTTTTGAATCTACGCACCTTGAAACGGAAAAGAAAAAAGCTTTTTGCTGAGCGATTACATAGGTGTATTATTCGCAAGATAAACCAAAAGTGAAGTGGTTTCAGGACAGTAAGTTGGTGTTGTTTTTTGATTTTAATAATAGTAATAATAAAACGGCTTTATTTATGTTGGAGGCCACGAGGGCCCATGGTAACAGCAAATGACATACATTTTGAACTTGGACAGTGAGTGAAATAGAAGGACAATGGCATTGACATTCGGGTGTATGCTCAAAGTGTTTGATGGTAAAAGTGTGATAGCTGATGAATGGGGGGGGGGGGGGGGGCCTTGGCCCAGCAGGCGGATACTCTGAACAACCCCGATGAGTAGTTCGCGCCCGTCCCGCGAGATCGCGGGGACTTGACCGCTGGCTGCTTGCGCCCTTCCGCCACCACCCAACGTCCACGAGGCAGCACTGTTGAGTCAGGGGAGCCGAGCTGCTAAGTCCTTGTCCCATAGGTTTACTATTCTACTGGACTTACCTACAGAAATATTGGCTGTTCGTTTATTGTTTCTTTCATGTGCACAAATTGGAATAGTTATTTTTAATACACAAGTATTTACTCTTGAGAGTCGGTCGGGTGAATCAAACTCAACTTCAGGCCAAAGTTTCGCTGTATTTATACGGCATCATCAGGGCTTGGAGTTTGCAGTTAGAAGTTCAGTGAGTCATGCTTAGGCTGCATGTGCAGTTGATGAAATGTCTATGGTACAGTTGATGATTTTATTGAAGTTCTTGAAGTTGTGACTATTGATTTTGATGGAGTTGAGAATGTTATGCAATGAAATCAGCACAAAAACCAGGAATCTTTTCAACTCAGCAACAGTACTACCACGTTTTGGTTAGTTTATGAAAAAACTAACCAAAACGTGGTAGTACTGTTGCTGAGTTGAAAAGATTCCTGGTTTTTGTGCTGATTTCATTGCATAACATTCTCAACTCCATCAAAATCAATAGTCACAACTTCAAGAACTTCAATAAAATCATCAACTGTACCATAGACATTTCATCAACTGCACATGCAGCCTAAGCATGACTCACTGAACTTCTAACTGCAAACTCCAAGCCCTGATGATGCCGTATAAATACAGCGAAACGTTGGCCTGAAGTTGAGTTTGATTCACCCGACCGACTCTCAAGAGTAAATACTTGTGTATTCGTCTTTGCGGCCAAGAACGCGACACTGCTGTTATTTTTAATGGTTTTCACAAATTTTGGCCCCCAAAAACACGAATTAGGCTCGGCATTTCCTTTCAACAGATTATTTTTGGTCATTGATAGTACCATTTAATTGTCTTGATTCACCTGCTGTTCACTTCTAGTGTTATTATACAAATGTATGGTGATTTCAGATAATTTCCCATGTTTTTGACTCATAAAAAATGAATTTCGGGTGCTTTTCCTTGGTTACAACCTCAATTCTTCACTCTTCGGTCAAAGTCAACCGAATATTATTGGTCTTCTCGCCCTAAAAAAAACATGGAAAACGATACCTCACAAGCTCATGTTCACTAAAACCTCATAAAAACCTCGAAAACCCCTATTTTTACACTCATTTTTCTCCCATAACACCCCTGGGTGTATGCCGATCGGGCTGCCGTGTTTCGGAGCACAACTAGGACCCAAATGTGTTCCCAAATGGGGACCCAAAGTTTGTGCGGAAGAACGACGATTTTATACCAAAATCTAACGTAAATTTAAGGCTGAAACTTCGTTAGAACCTCAATTTCCCCTTTGGACAAAATCGACTTCATATTCGGCCTGCTCGTCCTAAAAAACATGGAAAACGATACCTCAAAAGCTCACATTACTAAAACACAAAAAGTAGGTACTTATTTTTACACACATTTTCACTCATAACACCCCTGGGTATATTCCGATCGGGCTGAAAAGTTTCGGGACACAACTAGGGCCCAAATGGAGCATGTGTGCGAAAGAACGATTTTTTTAGACCGAAAATGAAGTAATTATGCGTGATACAGCGGATGGACATTACATTTTGGTTTATTATTCTGTGAATAATACACCTATGTATTCGCTCAGCAAAAAATTTTTATAGCACCTCTCAAAATTTCTTCTTTTAGGATTCATGGTGTGTAGATTCCTAAATGTTCGTCCGCCGTATCACGTGTACAGGCTTCATTTTCGGTCTAAAAAATTCGTTTTTTCGCACACATGCTCCATTTGGGCCCTAGTTGTGTCCCGAAACTTTGTAGCCCGATCGGAATATACCCAGGGGAGTTATGAGTGAAAATGTGTATAAAAATCGGTACTTTTTGTGTTTTAGTAAAATGTTAATAACATGACCGTTTGATGTATCGTTTTCCATGTTTTTTGGGACAAGAACACCGAATATGAAGTCAATTTTGGCCAAAGAGTGGAAAACTGAGGTTCTACCAATGGTTCTGCTCCCAAAATCGATTTTTTATGAGTCAAAAACCTGGGAAATTGTCTGAAATCACCATCAATTTGTATAATAACACTAGAAAACGCTGCAAAGTCCTTGTAACATGGGTTTATTATTCTATTATTTTATTGGTCTATAGTTCTGTTTATGTATTGTTTCTTTCATGTAAAAAATTGAAATAGCTATTTCTGGTGGTTTCCACAGATTTTGGCCCCCAAAACTTGAATTAGGTGGTACGCTCTTTTTTTTTTTTTTTTCAAATTATCCATGATCATTGGTAGTGCCACTTAATCGTCTTGATCTACGTGTTGAAACTTTTCCTAGTGCTATTCTACAAATTGATGGTGATTTCAGACGATTTCGCATGTTTTTGACTCATAAAAAATCAATTTTGGGAGCTGAACATCTGGTACAACCTCAATTTTCCACTCCTTGGTCAAAATCGACTTCATATTCGGTCTTCTCGTCCCCAAAAATATGGAAAACGATACCTCAAAAGCTCATTTTACTACTATGTTACTAAAACACAAAAAGTACCTATTTTTATACCCATTTTCACTCATAACACCCCTGGGTATATTCCGATCGGGCTGAAAAGTTTCGGGACACAACTAGGGCCCAAATGGAGCATGTGTGCGAAAGAACGATTTTTTTAGACCGAAAATGAAGCCTGTACACGTGATACGGCGGACGAACATTTAGGAATCTACACACCATGAATCCTAAAAGAAGAAATTTTGAGAGGTGCTATAAAATTTTTTGCTGAGCGATTACTATTCACGATTATTATTCACAGAATAATAAACCAAATTGTAATGTGTGTAAAAATAGGTACTTTTTGTGTTTTAGTAAAATGTTAATAACATGACCGTTTGATGTATCGTTTTCCATGTTTTTTGGGACAAGAACACCGAATATGAAGTCAATTTTGGCCAAAGAGTGGAAAACTGAGGTTGTACCAAAGGTTCAGCCTGGGAAATTGTCTGAAATCACCATCAATTTGTATAATAACACTAGAAAACGCTGCAAAGTCCTTGTAACATGGGTTTATTATTCTATTATTTTATTGGTCTATAGTTCTGTTTATGTATTGTTTCTTTCATGTAAAAAATTGAAATAGCTATTTCTGGTGGTTTCCACAAATTTTGGCCCCCAAAACTTGAATTAGGTACGCTCTTTTTTTTTTTCAAATTACCTTTGATCATTGATTGTACCATTTAATCGTCTTGATCCACGTGTTGACACTTTTTCTAGTGTTATTATACAAATTGATGGTGATTTCAGACGATTTCGCTTGTTTTTGACTCATAAAAAATCAATTTTGGGAGCTGAACATCTGGTACAACCTCAATTTTCCACTCCTTGGTCAAAATCGACTTCATATTCGGTCTTCTCGTCCCCAAAAACATGGAAAACGATACCTCAAAAGCTAATTTTACTACTATGTTACTAAAACACAAAAAGTACCTATTTTTACACACATTTTCTCTCATAACACCCCTGGGTATATTCCGATCGGGCTGAAAAGTTTCGGGACACAACTAGGGCCCAAATGGAGCATGTGTGCGAAAGAACGAATTTTTTAGACCGAAAATGAAGCCTGTACACGTGATACGGCGGACGGACATTGCATTTTTGGAATCTACGCACCTTGAAACGGAAAAGAAAAAATTTTGGGGGGTGTTATAAAAATATTTTGCTGAGCGAATACATAGGTGTATTATTCACAGAATAATAAACCAAAAGTGTCAGCAGGTGAATCAAGACAATTAAATGGCACTACCAGTGATCAAAGATAATTTGAAAAAAAAGGAGCGTACCTAATTCGTGTTTGGGGCCAAAATTGGTGGAAACAATCAGAAATATCTATTTAAATTATTTTACATGAAAGAAACAATAAATGTACAGCCAACATTTCTGCAGGTAAGTCCAGTAGAATAATAAACCCAAGTGAAAAGGACTTTGTAGCGTTTTTGGAATCTAAGCACCTTGAAACGTGAAAGAAAAGAAGTTCCATACATGTACCTACTTATGCAACGACGGGAGACCATTTTCATGTCTACGATTGGCATAGGTAAAAATAAGGCTCCAACAGAACATTATGGCGCTGGTGAGCGCTACTTCTGATAGTAGTTCCACCAACCATAATCTGCCGTCATGTTTAGAAGGGTACTATTGGGCAAGCACCTTATAAAAAGTATATCTCAGAAGACCTTATAACAAAGGTTCTTCGGAGGATGGTTAATATAATTATTCCTTGGTTATACCTACTTGGGATCTAGGTTAGATTAACTTGACGCTAGGCAAGTAGGCAATTTCCACCACTCTTTATTTTTTCTTGGCAATCCTAGGTTCGTAACTACTGGAGAGGAAAACGAGCCCAGGTGAATTTGTTGAAGTACCTCTGCTGGAAGATCGAGAGGTACTTGGGATGTTAATTATAAAAAACCACAGTCATGCAGCATGGCTATAAGAGCGAATTTTCGAAGTTTTCGGCATCTTCCTCCTCCGCCTAAAATTTTCTGAAAACTAATTTTCGGCCAATGTTTTCCCAACTTGATACAAAATTAAAACAGGAGTAGTTTTACGCAAAGTAAAATTTGGGGTGGAAGGAGGGGGAGGGGGAAATCAAAAATGTTTTGAATACCAGAAGAGTAGGTATTGGGTACGTAACAAATTTTTTGTTCCATTTTTTGCCGAGTAACACCTCGGTTTGTAGATTTTCCAACGCTGAACACGATGGTGAAGTCAGAATTGCGATATCCCATTCCGTTATCAGATTAGAGCAGACGAACCAGGAAGAACATCTCAAGAAATAACCACGTTCCTTCATCTTCAAAGTGCTCCAGTTTGAGAATGGAATGAGATATCGCAATTCTGATTTCACCATCGTGTTCAGCGTACAAAAACCTTTAAAATGAGGTGTCACTTGTCAGACTTTTTCATTTTGGGAATTTATGGGTAATTTTCCCCCCCTAAAACTCCCCAAAACTCCCCCTTAGGGTGACCCGATTCTGCCCATCTTCGAACTTAGCCTGTCGATTGCCAAGACAGATTTTTCGTGCAAATTTGAACTTTTTATCTCAATTCTTTCGAGAGTTATCGTCTGGAATGACACATACATATATAAATATATATATAAATATATATATATATATACATATAATTTTTGGTGTCTTTCGGCAGGGAATTCAGGATAGTCTGAAACGGATTTTGGTATAAAAATCTTTCGGAAATTCGAGTTTTAAAAATTTTGGACCGAGAACAATAGCTTCCTTTTCTTCGAAAATTCGCTAAAATGATAATATAAAGCCTTGACTCACACGAGACGAGGGCAGGACGAAAAATACAATACACCGTCGTAAATCCCGATGGTCCCTGGATGTTCCGCGGGGAGCCTACTTTGTCTAAAATCACTAGGGATACCTCCGACAGAAAAGAAAAGAATAAAATTAAATTCACTTCGACAGTTCGCACTTTCCTTACTTATCGCATAACCACGCAATAACAACTCTCGTCCTCCCAGGTTCGCATGCTTTCGTTGGGGGCAGCCATCTAGCGGTGCCCCCTGGAAGCTGCATGAGCTGGTTCGCGGTCCTGCCGCTACCTAGTTCCTATTCCAATACTTTTTATAATAGTTCATCAATAATAGTTAATCATGGCATCACAACTCCCGAGGGATTACCAACGTGACATGTTCCTTTTGGAAACGCCCTCCAAACAAGTTTTTGCATCACACCAAGCTCGTAATCAGTGTTTCTCAGGGATGTATGGAGGAGGAAATTGGCTGCGTGAGATGTGGCGATGAGTGAGATAAATCAAGAGCTTTCCACCGGGTGGTGAACGATTTTTGTACGATGCGAAATGGCGAAGATAGAGTTCCGCAGCAAGGATTCGGTTGTAAGCGAAAATCACCGGAAAAGTATCCGTGAGCATTTCTTCGTAACGAATTTTCGTGAGCAATTTTCAGTTCATGTGCCAGAGCTAAGACATGAAAATGAAAAAAATTTTGAGGGGGTATTATAAAAAATTTTTGCTGAGACACCTATGTAATCGCTCAGCAAAAAGTCACAGAATACTAAACCATAAGGAACCACAAGGGAAAATGAACTGAGAAGTGAGTCAGACGTCGTCGGGACGAGTCAGAAGCAGTGGACCGACTGAGGGGTTTTCCCATTACGACTCCTGTGTTCGGGCTTTGGTTCAGGAGTTGGTGTTCAGGACTAAGGTTTATAGCGAGAGAAATAAAACTTGTTGAAAAGCTCAAACGGGAAAATCGTATACTATTTTTTTGTGAAATTAATTCATATGTGTGGTCGGGAAGGGCAACAGGTGAAATTTTGAAATTGTAAGAAATAATAAAATTATAATGAAACAGTAAATGGAGTGTCCACCACAAACTACCCCTTCTTCAGTAAAGCTGTGCGTCAGCAAAACGAACAGGTAGCCGGACTTGTCTTCCACCTCTGGTTGTCTTGGGTCGGGCTATCCAAGGCTCGGAAGTTGTTCGTGGACGCATGGGAGGTGGTTGATTTTCCTGGGGTTCTTCTTGGGAATCATCTCTATTTGCAGTAGTAGCTGAAGGCTGAAACTCTTCTTGTACTGGAATTTGGAATGGCTGGCTTCGCTCTTCTGCTTCCTGACAAATGAATGCTGGCTTTAACCGAAAACCGTTGGCCTTTATGCGAAAACCGTTCAGCAGGCGGAACGAAGTCGCCCATAGGTCCCTGAATGTGACGATGAATTTTTCCTTTTTGACATCCTATGCATGACCTCACCCACTGTGCGCTGTCCTTCGCCATAGACGGCCAAACGAACCTTTGACGAAGTAAGGGTTGCTGCCCTACCGGGATGCGACAAATTGTGTACACTGTCAAATGCTGGCTTTCTCAAGTTCAATGGAACGAATGGTCGAACAAACCCTGTAGAAACGTCGCAGTACACTGGCTCTGTGACACCGGGCATTTTTACTTGCTTCCAGGAAAGAGTAGTACCTAAAATGGCAGTGGGTAACTGTTCTGCTTTCTGTTCTTGCGCCAACTGGTTGTAGTCTAAAACATCAATCGATTCTAACCGAGAAAGACAATCAGCTACTACATTTTCTGAGCCTGAAACATGCTGTATATCAGTTGTGAATTGACCAATATAGTCTAACTGGCGAGCTTGACGAGGAGTTGCTTTGTCGGCTTTCTGGTTGAACGCATAAATTAAGGGTTTGTGGTCTGTAAATATTGTGAAAACTCTACCCTCAAGCAGATGTTAGAAATGCTTGACTGAAGCAAAAATCGCTAAGAGTTCCCGGTCATAGGCACTGTATTCCTGTTCGGCAGAACTCAGTGTTCTTGAAAAGAATCCGAGAGGTTGCCATTCTCCTGATACTTTTTGCTGAACACTACCACCTATTGCTTTGTTAGACGCGTCCACCATTAATGACCAAGGTACATCTGTTCTAGGGTAGGCTAACATAACTGCAGATTTCAACTGTTCTTTGCAGCTTTCAAAATCCTGCAAAGCCTCTTGGGATAATCGGATAGCAGAATCCTGTTTCCCTGAATGTCCCTTCAGACAATCTGTAAGTGTTACTGTACACCGCGCAGCTTTAGGCAAAAAACGTCTATAAAAATTAATAAGTCCCAAAAAACGCCTCATTCCCATAACAGATTTAGGTGGCTCAATTTTGTTTATTTGTTCAACTTTGCACGGTACCGTAAGGTGGGGCGAATCGGGTCAGTGGGGTGAATAGGGTCAATTTTCGGGGAAATTACAAAAATCGAAAAATATGGGCAACGGACAAATATATCGAGACGATCCAAACGGCATTCGATTCCTTAGGTATCGATGCGTCAATTTATCGATTAGCTAACGATCTACTGTCCGCCATGGGTGCTACCCGGCTATTAAAATGGCGATGCCTAAATCAGCTGTTTTACAATAGCCCACAAACTTTGTTCACCCCGCCAACTGTGTGAAGGTAGGCAGCCTGTCCTTGTGATAACACAACCCTGAACTTGTTTAGATAATTCCCTCCGAATTTGACAGCAGTGGCATTAACCTTTCGATTTTTTTTCGCCAGGAGGCAGTTTTGGGGCAAAAGTGGGGCAAATCGGGTCAGCAACTTTTTGTTTGTCTGAGGAGTGATTATAAGGTTGAAGAAGCTTCAACGAGGACACTACCACTTCATGGTTGATGCCACTCATTTGGAGTGATTTGGAGCTTCCCAATTGTGATGCATTGAGTTTCAATCAAGTTTTAACTTGATTCTTCATTGTGATTTTTTTAAACTTGATTCTTCATTGTGATTTTTAATTCTAGTGCATTCAGTCAGTTAATTTTATGAGAGTTTTTTAGCGAATTTTCAAAGAAAATGAAGCTATTGCAATGGCTTCGAAATTTAAATAATATAAATTTTTGGAAATTTTCTTCATAGAAATCCGTTTCAGACCATTCTAAAACGATTCCTGAAATTTAACACTTTTTTATATGTATATATATATATATTTATATATATATTTATTTATTTATATATGTGTCACTCCAGACGATAACTCTCGATAGAATTGAGATAAACAGCTCAAATTTGCACAAAAAATCTATCTTGGCAATCGAAAGGCTAAGTTCGAAGATGGGCGAAATTGGCCTACTCTAAGGAGGGTTTTGGCGCATTTAAAGTGCGCAAAAATTACCCAAAAATCCCCAAAATGTTATTTTCCAACAAGTGACCCATCATTTTAAAGGTTTTTGCACGCTGAACACGATGGTGGAATCGGATTTTAGATATCTTGATCCGTTCTCAAATTAGAGCATTTAAAGTGCGCAATAATTACCCAAAAATCCCCAAAATGTTATTTTCTAACAAGTGACCCCTCATTTTAAATGTTTTTGCACGCTGAACACGATGGTGGAATCGGATTTTAGATATCTTGATCCGTTCTCAAATTAGAGCATTTAAAGTGCGCAAAAATTACCCAAAAATCCCCAAAATGTTATTTTCCAACAAGTGACCCCCCATTTTAAAGGTTTTTGCACGCTGAACACGATGGTGGAATCGGATTTTAGATATCTTGATCCGTTCTCAAATTAGAGCATTTAAAGTGCGCAAAAATTACCCAAAAATCCCCAAAATGTTATTTTCTAACAAGTGACCCCTCATTTTAAAGGTTTTTGCACGCTGAACACGATAGTGAAATCGGATTTTAGATATCTAAATCCGTTCTTAAATTAGAGCATTTAAAGTGCGCAAAAATTACCCAAAACTAGGATAATCTTTAAACTCTTACCCCCCCCCCCCCCCCACCCCCTTAGAGTGGTCAGATTGAAATATGTGAGAAGTATTAATTGAAGACGAGAGTTCGAAGCAAAAAAGGGGGAGGCAAACGATTAGTACAACTCCTTGAATTTACCCACAGCGATCAAATAAATAAGCACTTAGTACAATTACGTAATAAACAAACGGTAGAATCAGGATGGACAAAACGTACAAATTAAAATAAATACGAAGAGAATATACATAGAAAACCAAATTTTAGACCGAAGTTTTCCTTTATTCAAAACCATAGCCATTAATTCGAATATTTCTTTGAAAATTCGCTCATTAAGTCATGCTGCATGACTGGTTTTTTCTAATTCTTCTAGTTCCTTCCAATTTTCGAGCTTAAACATTCCTCGATTGTGATAATTTATTTGGTTTAGAATAATGTTCATTCATGGTTAATGTTTACCTACTCAATATATCAGTCATTTCACGTGATAAATAGCATTTAAAGACTGAATAAATATTTATTCCACTTTTTATAAATAAACAAGTTATTGAGAAATTCGCTTTTTTGTTGTACAGCCCGCCATGGGTGCTACCCAGCTATTAAAATGGCGATGCCTAAATCAGCTGTTTTACAATAGCCCACAAACTTTGTTCACCCCGCCAACTGTGTGAAGGTAGGCAGCCTGTCCTTGTGATAACACAACCCTGAACTTGTTTAGATAATTCCCTCCGAATTTGACAGCAGTGGCATTAACCTTTCGATTTTTTTTCGCCAGGAGGCAGTTTTGGGGCAAAAGTGGGGCGAATCGGGTCAGCAACTTTTTGTTTGTCTGAGGAGTGATTATAAGGTTGAAGAAGCTTCAACGAGGACACTACCACTTCATGGTTGATGCCACTCATTTGGAGTGATTTGGAGCTTCCCAATTGTGATGCATTGAGTCTCAATCAAGTTTAAACTTGATTCTTCATTGTGATTTTTAATTGATTCAATCATTCTTGATTCTTCATTGTGATTTTTAATTCTAGTGCATTCAGTCAGTTAATTTTATGAGAGTTTTTTTCTAATTCTTCTAGTTCCTTCCAATTTTCGAGCTTAAACATTCCTCGATTGTGATAATTTATTTGGTTTAGAATAATGTTCATTCATGGTTAATGTTTACCTACTCAATATATCAGTCATTTCACGTGATAAATAGCATTTAAAGACTGAATAAATATTTATTCCACTTTTTATAAATAAACAAGTTATTGAGAAATTCGCTTTTTTGTTGTACAGCCCGAAAAAATGGTGAAAAAAAAAATTCTGGTGGTTTTGGAAAACATTGTTTTTTTAAGATTTGTGACCCATTTGGTCCACGCTAGTGTTGAATAGGAGATATTCAATTTTTTGCTTGAAAAACCAATGGGTGACCCTATTCACCTCACCAGGTGGACCAATCAGGTCAGGGCCCTTTTTGAACCATAGCACTTTCCCTGTGATAGTATTACATTATTTGACCATGGTAATGAAAACTAGAAGCAGGGAACTGTGTATTGCCGTTGGAATCAAATTTCTATCTCAAACAGCTAACTTGGCTAACACACATGGCTAACTTGGTTGGATCTAATCTTCTGAACTTAGCGGCTATTGGTGGTCCTGTTGTCTCAATAAAGTGCATCACATTGTGCTTTGGTGGTTTTATTTCCAGTGTGACTCTTGTGATGTCCTTGAATTCGCCGAGGAGTGTGTCGTACCTTGAATTCGTACCTATGGTAGTAATCAAAGGAGTATTACACTGAATGGGAAAACCTTCGGAAACCACTGAAGTCAATGCGTCTCGCAGACGCATTACGGTTTGCTTTTTCAGATCAACAAGCAAACCGTAATGTTCTAAAAAATCAGCACCTATTATTGGTTTGTGAACATCAGCAATCATGAATGGCCAGGTGAATACACGTCGTAAACCTAGGTCGACTGAGAGTAATTTAATGCCATGAGTTTTAATCTCCGACCCATTTGCTGCAAAAAGTTTATACGCAGAGTTCACCTTGCGATCAGCGTTTGTAGGTGGTACAACGGACATATCTGCTCCCGTGTCAATCAGAAACTGTAACTTACTTAGTTTGTCCTTAACGAATAGGCGGCTTGTCATGCCAGCTTTGCTTGCCACCACCTGCAACTGGCTGTTCAGTTTCCCGATTTGTTTTGATTTTTCTCACTTCTGTAACTGCACGGTGATTCGCAACGAAATGCATTTTCTCCGTACTTAAAATGGAAACGACATTTCCAAGTTCCAGCAGCTACTTTGGAAGCTTGGTTGTTATTTTTAGTCACTGGTCAAGAATTGTTGCGGCTTTTTGAACGTGCTCTACCTCTACTACGATATTGGCTACGTCCTCTCGAAAGAGCTTCGACTTGCATACTCAAAGTTTCTATCTTCTCTAGCAACGAATTATACAAGGGATCTCCTGAAGCAGTACTATTGTACGGATTTGATGTCGCTGCTTCACAAATGCTTTTATTAGGACACAGTTCAATAATCTTATCAGCTCGAGCAGACAATGCATTCAGACTTTGATTTTCACTTACTGCCAAAACGGTTCTTACATTTGCGAGCATCTGTTGCAGCCACAGTGACTTTAGAAGGTCATCACTCACTTTACTTCCAGCAAGTTCCTTCATCTCCCTCAGCAAATGTGTGGGCCTTCTATCTCCTAGTACCGTCTCTTTCAACAGTCGGTGCAATTGCTTGTCCTCTGAATCGACGAATGCTTCGATCAGTCTTGTTTTGAGAGATATGTAGGTACTTATTCGTCATGGGTGGTTTGGCGAGTAGATCAGAAACGTGCGTCAAAACGCTGCTGTCCAAAGAGCTTACGACGAGGTCATATTGATCATCGTCGTCCAGGATCCCCTTCACACGAAACCCTGATTCCAAACGATTGAACCAGATTGGAACGGCAGTGCTCCAAAACGGGGGAGGTTGGAAATGAGTAACCGTCATTCTGCCATTGATTCTCCGATTCTCTTCGGAAGGTCCTTGTACAGCATCACCGGCACTGGGAGGATTATTGTTCGTGTTCATCACGTCGGGGTCACCAGTTTATAGCGAGAGAAATAAAACTTGTTGAAAAGCTCAAACGGGAAAATCGTATACTATTTTTTTGTGAAATTAATTCATATGTGTGGTCGGGAAGGGCAACAGGTGAAATTTTGAAATTGTAAGAAATAATAAAATTATAATGAAACAGTAAATGGAGTGTCCACCACAGGTGCTTAGACACGGTCGGACCGTTCGGATTAATTCGCGTACTGCGGACCTGCGCGCCGGTCGTGGACGGACGACTGACTACAGCTAGGTTCACATGGATGCAGAAAGTGCGGAGCGGAAAGCCTCAGAGTCTTTTTCATGGGATTCGATTTTTTACGGCCTTGTGTCTGACATGGCACGTTGTTAGAAAAAATGTGTTCGAAAAAATGGTCCTCAGGTCCTTTTGCGTATGTTATGCTTTTTTAAAAAGAATTTTTTTTTTCGATTGCAGGCACGACGTGAGGTCTTCCAGTTTTTGTTTTATTGTAAAACATAACTAAAGCATTTTTTAAAAATATAATATTATTATACTGAGGTTTTGTTGTATTATCGAGTTTACCTACTAGTTAACAGTATAGGGATGTAGCTTGTCAGTGACCTTACAGAAGACTTGGTTGAGGTTTCAATGTTCTCATTTGATCCTTCCTTTAGGGCTCTTGTCATAACGCAATAACAAACGTTTTGAACAAAAACTATTTTAATCGTAAATACAGAATTAATGATTAGGTATGGAATATGAAACGAAAAAAAAAACATCAACCGAAATATGGGGTTCATGGTCGTTGGAAGTCTTGGCTTGGCAAAGCTGGGCGGGACAAAGCCGATTTGTTTATCATTGTTGTCAAGGCTGCGGAAGTTTCCGCACCTCCTTTCCGCATCCATGTGAACACATTCCGCACTTTACGCACTTCCGCAGTTCCCCCACTACTTTTCCGCACTTTCTGCACTTTCCGCATCCATGTGAATGCAGCTTACCAGCTCCGCGCAAGACCCTTCCAAGTACACCAGTTCCGCGCGAACTAGATAAATCCTGTCGTCCGATTCCGCGCGGCGTCGAACCCACAACTCACCAGTTCCGCGCAGTACAACTGAAAGAACGACTCCACTATTGCAGGATCTTGAATCACCTGTTGTTTGTTACTCGACAACCCAAATTCCCACTAGTCGTAATTTTGTTCTTGAATGTTCCAATACAAATATTTTTCAGTAAAGCTAGGTTCACATGGATGCAGAAAGTGCGGAGCGGAAAGTGCGGAACGCCACCTGATTGGCTGGAGCAAAGGATCGAGTGGGGGGACTCCTTCCGCAGGTCGACTTTCGGAGCGGACTGTACGCGTACTGGAGATTTTGATATTTCCCGCGCCGCACGAGTGCGCGATGCCTTTGCGCACCCCCCCTCACCCCCGTGTCCATCATTATTGTTTTTATTGTTGTCTTTATTGACCGTGTTTCTTGCTTATTCGCTAAAACGTTAATTCGCATACTCATTACCATGAGTATGCATCTAGACATATATTTCAACGAAGGTTTAATTGACCTGGTGAGAGATAAACGGGAGATTTGGGACCCCAAGTCCCCAAATCATCGGAATCGGGAGTTGGTGAAGCGGTCGTGGGAGGAGATCGCAGTCGTTCTCAATACAAATCGTAAGTGAAATGAAGTACCAACTTACTTTTATCTATTTTACTCAATATAGTACGGATCAGCCTCTACTGTATGGTCTTTCCATATCCACTTGCAGTTCATCCCAACAAGCAAAGTTGGTAGTTACCTTCATTGGATATGAAGTATATGTATAATGTTTGCTTGTGTTGAATACGAGACCATACGAGGCTGTGCCCTTATTTTTATGTGGTAATAAATAATTGTGGTAAATAATGAAGAATATTAATTTTTTTTTTCGATTGCAGGCACGACGTGAAGTCTTCCACTTTTGTAATATATACCTACTTATTGTAAAATATACCTAAACAATTTTTTAAAATTATATTATTATTATACTGAGTTTTGTTGTATTATATCGAGTTTAGTTTACCTACTAGTTAACAGTGCACGAGTGTAGCTTGTCAGTGACTTTACAGAAGACTTGGTTGAGGTTTCAATGTTCTCATCTGATCCTTCGTTTAGGGCTCTTGTCAACGCAAAAACAAACGTTTTGAACAAAAAATATTTTAATGGTAAATACAGAAAATGAATGGTTATGGAAAATGAAACGAAAAAGAAAATGAAACGAAATATGGGGTTTATGGTCGTTGGAAGTCTGGCAGATGCCTCCACTGCCAAGGTACCTGCCCAGAATAATTACCATTAGAAAAATTAAATGGAAAAACATTTTTGTCGAATTCTCCCTGCGAAAACGAAGTAACGATGTGCGCGAGAGCGAAGCTGGGCGGGAAAAAAGCCGGTTTGTTTATCATCGTTGTCAAGGCAACGGAAGTTTCCGCACCTCCTTTCCGCATCAATGTGAACACATTCCGCACTTTACGCACTTCCGCAGGTCCCCCCACTACTTTTCCGCAGTTTCCGCACGTTACGCATTTCCGCACTTTCCGCATCCATGTGAATGCAGCTTAAATCAACAACTGCGTTGTACTCTGCTAGGTACAGAATTATTAGAGGTTATGTGCAGTGCATGCTGTGAAGTTGATTTGCTGTGACGGACATTGAAGAGGAACGTGAAGAAGAATGAGTGCGAACTATAGAATTGAACCATTGAAAAGGGACAATTATGATTCGTGGCGAATGCAAGCTAAGGCAATACTAAGTAAGAACGGTTTGTGGGGATATGTTAGTGGTGCTATTCCTCAGCCGACTAGAATTGAAAACAATGCTGAAAATCAGGCGAAAATTTTAGAATGGGAAATGCTAGACAATAATGCGATGTCACACATAATCCTAGTAATAGCTCCTAGTGAACTAAGCCAAATTAAGAGCTGTGAAACTTCCAAAAGCATGTGGGACAAGCTAGAGAATACTTATAGGAGTTCAGGACCTGCTCGCAAAGCTGCATTACTTAAACGTCTCATTTTGCTGAAAATGAAAGAGAACAGCGATGTTCGAAACCACTTAAATGCCTACATGGAAACAGTTGAACGATTAAGAGAGTTAGCAATCGAAATCCCCGATGATTTACTCGTAATAATGATTTTGTATAGTCTACCTTCGGCATATGAAACTTTCCGCGTAGCAATTGAAACTCGCGACAAGTTGCCATCTCCAGAAGAGATTAGGGTCAGAATATTAGAGGAGGAGCAAGCTCGAGGAGCGTGTTCGTCAACTTTTGAACCAGAAGGAGCACTTTACTCAAATTACAAGTTTGGAAACAAAAATTTCAAAGAGCAGCAACAATCAACATGTGATAAGGGAAAATCTAATCGAAGTTCGAGTTCAGATTTCAAATTTAAGTGTCACAAATGCAAAGAAATTGGTCATAAAATAAGGGATTGTCCAAAATTTAAGAAGAACGGTCATGAATCGACATACAAGATAGAACAGTCACTAACTTCATACGTAAAAGATATTTCAAGAACGGCAGTGTGGTGCTTAGACAGTGGGAGTACCAGTCATATGTGTGCAGATGAAAAAGCATTTGTAGAACGAAATATTGATGCTACTGTAAAACATTTGAGATTGGCTGCTAAAGAGCAAACTACTCCTGTAAAAGCAGTCGGGAACGTCAAAATTAAAGTTAACGATGAGCATTTGATGAATTTGGTCGATACGCTGTACGTTCCATCATTGTCAACTAATCTACTATCTGTAGGAAAATTTACCGATAGAGGGTGTACTGTATTATTCAGAAAAGATAAAGCAACTGTTGCAGATAGTCAAAGGAACATAGTACTGGAAGCTCAAAGAAAAAATGGCCTATACTACGTGTGTCCGGAAGGATCAAGAGAAGAAAAAGCAAATGTAGTAACCACAAATGGAATGGTTGAATGGCATAGAAGATTAGGGCATGTGAATTTCCAGGATCTAAAGAATGCAAAGAAAGGAGAGTTACTCCGTGGACTTGATTTTGATACATCAGGTAGTAGTGTTCCGGAATGTGAGGTTTGTGTTCAAGGAAAGATGACCAGAGCTCCATTTCCTAAAGGAGAAGGACCAAGAACGACTGAATTGTTAGAAATTGTGCATTCAGATGTATTTGGACCAGTTCGAACCGAATCGAATGGTGGGGCAAAATACTACGTTACATTTGTCGACGAACATTCTCGATATTGTGAGGTATATTTTCTAAAAAGGAAAAATGAAGTATTTTCGAAGTTTAAGGAATACAAAAGCAGAGCTGAGTTATCGACTGGTAAGAAAATCAAATTCCTGCAAACAGACAATGAAGTGTCGGAATATTGTAACAAAGGATTTGATGAATATTTGAAGGCTAATGGGATTCAGAGAAGACTATCAGCAAAGTACACACCTCAACAGAACGGATTGGCAGAGAGAAAGAACAGAACTCTCGTTGAGAAGGCAAGATGCATGCTGATTGATGGTAAGATACCATTACAGTTTTGGGCAGAGGCAGTGAATACGGCAAATTATTTGTGTAACCGTCTACCTTGTAGTGCCATTAAAGGAACTGGAAATGAACTGGTAGGTATGGCGGATGCAGATTGGGCCAACGATGAAAGCGACTAAATAAAAGTCATACACTGGATTTTGGTTTGTGTATGGGGGAGCGGCCGTTGCATGGGAATCAAAGAAACAACGGACCATAGCCCATTCAACGTGTGAGGCAGAATATATGGCACTGTCTGAAGCTGCAAGAGAAGCCATCCACTTACAGCAACTGGGGAACAGTATGGGATTGAATGTACAACGCACCACCATACTGAGCGACAACCAGGCAGCTAAAAAGCAAGCGGTGAACCCCGTGACCAGCAAACGGTCGAAGCACATGAGGTTGAGGGAGCACTTCATCCGTGAGGTCGTTGCTGAAGGAACGGTGACGATCGAATATGTTCCTACAGAAAAGATGAATGCGGATATCCTAACTAAAGGATTAACAGGATCCAAGTTCATCAACTTCCGGAGGAATCTGGGACTCGTGGAGTGTAGCACTCAGTACATCAAGGAGTGACCCTGCTCTCGTGTGGGGGAGTGAAAGAACGACTCCACTATTGCAGGATCTTGAATCACCTGTTGTTTGTTACACGACAACCCAAATTCCCACTAGTCGTAATTTTGTTCTTGAATGTTCCAATACAAATATTTTTCAGTAAATCAACAACTGCGTAGTACTCTGCTAGGTACAGAATTATTAGAACAACCAGACAGTTCCGCCAACGAGGAAGATGACAAGTAATGAACACTGTAAAAAGAATTACACAATGCAGCGTGCACATGTGCAGTGACGTTTGGAGTGTCGCGTTTATGTACAATATTTTCACTTCAAAAAATAATATATCACCACTTACGTCCGTGCAGAACCGAGCACGACACTTTTTCTCCGTACATCTCCACGAAAGACCGCACTTTACCTACCTCCCTCCACAGCGGAATTTATAGCCTTCGAGTATCTTATTGGGTTTTCCCTTTTCCCTGTAGGGTACGTCCATATCCTCTGTTTACAAGGAACTGGCTTTGACGAACTAGTTGTGACGATCCAGACAAACGAATCTGAACTCTGTCCATCATCTGTTGATAAGTTAACGGACTCATGACGGACCGACTGTTTACACATCCGACCATTTGTTGACGAAACAGGCAGTGAGAAATATTGCTCGCGCAGAACTGGTACACATGAAAGCGAAGAACTCTTCGAGGAACTGGTAGGTTGTGTAAACACAATCGGCGCGGAGTCGGTACATTGAATTAGCACATTTTTTGGCTTTGCGGGGAATTGGTGTAGTCCCTCGTGGACAAAGTGCGAGGGGGGACAGAGGAGGTAGGCGTAAGATAACTCTCGTAGGGTAGGTAATTTAATTTTTCTGGTAAGATAATTCTTCCAACTTTTTTCGTCGATACTTGTTTTTCATTCGATACTTGTTGTTTCGTAAGATAATTTCTTGTAGGATAATATTGTTTTTCATTCAGATAGGTAATCGTTTAAATAGATAATTGTTTTCATTGCACTTGTTTTTCATTTGATACCTACTTGGTTGTTCCGTAAGACAACTTCTCGTAGCATAATTTCCCATAAGATAATCTCTGCGTAAGATAATTTCTTTCGTAGATAATTTGTCTACCAGTTAGTACGTGACAATCCTCAAGCATAAGTTATTAGTACTCATACGTTAGGTACCTATATATTATGTGTAACAATAGGTAACAGAATAGGCACGTCTTTAACAGCATTTGATTCGTATTGGACAGTAGTTACTAAGTGAACTGTAAGGGGCACTTTCCCGGAATTACAGCAGTACCCAGGGTAATTTCCTGAAGTAGTCTCATTTCTCCCTGACTCCCTGGACTAGTACAGTGAGAATTTTTCGAATCGGTTGTTTCGAATGGAGCTGCTTCTCGAGCAAAACATATGTAAGGATGCTCTAATGGCAGATTCGCCTTCCGAGGACGCTGATAAGGCTACATTTATGGAACAAGATGTGAAAGCTAGGAGCATAATCGCTCAACATCTGAGCGACTCAATTCTTACTTCAGTTAGGAGCCAGTCAACGGCCAAGTTCATGATTGCTTCTCTCAAGGCTACAATAATCTCCTAGTGGAATCGCTGAGCAAGTTAGGCTTAAACAGGAACTCAGTCAACTCAAATTTCGTTACCGGTGTACACTGCTGGAGTTTCTCACTCAGTTTGATGGTCTTGTCAACGATTTTAAGGCTGCTGGTGGAACTATGAGTGATACTGAGTTTGTTACTCAGCTGTTGCTCGAGCGATTTCGATTTTGCTATGTACTACTCCTGAGAGGGTCACTTTTGATTAGGTGAAAAATCAATTGCTTTCTAAAGAGGTTCGCTTGACACCAAAAGGTTGGTCACATACCTTCACTGAGTCATCAGCTTTTGCTGGTCAGAAAATTTCAGCAATACCAAGCCCAAGGATAAAACGAATTCAAACAAATCTAGAAACAAATGTTATAAATGTCAACAATGGGGTCATCTAAAGAGGGAATGCCCCAACAACAAGCACAGTTCAGCAATTTCAGCAGCACATAAGGTGCTGCGTGATTGTAGTGAGGCTCATGCTGTTTCCTCTGAAAACAATATATCTTTTGTTGTTGACTCAGGTTGTACTCACCACTTGATTTGCATAGCTATCTAAATTTTTACAGAATGCCGAAGATGTGGTCCATTTTTGCAGAATGCTCAAGATGGTACTCGTCCTGACCTTGGATTCTCTGTATCGTACTTCAGTATGTTCCAGAATGGCTACAATGAGGAACACCTCAATAACCCTACCTCAATACCTCAATACCTCAATAATGTCCTTCGATATTTGCAAGGGACCAAAGACCTCAGCTTGGTTTATAGAAGGCAGTTGGAGGCTCCTCCGCTAGTTGGTTTTGCCTATGCTGACTATACCAATGACTATACAGTCGTCGTAGCATCATTGGCAACTGTTTCAAAGTCTTCGGAAACTGTCATCTGGAGGTCACAGAAACAATAGTTGGTTGCCACCTCTACATGTGTTGCTGAGTACATTGCCCTAGCAACAGCAGCTACAGAGTGTCTGTTCCTCACCCGACTTCTGGAGGAACTTCTATCACAAACTTTGACACCTGTGACAATTTACAAAGACAATCAGTCGACAAGTAAGATGGCTTCTACTCCACAGACTAAAGTTCCAAACACCTCGACGTGCGATATCATTTTCTCAAGGACCTCACTGAAGAAAATAAGATGCGTCTTGAGTACATTACATTCCCACTGCACAGCAAGAAGGCAATATGTTCACAAAGGGATTGCCCCTTTCTCAGCTTTGTGAACTTCGCAAGTGCCCCAGTTTAGTGCATGTGTTTTGACTCATAATTATTTGGAAATTATTTTCTGATGAAAATTTTGTAATGCTGAATTGAGGGGGGGGGGGGGGGAGTGTAGGTTGCAATTCCTTATCTGTGGGTCTCCTCCATTTTGTGCCTATACTCTTTGTCGCTGTTATCACACCAGCTGATCGGTATTCTTGTTCGTTGCCTTTGTTTTACTGATTACAAGTTCCGTATTTTTCTTCCAACGTCTTGATGGCTTTACCCTTGTTTCTTTTAAACTAAGTAACATTGATAAAGATCCTGGACCATTAGTAGAAACAGGGGTTTTCGAGGGTTTTGTGTGGTTTTAGTGAACACGAGCTTGCGATGTATCGTTTTCCATGCCTCCCACGAATGTTGAAAGCAATTACTGTTTGCTAATTTTTTTTAAATTTGACAAGTGCAATCAATTCAAACTCAAGTTGGCAAGCACGAGTGGCTAGCACGCCCTAGCGGCAGTTCTGTGAAGCTTCAGTTCTTGTAAAAAGTTATTTTATTTTCATGAAACCTTGTACTCCAGCTATATTTTCATAAAAACGTTTATTCAATCAAATTATTGAACTATTTTCCATTGTTTAAATCCTGCTCAACAGGTTATGGGCCCAGGAGTTCAGTGAGATTGATAAATAAGTGGATGTGATAGGTCTTAGTGAAAAGTCAGCAAGAGAAGGACAGCAAGTTGGACAAAGTTGTCGGTTAGAACAGTCGTGGATTTCCCGTTTATTTTTTTTTTGGTCGCCTCATTACTTACTTACCTACTTTGTCGCTCCTCTTGTACCTTGCGGTGTCGAGGTTTTGCAGAGAGCCTTCCATCCCTTACGATCCAATGCTCGTGAGCGGCCTTGATTCCAGGATACTCCACGTTCCTCCAGTGAGACACGGACATTGTCTTCCCACCTGGTCCTCGGCCTTCCTCGAGCTCTGCCTCCCACGTATCTGGCTTCCCATGCCCTGCGAGGGTATATCGTCTCAGGCATTCGGGCTACATGGCCGAACCATCTCATTTGCGCCTGTTCCACCTTCGTCAAAAGAGGCGTAGCCTTCAGACTGCTTCTGATGGTCTGATTCCGCACACGATCTCTTCTCGTCTTCCCCTCCACCCTTCGGAGATAGCGCATTTCCGCTGCCTGCAGCCGGCTTCTGTGCCTCGAGGTAAGGGCCCAGGACTCCGCACTGTGAAGCAAGATTGGGGAGTAGACGGTCCGATAAACAGCCATTTTTGTGGTCTTGCTGACTTCCCTCTTTCCAACAAATCCCCGGCTGATTGCGTGGTATAGGCGTCCAGCAGCAGCTATGCGAATGCCGACTTCCTGGTCAATAGAGCCATCCTGTCTGATTATGGCTCCCAGATACCTGAAACTGTCCACCTGTTCGAGCTGAGTTTCAGCGAGGTGTATAGAGTGCCTGGCTGGAGTGCGGGAAATCAACATCGTTTTTGTTTTAGAGCCACTTATCACCATGTTTCTCCTTCTCATTTCCTCATCCCACATGTTCAGGTTAAACTGCAGATTCGCTGCACTCTTGGCTATCAAGGCCACATCATCCGCGAATGCGAGCTCAGAAATATTCACCTGCCGCATCTTCCAGTTCCCGACGGTGAACTTTTTAGTGTAAGGCTTACACTTTTTCATTATGTCGTCCATCAGGATGATGAAGAGATACGGTGACAGAATATCCCCCTGCCTGACTCCTGCTGTAGTAGTAAATTCTTCTGAAGTGGCCCCAGAAGTTCGAATCTTATTGCGGCAGGTGAGGTAGAAACTTTGAATCGCCCTGATCAAGTGGTTCGAAACTTCTCGCTTTCGGAGTACTCGCCACAGCTCATCCCACGGGACCAGGTCAAAGGCCTTTTCCAGGTCCAAAAAGCAGACGTGCGCCGAACCGTTGTGGTCAATAATCTTCTCGGTGATCTGCCTCACGGTGAAAATGAGGTCTTGTGTACTTCTTCCTTGACGGAAGCCACACTGGCTCTCCTCCAACTTATCTTCGACCTCCTCCCTGAGGCGGGTCTCCAGGATCCTGGAGTAAACTGGTCGCCTCATTACGCTGGTTTTTACTGAATTTTACAACCTCTACTCCGCTTTCTACAGTGTGTGGTAAGTTCCATTATTCAGTTACAGTCGGATATTTGTTGGTGGCAAAACACGAAACATAGGAACCAACGAAGTAGACTTGAATCAATGTGAAAAACTTGTTGACCATACTAATTTGCCCTATGGCATTTCGACCTGTTCATTCTTCTAAATTCAAGTAACTTGATAGGATCTTGTTGGGAACGGAAAAGCTCAAAACTTCGGATTCGGAAGCAGTAAAAGCTGATTTGTATCAACGTGACACAAAGGCGCAAAAATACATCGTGTTCACGATCGATAAACGGAATAAACTTCACGTTATCAACTGTAAATCGTCCGCCGAAATGTATGACACCCTCAAATAGCTTTTTGATCAAGACGAAGCTCGCGTTAAATGTTCCACTCTCGAGGAATTCTTCACTTTTCAGTATGATTCCGTTTCTGATATTGCTACGAATTTGAGCAAGGTTGAAAATATGGTTTTTAAGCTAAATTCAAGTGGACAGAAGATCGAAAGTGACATGCACATCGCTCGTATTATGTCAATTCTTCCCAGGTTTTTCAGCCCCAGTTCATGACTGCCTGGGATTCCCCGCCCGATGAACAAAAAACGGTCGCTAATAGACCATTTCAAAGGTAGGCAGTGCGCATGCCTGAGCATATCACTGTTATCAGAGAGTATCCATGGTGTTATCAGTTTCGTACCAAGCTTCGGACCAACGAGGTTATTTACCTAATATCTATTGTGTTATACGTTTTCCAACCTTCGTCCTGTCGTTTAGACTGCTGTATTATTCATAAAAGTGAGCTTTCTTCTGCCGGAGTGAATAAAGAGCGTTTATTCTTTAGTTAGACTATGTGACATCAAAGTGACTATGTGACCTGTGCTAGCTTTTGGTGGTCTCTCTTCCCAGTCAATGTGAAACTTTCGAGTGGTAGTTGGCGGTCCGATGAGGAAGTCCCAGAGACATGAAAAGCCAGACTTAGCTAATAAATCGCGTATAACAAAAAAGAAACTCACAGTTAGGGTGAAGAAGACCTACTCTTGGTCTAGTAGTCGTTTCAAACCTATTGTTACTATACCCCCCTCTGATTTCACTCATCCAGATGTGATACTTTCCCCTATTCAATATTTCAAGAAATTCTTTGATGACTCTCTCGTAAATATGATTGTTGAAGCTACTAATTTTTACTCCGTCCAAGAAACAGCTGTCTCAATAAATCTGACCGCAACAGAGTTATGGGACTTCATTTCGATTCTGTTGTTGATGGGAGTGATAAAGTACCCCAATATACTGACTACTGGAGTCGGGAGACTACTAGAATTCCTTTGATTTCATCTAAAATGCCTCTGAAACGATTTCAAACTATACGTGGCTACATTCATTTTTGCGACAACAGTTTGTACGATAAAGATACCGAACCTGATCGCCATTTCGAAATCCGGCCATTCCTCGAAAAGCTTAGGACTAATTTCCTAAAAATTGAGCCAGAAACCCAAATGAACAGAGACGAAATGATGATCCCGTACAAGGGAACTAGGGCGGGAAGTAGGAAACAATACATGCCTAAAAAACCCAAGAAATGGGGCTTCAAGGCTTTTGTGAGAAGTGGTGTTAGTGGTGTTGTGTACGACTTCATCATGTACCGTGGCAAAGCAACATTTTTTGACAAAACATTTTTGCCGTCTGAAGAAGCATTGTTTGGGTTGGGAGGAAAAATTATTGTTACCTTATGTAAAACGATTGAGTTCATACCTTCTGCTGTCTACATGGATAATTTGTTTACCTCTTTGGAAGTGATTGAGTATATGAGGGAGAACTATGGACCTTTATGTTTGGGCACAATCAGGCAAGATAGGCTTCTGAATCTCAAGATGATTTCTGACAAAGATATGATAAAACAGGGAAGGGAGTCTTTCCAACAGAAAACTGAAAACAAGAACAAACTTTGTGTCGTAAAGTGGGCCGACACAAAGTGCGTGACATTAGCTAGTTCGTTTGTTGGTGCTTGTTCCGCCGTGCAGAAGATCTACGCGTCACTTTTCCTATGACGTCACTATCCTAGATCCATGCTCTCCATCCATGTCAGCCTCCTCCTTATTTCCAAAACTCTTGACTATTTAATAATCCTCAGCTCATTAATTAATCAGTCATTTTTTAATTATCCTATCTAGCAACGATGTTAATTATTCAGGCCTCTTCTCACTTATCCGAGCAGCGAGGGGTTATTTTCCGAAGGGAAACTTTAAGTGTGTGTGTGTTGGAGCCCTGCACGGGCAAGTGAAACTTTCCGACCACGTTTTGTTTTTTCTGCCATGATCATTACGGTTGTTTTTCAACAAAGAAAATGCTAAAAACCTGAAGTTCTGTTGCACTAATCTGTTTTCATTTTGTGAAAAATAAAACTAAACCGTGCTTCATCAAATCGTGCGTCTTTTATTCTTGTGCCCGGACAAACATTGGTGCCGAAACCCGGGAAATTCTGTTGACTGGCTGAGTTTCGTCCAGCAGTCAACTTATTGAATTATTCTAACCTCGTCGTTTTATCCCAATCGAACTAAATTTCATCCGTGCTACGTTAATACTTTGCTCAATGGCTCAATCATTTCGCATTGTTCTTGATCCTGCCCTGCGGGATAATTTGTCGGAAGACGACCTAATCGTGTATCATAAAGTGCGTCGGTGGTCAATTCGCGCCTCGGCTGCATTTAATGATCAGCCATCAACCACGGAAAGCCTTGCTTGATGAATTCCAGGATGAGTCAATCGAGGAGATGCTGAGTTCGGGGGTAAGTCGAAATCTATTCTTGCTCTCCAACTTACAAATCACGCCCTCATCCCGATCCTGTCATTCAGATCGGGGTAATAATTCTGACGACCCCACTCTTCGCGCCGTCAAGATGATGAATCTGCTCCTCCCAACTGTGCCGCCTTTCGCCGCTGACATCACCCATTTTGCGCATTTTAAAAAACTATTTGACCACTCAGTGCACGATAACCCCGACCTTCCCGAGCGCATTAAATTTCAGGCGCTTGTAAGCAAACTAGAGGGCCCCGCACGCTCCCTCATCACGAATTCATTTACTCAGGACACCGATTACTTACAATTACATGCAAATCTATGTAATGAAAATTCCGGACGCTATTTGCTAGCGAGAGCAGTATTTAAAAAACGCACTTTCCTCCCCAAAGTTCAAAAGGGCCAAATTCATCAGCTCAGTGAATTTACCCACGCAGCTAAATCTTGGGTAAATGCTATCAGTCAAGCCACAGGTCGAGATCTGGCTCAATTCTTGCTGTTTGAATCCCTGTACTTGAAACTAGACAGAGAGTTACAAGTTAAATTCGATGAAGAAGAGATGGAAGGCCCCCACTTCGGATAAGTTACTCAAATTCCTTGACAAATAGCTCAGACTCACCCAGATCGTGCCTCACTCTGCTCGCTCTAGTCAAACCACCGCTAGGCCACCAAGTCCCAAGCAGCGTAATTACTCCAAATCCCCGACTCGCCAGTTCAGCTCCCCCAGCATTCACGCGTCAGGAGTCCAGCCCACCATACCCGCCTCTTCACCAAGTGGGGTGAGGTGTCTGTACTGCCCATCCTACCACTTCCTCTATCAGTGCCCTCAATTCAAGCGACTACCCTTCCACCAAAAAGGGATTTTCGTCAAGGAAAGGGGACTCTGTGAGAATTGCTTCTCATACAACCATGCCACTGATTCTTGCCCATCCACCCGAACCTGCTTCAACTGCAGTCAGCGTCACCATCTATGGCTTCACCCAAGATCAGCAGACGTTCCAGCGAATCCCCCTAGGTCGCGTTCCCCTCATTCTAATCAAGCACAATCACCAAAATTCAATAAATCTAGCTCCAAAGCTGAACCTGCTCTGCGTAGTTGGGCTTCAGACGCTGCTCTTGTAACTCATTGTGGGGAAAGTAGAGTAGACCGTCCCAATAGCTCGTTAGCTCGGATAGACGTGGGCATGGAGGACTCTGACTGACCCATAGCGACCCGCCCCGCATTAGTTCGGGCTCCCTTGGCTGAGGTTGATGCCTTTGCCGGGGGGTCTGGCCTGTTGACTGATTTACGGGTTGACTAAATTAAACGTCAAGACTCCAAGATTCCCTCTCCTAATTCTGGCTCTAATCATACTGTTCTAACTCCTTCTTCATTCCATTTCCCTTCCCTGGTGGGCCTTCTGCCTACAGCAATAGTTCAGATCTCAGCTCGTTCAGGAGCCCCACCCATACGAGCCAGAATTCTGGTTGACAGTGGAGCTCAAGTAAATGCAATATCTTCTAATCTTGTTTGCAGGGCCCGTTTAGTCAAGAACCTAGCTCCATCAAAATTGGGGTTTGTGGGGGAGACTGTTCAAGATGTGATTGGCTCGGCAAAGGGTCACTTACATACTAAGTCTGGCTCTGTTTTCCCATTCACTGCTTTAATCTTAGATCAGGTAGTAGGACCTCTGCCTCACAAGGACCTAAATCCCTCCAAATGGGAACATATTCTTGCTCTAAAGGATTCACTAGCTGACCCCTTCTTCTACAAACGGCTTCCTGTGGATATGCTCATAGGGGTAGAATTATTTATGCACCTTGTTCGTACAGATTGTGTCCAACCCATTGGTAACTCACCCTGGCTTCTTAATTCTGAGCTGGGTTGGCTTGTTCTAGGGAAGCTCAAGACTCAGTCCAGCAAATCAGTGAGGTTCAGCCCTGTAGTTCGAGCCCTTTACCCTGATAATTCCTGTCATCCTAATCATCTGGTTCAACTGAGTTCTAATTCATGTGCCACTTCTGGACCAGCCTCTGTCCCAGTCATGCCTAAACATCCTGCTTATCGGTCTTGGGCCATAAAGACCATTATCAAAGCCCTGGCTCACGTGGCTCAAAAATCCACCACCCTCCCAACTCCCGTGCAGGTCGTCCCATTAAACTGCCAAGAAGGTCGAACTCGTATACAGCCTCGTAATAAGAAAATTACTAAGCGCACTCCAGTACGCAATCTTTATTCTGTAGTTCCCCCCCATTCAAGAACAGTCTACTCAAGTCAATCTGTTCAGTCTAGCTTCAAAATCCTTCACCCCTGACGGCAATCCTGTCCAACCAATGATAGTGCAACTTTCAAATTTAATTCCATCCACTGCTGCTCAAACCTTGTCAGTGGAATCCAACAATTTAAGTCTGGATTCGATTGAAACGCTTCTACGCCGCTTGTATGAGGTAGAGTCTGTTGAGGAGGCCCAACCTTGGAGCCCCCTTGAAATCCTAGCTGGAAATCTGTTTTGTGATCAAGTCAGACAGGACGCGACAGGCCGCTATATAGTCCCACTGCCATTTGCCGAAGATCGTCGCTCTTTAGGTGAATCACGCCACATTGCTCTCAGGCAGATATACCGCCTGGGGTCTAAGCTTGCTAAAAATCCTGTACTTGCTCAATCCTATTCTGCATTCATGCGCGAGTATTTAACTCAAGGTCACATGCGCCCTGTATCCAAACCTTGTCCTAACACTCCTCACTACTATTTGCCTCATCATGCTGTCCACCGCCCTGATGACCCCCCTGAAAAAATTCGGGTTGTATTCAATGCGTCACAGCGCACCTCCAATGGAAGGTCGCTGAATGAAATCCTGCTCGTAGGACCCAAGCTTCAATCAGATATCAGTGAGATGATAACCAAATTCAGGTCATTCAAGCTCGTATTCATTGCTGATATTCGCCAAATGTTCCGGCAAATAAACCATCCCCCCGAGGATCAGGACATGCTTCGCTTGGTTTGGCGTGATTCCCCTTCTGAGCCTATTCAAGACTATGCAGTGTGCACAGTGACCTATGGCACCGCCTCTGCCCCATTCTTAGCCAATCGTGTGCTTCAGCATCTGGCTGTTCAGCGTGAGCGTGATTTTCCGCTCGGCGCGCAAATCCTGCGTCAGGGCACCTACTTAGATGATGTCCATGGTGGTGGAGAGACGGTGAGAGAAGCAATCAATTGCCGCAACGAACTCATTTCACTACTTGCGTCAGCTCAATTAGAACTTAGGAAATGGGCATCCAACGATCTATCCGTGCTTCAAGACATTCCAATCGAGCATCGTCTGGCACACTCAGAGTTTGTGAACATCTTCAGTTCTGGGGAAGATAAACCCCTTAAAATGCTGGGTATAGCATGGAACCCTAGCTCTGACTCATTCTTTTTCAAAGTTCCAACCACTCCAATTGTGCACACAAAGAGCCAGATTGCCAATCTAGCTAGCCAGATTGGCAGCATTTACGATCCAGTCGGTTGGGTCATGCCCATCTCAGTTCAAGCTCGATTCATACAACGTGAGGTGTGTCATTCCAAGGTTGATTGGAATGATCCTATTCCTGCCTCGCTTGCCCATGACTGGTCTAAACTAGCTCATTCCATGCCTAGTCTCATTTCCCTGCGCATCCCTCGTTGGGTAGATTTTGCCAGTGATGATCAGTGGCTCATTGGGTTTGCTGATGCCTCTGAGCGTGCCTATGCAGCAGTCATATACCATGTGTCATATTCTAGTTCACAAAATCATGCACATCCAATTATGGCACGTGCCAAAATTGCTCCAATCAAGTCAAACTATTCCTAGACTCGAGCTTCTAGCAGCTGAGCTATTAGGAAAAACCATGAACAAAGTTAGGCAACTGTTCCCTCATATTCTAGAAAGTCATATTGTAGCCTGCTCAGATAGTACTATAGTCCTATCCTGGCTCATTACTGATCCACCTCCAATCTGGAAGGTGTTTGTGGGTAATAGGGTGAACAAAACACTTAGGACTATCCCTCAGCCGCTCTGGTACCATGTTCGTTCAACAGACAATCCTGCGGACGTTGCCTCTAGAGGAGCTTTTCCAGACAAACTTGTACACAACCAGCTCTGGTGGCAGGGCCCAGAGTGGTTGACTCTTGCTCGTGCTGATTGGCCCATACTTCGTGTTCACCCAGATCTAAACCAAGATTCGGTAGCAAAAGAAATTCGAGCTAAACAAGTTCATGCCCTTACTGACCACAACCCTGCTCCTCTTATAGAAGAGCTCTATAGTTCTTACAGCCATTTATGGCGAATTGTAGGCTGGATCATTCGCTTCAAAGTCAATTGTCTCAACCATCGGTCTCACTCTGGTCCCTTATCCACAGCAGAGCTCTGTGCTGCTGACCTCATCCTTGTGCGTCGGTCACAACAAAGGGGCCTCTCCGATATTTACGTAGCCTTGAATCCCAAGGGGCGACCCACAAAGCTCATGAAACAATTAGGAGTATTCAGGGACTCACAAGATATAATTCGGGTTGGTGGACGATTAGCTAATAGCTCGTTGCCTTTTGAATCCCAGCATCCTGCCCTCATTCCACACAATGATGTTCTTGCTCCACTCTTAGTCAGGCATGCGCATGAGACTTGTCTTCATGTGGGTCCTCGTGCGACTCTTGCTCACTTACGCAATAGATTCTGGCTTGTAGATGGTCGCAACTTTGTAACCAAGCTTCTAGCTAAGTGCAAGCGTTGCTTCTCAATCAAGCCTCGCCCATTCCAGCCTGTCATGGGGCAGCTCCCAGCTGCTAGAGTCGAGCAATCCTTTGTCTTCGAGCAGGTTGGGGTAGACTTTGCGGGCCCTTTCACTGTCTCTGTAGTAGGCTTGAGAGGTGTGCGAGCAGTTGAGGTGTATATGGCAGTTGTTGTGTGCTTCACCACAAAGGCTGTGCATCTTGAGAAGGTCATGGACCTTAGTACTGATGGATTCATGCAATGCCTTGAGCGTTTCATGGGGAGACGAGGCATCCCCCGCACAATCTGGTCTGACAATGGACGAAATTTCCTTGGTGCATCAAACTTGCTCAAGGAAATACAAGCTCAATCAAATCTGAATTCACGTTCCAACTCATTTGTAAATAGTCTGGCTGACCGAGGAGTGGAGTGGAAATTCATTCCCCCGCGCGGCCCACATTTTGGAGGCCTTTGGGAGGCAGCGGTGAAATCAGCCAGGCGTCTTTTGAAAGTCAATCTACGTGATCACACTATCTCCCTCCAAACCTTTGATACTATTCTGGCTCGAATTGAAGCGGTTCTTAACAGTAGGCCCCTAGTATTCCAGTCTAGCTCTCCAGATGACATCCTTGCTATAACTCCAGCTCACTTCTTGATTCAGCGGCCCTTATTGGCCTTGCCCGACCCTGACAACGCAAATTCTAGCCCAAGTTCACGTCTTGCTCCCAAATGGCGTTTTGTCAATCAATTAGTTCAAAATTTCTGGAAAAGGTGGAAATCTGAATACATTCTAGATCTGCAACGCTGTTCCAAATGGAACACCGCTCATAGACCTGCTCGTGTGGGAGATATTGTGCTCATAGCAGATGACAATATCCCCCCTCTATCCTGGCCCATGGGGCGCATCACCCAGTTTTATCCTGGCGCAGATGGAGTCCCCGGAGTGGCCAAGCTTCGCACCAGCTCTGGGGAGAAGACTCGCTTGTTGGTCAAACATTACCCGCTTCCAGTAGAAGAGTGACACCTGTCACCGGGGGGGGGGGGAGGATGTTCCGCCGTGCAGAAAATCTACGCGTCACTTTTCCTATGACGTCACTATCCTAGATCCATGCTCTCCATCCATGTCGGCCTCCTCCTTATTTCCAAAACTCTTGACTATTTAATAATCCTCAGCTCATTAATTAATCAGTCATTCTTTAATTATCCTATCTAGCAACGATGTTAATTATTCAGGCCTCTTCTCACTTATCCGAGCAGCGAGGGGTTATTCTCCGAAGGGAAACTTCAAGTGTGTGTGTGTGTTGGAGCCCTGCACGGGCAAGTGAAACTTTCCGACCACGTTTTGTTTTTTCTGCCATGATCATTACGGTTGTTTTTCAACGAAGAAAATTCTAAAGACCTGAAGTTCTGTTGCACTAATCTGTTTTCATTTTGTGAAAAATAAAACGAAACCGTGCGTCTTTTATTCTTGTGCCCGGACAAACAGTGCTGAACCAGTAAAATCGATCAAGAGATATTGCAAACAAGCTAAAACAAGAGTGGATGTGCAGTGCCCTGGTATCATTTCCGAATATAACTCCAAAATGGGAGGTGTCGACCTAACTGATATGTTAATCTCGTTATACAGAACTAACTTCAAGCCGAGAAAATTGTATTTACTCATTTTCTCTCAATTTTCAGATATTTGCGTGAATAATGCATGGTTGCTATACCGCTGTGACCTTCAAAAATTGAATCCAGGCAGAAAGTATACGAAGTTGAAACAATTTTGCATCCATTTAGCCGACTTGCTGTTCAATTTTAAGAAAACAAGTAGGTAAAATTTCATTATGCGGGAGCTCCAGTGTGAAAAAAGTTACGAAAATGTTTACCTACTCCTAGACCTCAACCCGAAATAGGGTACGACGGTATAAATCACTTCTCCATTTTTGGAGACAAATTTTCTAGATGAAACTATTGTCAGAAAGGTCAAACAAAAGTTTCCTGTACCAAATGTGGGTTGAATTTATGTTTAACTAGTAATAGAAACTGTTTCGTGATATTCCACAATAAGTTACTAAAACAATTGAAGTCTGGAAATTGTGATATGATTCTGATGTTGAATTTATTACTAAATTCGTCTTAACCTCGTCTTTGTCTAGAACTCTTTTTCCTAAATTTCCCAATGAAAAGACTGTAATATTAGACTTTAGTATTAGACTTAGGGTCTGTTCGGAGAACCGTCCGGGACTGCCCAGGATTGCCCCCTCCCCGCTTTTGGCCGTTCGGAGAAGACAAGGGACGATCCCGGACGAGTTGCCCGCTGTTCAGAGAGAGCGGGGATTGTGAATTCGGGCAGCCCGGGATCGTCCGGGGCTACTCCAGCTCTGGCGTGGAGTAGAAAGTCCGGAGCATGCGCATCGGTCTATTTTTACCCCGCCCCCCCCCCCCCCCCCCCCCCGCTCACTTCGATGTTTTCCTTTCCCGCGACCGCGAAGCACAACTCAAACCATTAACGGATAGATTGGATAATAATTATGCTGTCTGATACGGATTATTCCGACGATGATAATGAGGGTGACATCAGTTTTTCGGACGGCGATGAAGAAGAAATAACGATATTAAGGGAGGTTTTTTTCCCGAATTTGAGACCTAAAAATCAAAATTATATTGAGCAAGTGGTGTCGGAATTTGGTGACCAGCAGTTCATGGAGTTCTTCCGAGTTAGCCCACGAGTTATTAGGCAGTTGGTTTTGCTGTACGAAAACTCTTCCGATTTTCACTATCATACAGGTTTGTTATTTTTCATTTCCATCCAACATTCGATGCTTCCATTCAGCCATTCATTCTGTTCTTAAGCTGTTCTTCATTCTGTTCTTTGCTTTTCAAACAAAGGTCCATATGGAAAACTGAGCGCACATCAGAGGGTTTTGATATTTTTGTGGTACTGCGGGCACCAAACTGCATCTTTCCGCGATGTGGCAGATCGCTTTGATGTATCCCTTAGCACGCTAGAGGATATCGTTGTAAGGTGAGTTATTAATTTATTTTACTTACTCACCTACTGTGTATAGTGACTGGAGGTACTGTTTTAGGTAGTACAGCATTTTAAAACGCTAAATGACAACGTTTGATGAGGGGGGGGGGGGGTTACAAAACGTTTGCTATTATGAGGTGTTGACAGCCAGAGTGGACCATCTGACGCAGGCGTACCTATTGGAAATAATAAACCAAAAACGCTAGTTTTTACAATATTGCGAAGTTTTCTCGTCCGATCTCGAAAACTACATAGCTACAGCGTTAGTCTTTTGCCTTTCAGCTTTCAACGTTATGTGGCTTTCGAATGAGCTTGTAAATAATCATGTGTCATTCACTATCATTCTAGAATGTCGCTGTTCATCAGCAATCAGTCTCCGTCAGTTATCAAGTGGCCCACCGAAGACGAGATGGAGGAAAGCTCAACGGAATTCAGGAGAAAGGTTTGTAACTTATGGAATAAGCCAGAACTCCAGATTATGTTTCTAAACATCTGAATATTTGTGATTGGTTAGCAGTAAAGGAGAGGTAGATAATTAAAAAAAACTTACTTCTCAGGGTATGCCTGGAGCTATTGGCGCCATCGACGGTACCCACATCAGAATTGACAAGCCGGAAGACGACCCCCAATCCTATTTTAATCGAAAAGATTTTTACTCTGTTCAGGTATCCCATTGCTACTCTTGTTCACTACCAACATATTATTTTGTTAGAGGGTTTTTGAAAAAAAGTTTTTTTTTAATACCATCAATAATTATTGTACAACCTATCTAAGTATTCAATTTTTTTCAGGCTCAAATCGTGTGCGATCATCGCAGAAAAATTATTGACTTCTTCGTCGGGTTTCCGGGCTCTGTACATGATGCCAGAGCTTACAGAAATTCAGGAATTTCAGGCACGCTGAGGGAAAAATGTGGAGAATATTTCATTCTTGGGGACAGTGCCTACCCCTGTCTTTATAATCTTATCACCCCATTCAAGGATCGAGGCCACTTGACCGACGAACAAAGACGGTTTAACACAGTGTTCTCCAGAAGTAGAGTAATAGTAGAACATACTACCTATTGGACTGTTGAAACAGAAGTTTCGCCAACTTTACCACCTCAAGCTACGGAAAATGGAAATAATAGTACATTTTATACGAGCTTGTGCCTTTCTCCACAACTTGGCAGTGGACGATCAGTTCGTCCCTCCGGAGAATGTTGTGGAACCATCCGATCGGCCATCGAGACAGCTTCCATCTGCAGAAAATGAAAGAATGGAAGACGCTACTGATGGTATAAGACGCCGCAGCCAACTATTTAATTCTCTTAGCTTGTAAGTGATTTGGATTCTAGGTGCCTTCTGATTAAATAAAGTTCTTATAACAATGACAGCCTTTTATTTTATTACTAACCACATAACAAACTGAGAATGACTTTATAAAGGTCATCAGGTTGAGACAGGTAAACATCAGTCTCAAGAAAAAAACCTATGCGACACTTAGAGGCGCTAATTGGAAGGACAAAGTGACTGTAGGAGGAAAAAATAGATAATTTCATCCTACATAATACGTAGGTACCTATCCAATAATTAAGACTGAAATTAAGGATTAACATATATAGAAAAGTATCACCATAATGAAAAGCATCACATCGAATTAAAAACATAGGTAACATAAAGTAGGGATACTTTTTCGGTAACTATGAGAAATAAGGGCTACCCTCATCTGATACTTTTCTATATGTTAATCCTTAATTTCACTCTTGATTATTGGATAGGTACCTACATATTATGTAGGATGAAGTCATCAATTTTTTGATAAGTAATTCCCAATTTTTGATAATTTAATAATCCCTGCCCGGGATAGTCCAGGACAGGTTTCTCCAGGACTATCCCGAGCAGGGATTATTAAATTATCTAAAATTGGGAATTATCAAAAAATTGATGATTTCATCCTACATAATATGTAGGTACCTATCCAATAATTAAGGATTAACATATTATAGAAAAGTATCACCATAATGAAAAGTATCACATCAAATGAAAAACATAGGTAACATAAAGTAGGGATACGTTTTCGGTAACTATGACAAAATGATGACCACCCTTAAACAAAAAGTTAATGCAAATAAATGACTAATTAATAAACCCAATTTCAACATAATTAAAAAATAATCAGGGTCAGTAGGACAGTAAGTAGGATAATATATCTCCAAAGCGAAGGAGTTTTTTTTCAATGAATACCGTCAGGACAAGAAGAAGCTGTCTCATTCGTGTTTGCAATAACACCGCAGTTCCTTTTCTTTGAGGATTTCATTCCGTGCGAGGAGAACTTGGTTTCTCACCCTCATCTCCGCGACTCTCTGCTTCTCCGCTGCCAATCTCTCTCGATACATCTGCATCATCTCGTCATGTTGCTGTTTCCTGTCCTGGCGGTATTCGTCGAAAACCGTTGAGCGATGGCGCTTTTTTCCTTTTCGCCTTCAGCAACGGTCGAACATTTTCTCCTTCCAAGACCATCGGAACATCATCGTCGGGAGAGGGGGCGGTAGGAAGGGTTCCGTCGTCGGCTTGTGGACGGTGAATCACTTCAGGGGTCGAAACTGTGTTGCTGTTGAGCAGCAATATGGGATGCACGTTTCTCTTACGGCCAAAGATTTCATCCATTTCATTGAAATACCTACTCAAAATCTTTTCTGCCGGTTCCCGTGTTGTTCTTGTTGTCTATGTACTTCTTGAATCCCCTCTCCAACGTCTTCCACCGATTCTCACACTGCGAAGCAGTAAACCCATCCTCAACGATGTTGACTATGAGGTCCCATAGTTTCTTCTTGGTCTTCAGTTCGACCGTTTTGCCCAGTAGATCTGAAACAGAAATATGAGGAGGGTGGTCAAGCTAATAAATATTGAGCATGAGCAGGTTTGAAGGAAGGATGTCGTAATTTTAGATCAATTATTACTCTTGACAATCTAGTTGAATTCAGTGCCTCCAGAGAACGATTCAACAAGTAGGTCGGTAAGGCGCGATCCTGGCACGTTTTATAGGTATACAGCAGCTTTTTTTTACTCACCTCTGTTGTGACGGTAAGCGTCAATTAACTTCAACGTGCTCCTTCGGGTCCAACTGGGTCCATTGGTTGTCACCTCATTCAGGACAGGCGTAGTTGGACTTTCAATAGTCAGCTGTGAGGCAGGCACCTCTCTGTACATAAAGAATTCTTGTAGACCTGGAAGCAGAGTGGTGCTTTGAAAACGAAGGCTGAGAAGTGTGATGTGAACTGATAACAAAAGTTTTCACTAGGTAGGTACTTCAATAAAAGTTTGACTCACAATTGGTTGGTAGGTCCCTAACTATTGGGATACCAGATGGAAACTTTCAAAACCAGGACATTAGGCTCGGGGAAAAAAGGCAAACTAGGAAATTTACTTTAAATGGAGGACGTAAATATGTTAACTGTTTTGGTTTATTATTTTCAATAATGAACCATTGGAATCGAGCATGAACAAAAAAATTCTTACCCCCCCTCAAAATTTGATGGTTTACGTTTCAAGGTATGTAGAATCCAAAACTGCAATAAAAATATTTCTGTCTGTCCGCCGTACGCCGTACGGGCCACTTTTCTTAGTTACCATGAAAGAAAATTAATTGATGAAATTCGGGCTATAGGTTCCGTTCGGGGTCTAGTTGGTCCTCGAAGCTCGATGTTACTGTCAGTCATCTCTAAGGGGTTCAAAATAGGGTTTGAAATTTTCAAAACGCCTATACCATTTTTTTACGTGAATATTTTTACGGTTTTAAATAGTTCTTGAACTTGCGAGTTTTTTAAGACCATCCGGAGCATCGTACGTCCAGCCGTTCGTTCACAGTAAGGCCCCGAAGTTTGCACCGACAGGCATTTTCGACTCCAGTGTGAATGAAATTGTATACAATTCAAACCAAATCTCGTAACCAGAGACGCGCCCACAATAGGAAATTTGGCGGAGATGAAATCATTGCTCGGGATCACCGGATTATATTGGCGGAGTATGAAGTCGAGTTGGTTGTTCTGTGATATTATTTCATTTGAAAAATGATGGCTCTTTTGGAGTTTGTTGGTAGGTAGTGAAACTTGAACAAACGTTAAGTATTATTGATGGGTAAATTATTACTACGGTAAATTATTACACAACGGTTCATTATACCATCTACGTAGAAGGGGCTGGAGTTTTTGTTGGTAGGTACTTTTGCAACATTTTTCACTCCTCATCAACAATTTCTTTTCAGAACTTCATTATGTGTGTTTCTTTTTGTTAGGTACTGTTTGTCATCGGCAGAATTATTTTAGCAACATTTAACTCGTGATTTAGGTCGGTACCTAGTAACGAGTACGGGGTTAGGTACTAACTATTTGCAGCGTTTTTTTCTTCTTTTTTTTTACAAAAACAAATCCCAGTGAGATCACAATACTAACCAGGAGTTGCCAGGATAACAAGGATTTATTAAGGAAATAGCATCAGTCCCCTCAAAAAGTTCCTTCCGTTACAAGGAAGGAACTATTGGCCTAAAAGTAAGAGATCGGTTCCGAAAAGAAATGCTTTCTTCCAATTCAAATACGGGACGAACCAGACATCGAAAAGGGTGGGTCCCTTCAAAACCATACGGTAAAACTCGTTAACTTCATTTAGAGAGACAATCCATTTCCTCCACAGACTGCTGAGACAGCAAATTCGCTCAACTTTTTCGTTGTGAGAAGGGACAGAGGATCGATAAAGGACGCTAGGACACAGTGAAAAACCACAGTCATGCAGCATGGCTATAAGAGCGAATTTTCGAAGTTTTTGGCATCTTCCTCCTCCGCCTAAAATTTTCTGAAAATTAATTTTCGGCCAATGTTTTCCCAACTTGATACCATACAAAATTAAAACAGGAGTAGTTTTACGCAAAGTAAAATTTGGGGTGGAAGGAGGGGGAGGGGGAAATCAAAAATGTTTTGAATACCAGAAGAGTAGGTATTGGATACGTAACAAATTTTTTGTTCCATTTTTTGCCGAGTAACACCTCGGTTTGTAGATTTTCCAACGCTGAACACGATGGTGAAGTCAGAATTGCGATATCCCATTCCGTTATCAGATTAGAGCAGACGAACCAGGAAGAACATCTCAAGAAATAACCACGTTCCTTCATCTTCAAAGTGCTCCAGTTTGAGAATGGAATGAGATATCGCAATTCTGATTTCACCATCGTGTTCAGCGTACAAAAACCTTTAAAATGAGGTGTCACTTGTCAGACTTTTTCATTTTGGGAATTTATGGGTAATTTCCCCCCCTAAAATTCCCCAAAACTCCCCCTTAGAGTGACCCGATTCTGCCCATCTTCGAACTTAGCCTGTCGATTGCCAAGACAGATTTTTCGTGCAAATTTGAACTTTTTATCTCAATTCTTTCGAGAGTTATCGTCTGGAATGACACATACATATATATATATATATATATATATATATATATATATATATATATATATATATATATATATATATTGTTGTTGACCGTGTAGTTATAATAATTTCCCAAAATCCAAAGATTTTGTGAGGGTTGTTGAGGTGCGGTCGAGTGAAAAAATTATTTTTCCGACGTTTCGAACGTTTATTCGTTCATCTTCAGGGAATCTACAATATAAAACATACAGGACTATTACTATGACAATATAAAACATACAGGACTATTACTATGATACAGGGTACTATTGCGGGTGAGATGCCTTAAAAGTAAACAGTGAGAACGATGGAAAATTAGCAGAGTACTTACATGAGTTGAAGTAGAAGAACAGTGGCATAATTTGCCTGTTAGCACGGTTTTAAAAAAACGTTTACCCAGCACAAAGTTGACACTGAGCCTTCTGGTTTGCAACTGACTCGAAAATCCACAAGGAGGTAAGAGTTTTACTTCAAGACGTCGGCAATGTGGTCTTTGAAGTAATGAAGTGGTTTGTTAGGGCGAGGGGGGAGGGGGGGTCGGTAGTTAAGGAGGTAAAGTTGACGGTTAAGGAGGTAAAGATGTCGGCAAAGTGTTCTTTGATGTAATGCAAGGGTTGTGTTGGGGGGGGGTATTTGGGTTGAGGTGAGTGACATGTAGGTAGCATTAGTTATTGGAAGAGATGAATTATAAAAATTGATACCTAGTGTGTACGGGTGTGGGAGCAATATTTGGATTGGAAATATGGGACATCAAAGTTTCTTAGGAGTTCTGGTTTTGATTTAAATGTATTAAATTAGCGTAGCATTTGCTAAGATTCTGTACATCCGACTTCATATTTATTGCGTTTTTTTCATTGCGTTCTATTGTGATCATTTCTTTTACGTTGCTTTTGAATTTGTTGGTTTCATACGCTATAATTTTGGTTTTGTCAAAGTGGAAGGTGTGGCCAGTACGTGCATGAGTGGTGAGGGCTGTGGGGTCTTTCTTAGTACTATTTTTGTGCATGGCATCGATACTATGTTTGTGGGCGTACAATCTAGTTTTCAGATGAGAGTGTGTGACCCCATAGTACGATTTCCCACTCTCACACGGAATTCGGTATATAAGGTGAGCTTTCATTTCCTTAGGCGTTGGATCCTTAGTTTTGGTGAATATGTTATGGATAGTTTTCTTATTTTTGTACGCAAACTTTATACTAGTATCGGTTTCAGTAAGAATTTTAGTTAGAGCAGGTGACAAGTATTCAACATAAGGCAGCGAATAAAACTTAGATGGTAATGGCGAGTTCCTGATGTTGTTCTTAGGGGGGTTCGTTAACTGACTATTGGCTTTCTTGAGAATGTTACAAATTAATTTGTGGGGGAAGTCATTCAGAAGTAGTGTATCAACTACCATGTTTTCTACATCTTTGTGGAATTTTGCAGAACTTAGTTTTTTGGCTCGTGTAATTAAATTGATTGCAAATTGATTTTCTGGTGATAAGGAGCGTGGCTATAAAAATGCATGCATCTACCCTTGTTTTGAGGTTTCCTCCACCACTTAGTGTCAATACGGCCATTTGAATTTCGGAATAGTTGTAGATCTAAAAAGGAAATAGAATTTGTAAGGGTCTCGTTCTCATGGGTGAACTGCAAACGGGGATGAAATTTGTTGAACTTTGCCATAACTATGTGTAATGTTCCTGTGGGTATTGCTAGAATTAGATCATCTACATATTTGTATAGAAACGGAATTCTGAAAGGTAGTGTCGGGAGTACTCGGTCGAGAAGGAAGTTGAGACATAGGTCTGCTAAGCATGGTGCGATTGGTGTTCCCATACCAATCCCAAAATTTTGTTTATACATAACACCATCGAACTGAAATGTGTTTTCTTTGGTGCAGAGATCGAAAAGTTGTAGGAAATATTTCTTTGGAACTCTAGTGTGATGTTTAATTCTGTCCCACTTATCCACAATAACGGATTTGATAAGTGGTAGGGGTAGATTGGTGAAAAGCGATGTAGCATCCAGACTGATTAATTCATAATTTTGCGGAATCCTAATCTGAGAAATTTTATTTTTGAAGTCATACGAGTCTTTCACGTTATATTTTTGGTCACTGATGATATTTAGAATTTGGGCTAAGTATTTGGAAACATGATATGTCGGGGCCGTTATATATGACACTATAGGTCTTACACGGTTATCTGCTTTGTGATCTTTAATCAAAGCATACATTTTTGGAATCGTACTAGTTTTAGTGTAAAGTTTTCTGTGAGTGCACGCATCCAGGTAGTTTCTCGAGAGTAATAGTTCTAGAATGGTGTTCATTTCCGTTTCTATGCGCTTGGTTGGATTTTTCTTGACTACTGTACCTATAGGTTTCGGGGTCATTAAGAAGATTCTTAACTTTCTGGACATATTCAGTTTTGCCTATAGCCACGGTTGAATTGGTTTTATCTGTGCGCGTTACTACGATGTCTGGATGAGTTTTCAAATATGCTTGGGCTTTATTGAATAGTTTAACTGACTCAGGTGGGTGTTTTGTTATTTTCCGTTCTTGTTTTCTTAAATGGTTGGTGATGAGATTTACGCATTGCCCCCGTTTTAGCGAATTTTCAAAGAAAATGAAGCTATTGCAATGGCTTCGAAATTTAAATAATATAAATTTTTGGAAATTTTCTTCATAGAAATCCGTTTCAGACCATTCTAAAACGATTCCTGAAATTTAACACTTTTTTATATGTATATATATATATATGTGTCACTCCAGACGATAACTCTCGATAGAATTGAGATAAACAGCTCAAATTTGCACAAAAAATCTATCTTGGCAATCGAAAGGCTAAGTTCGAAGATGGGCGAAATTGGCCTACTCTAAGGAGGGTTTTGGCGCATTTAAAGTGCGCAAAAATTACCCAAAAATCCCCAAAATGTTATTTTCCAACAAGTGACCCCTCATTTTAAAGGTTTTTGCACGCTGAACACGATGGTGGAATCGGATTTTAGATATCTTGATCCGTTCTCAAATTAGAGCATTTAAAGTGCGCAAAAATTACCCAAAAATCCCCAAAATGTTATTTTCTAACAAGTGACCCCTCATTTTAAAGGTTTTTGCACGCTGAACACGATGGTGAAATCGGATTTTAGATATCTAAATCCGTTCTTAAATTAGAGCATTTAAAGTGCGCAAAAATTACCCAAAACTAGGATAATCTTTAAACTCTTACCCCCCCCCCCCCCACCCCCTTAGAGTGGTCAGATTGAAAAATGTGAGAAGTATTAATTGAAGACGAGAGTTCGAAGCAAAAAAGGGGGAGGCAAACGATTAGTACAACTCCTTGAATTTCCCATTTGACATATAATTTATTGTTATGATACCTTCATAGATAGACAAGTACCGGCCCACGTATTACTAGAAGGAAGACGAAAGAAAAAATCTATTTCAAATTATTCAATTTAGGTACTAACAGTAGGAGGAAGAAAGTTAGGTAGGTATCTTATCAATTTATTATCAGTATCATACGAATATTTGATATTCAAAGGTAGGTAGGTACTTAACATGATAAAAATAATATCAATGAAGAAGGAAGGATCTACCTACCTAGTAGAGCAAATCTTGAACTGGTTTTAGATACCAGGCCTGAAATCGTAGTCAAGAGGAAAGGCCATTCAGAAGGAACAAGGAATCTACTCATAACAAACGGTAGAATCAGGATGGACAAAACGTACAAATTAAAATAAATACGAAGAGAATATACATAGAAAACCAAATTTTAGACCGAAGTTTTCCTTTATTCAAAACCATAGCCATTAATTCGAATATTTCTTTGAAAATTCGCTCATTAAGTCATGCTGCATGACTGGTTTTTTTTTTGTTCTTGTACCCGTGGATCTACATTGTCTTGAATGAATTGCTCGATGTCACAAATTATTTGGTCAATAGGTATTTCTTGATATGTAAGGGGAACAGAGAATTTTGGTCCTAGAGACAGGAAACGTCGTATATCTGAAGGAATGTCATGTTGAGTAAGGTTGACAAACAATTCCTCTCTCCCAACATTTTTTGTGCTGCTTAACGGTTGATTCAAGCATAAATTATTAAACTTATTTATATGCTTGATTTTTTTCCTGCTGTGGGATTCCGTGAAATGGGTCAAAGTGCCACTTTTGAACTGCGTAATTACATCTGCTGGTACTAATTGACTCAATTTTTCAATATTTAACTGAATATCCTTTTCTATGGCCTTAATTTTATGAATACAGTTACTTATTTCGATATTGAGAAGTGACTTTTTGTATCGCATTGTTACTTTCTCTACGTCGGATGTACAGAATCTTAGCAAATGCTACGCTAATTTAATACATTTAAATCAAAACCAGAACTCCTAAGAACCTTTATGTCCCATATTTCCAATCCAAATATTGCTCCCACACCCGTACACACTAGGTATCAATTTTTATAATTCATCTCTTCCAATAACTAATGCTACCTACATGTCACTCACCTCAACCCAAATACCCCCCCCCAACACAACCCTTGCATTACATCAAAGAACACTTTGCCGACATCTTTACCTCCTTAACCGTCAACTTTACCTCCTTAACTACCGACCCCCCCTCCCCCCTCGCCCTAACAAACCACTTCATTACTTCAAAGACCACATTGCCGACGTCTTGAAGTAAAACTCTTACCTCCTTGTGGATTTTCGAGTCAGTTGCAAACCAGAAGGCTCAGTGTCAACTTTGTGCTGGGTAAACGTTTTTTTAAAACCGTGCTAACAGGCAAATTATGCCACTGTTCTTCTACTTCAACTCATGTAAGTACTCTGCTAATTTTCCATCGTTCTCACTGTTTACTTTTAAGGCATCTCACCCGCAATAGTACCCTGTATCATAGTAATAGTCCTGTATGTTTTATATTGTCATAGTAATAGTCCTGTATGTTTTATATTGTAGATTCCCTGAAGATGAACGAATAAACGTTCGAAACGTCGGAAAAATAATTTTTTCACTCGACCGCACCTCAACAACCCTCACAAAATCTTTGGATTTTGGGAAATTATTATAACTACACGGTCAACAACAATACATCCATATATCAGCGGAGGCAGTTTACCATAATCATGTCTACCTCAAAACGTACAAACACGGACTTTTTCCAAGATATCAGACGCGAATACGGCACTAATACTTGCGGGATTATGAAAGCAACCGTGAGGCTTCATGAAAAACTTGGATCTTCGATGAATGATCGCATTTTCCTGCTTCGCTGCCGCTCAACGTGCATCCTTCCCCCTCATTTGGACCATTTACTCAGAGATATACTAACCACTTGTAAACTTCACCATAAATTTAAGAAATACGTAGAGAAAGTAACAATGCGATACAAAAAGTCACTTCTCAATATCGAAATAAGTAACTGTATTCATAAAATTAAGGCCATAGAAAAGGATATTCAGTTAAATATTGAAAAATTGAGTCAATTAGTACCAGCAGATGTAATTACGCAGTTCAAAAGTGGCACTTTGACCCATTTCACGGAATCCCACAACAGGAAAAAAATCAAGCATATAAATAAGTTTAATAATTTATGCTTGAATCAACCGTTAAGCAGCACAAAAAATGTTGGGAGAGAGGAATTGTTTGTCAACCTTACTCAACATGACATTCCTTCAGATATACGACGTTTCCTGTCTCTAGGACCAAAATTCTCTGTTCCCCTTACATATCAAGAAATACCTATTGACCAAATAATTTGTGACATCGAGCAATTCATTCAAGACAATGTAGATCCACGGGTACAAGAACAAAAACGGGGGCAATGCGTAAATCTCATCACCAACCATTTAAGAAAACAAGAACGGAAAATAACAAAACACCCACCTGAGTCAGTTAAACTATTCAATAAAGCCCAAGCATATTTGAAAACTCATCCAGACATCGTAGTAACGCGCACAGATAAAACCAATTCAACCGTGGCTATAGGCAAAACTGAATATGTCCAGAAAGTTAAGAATCTTCTTAATGACCCCGAAACCTATACAGTAGTCAAGAAAAATCCAACCAAGCGCATAGAAACGGAAATGAACACCATTCTAGAACTATTACTCTCGAGAAACTACCTGGATGCGTGCACTCACAGAAAACTTTACACTAAAACTAGTACGATTCCAAAAATGTATGCTTTGATTAAAGATCACAAAGCAGATAACCGTGTAAGACCTATAGTGTCATATATAACGGCCCCGACATATCATGTTTCCAAATACTTAGCCCAAATTCTAAATATCATCAGTGACCAAAAATATAACGTGAAAGACTCGTATGACTTCAAAAATAAAATTTCTCAGATTAGGATTCCGCAAAATTATGAATTAATCAGTCTGGATGCTACATCGCTTTTCACCAATCTACCCCTACCACTTATCAAATCCGTTATTGTGGATAAGTGGGACAGAATTAAACATCACACTAGAGTTCCAAAGAAATATTTCCTACAACTTTTCGATCTCTGCACCAAAGAATTTATAATTATATATATTATATATATATATTAATATATATATCCGAAGGGAAACTTTAAGTGTGTGTGTGTTGGAGCCCTGCACGGGCAAGTGAAACTTTCCGACCACGTTTTGTTTTTTCTGCCATGATCATTACGGTTGTTTTTCAACAAAGAAAATGCTAAAAACCTGAAGTTCTGTTGCACTAATCTGTTTTCATTTTGTGAAAAATAAAACTAAACCGTGCTTCATCAAATCGTGCGTCTTTTATTCTTGTGCCCGGACAAACATTGGTGCCGAAACCCGGGAAATTCTGTTGACTGGCTGAGTTTCGTCCAGCAGTCAACTTATTGAATTATTCTAACCTCGTCGTTTTATCCCAATCGAACTAAATTTCATCCGTGCTACGTTAATACTTTGCTCAATGGCTCAATCATTTCGCATTGTTCTTGATCCTGCCCTGCGGGATAATTTGTCGGAAGACGACCTAATCGTGTATCATAAAGTGCGTCGGTGGTCAATTCGCGCCTCGGCTGCATTTAATGATCAGCCATCAACCACGGAAAGCCTTGCTTGATGAATTCCAGGATGAGTCAATCGAGGAGATGCTGAGTTCGGGGGTAAGTCGAAATCTATTCTTGCTCTCCAACTTACAAATCACGCCCTCATCCCGATCCTGTCATTCAGATCGGGGTAATAATTCTGACGACCCCACTCTTCGCGCCGTCAAGATGATGAATCTGCTCCTCCCAACTGTGCCGCCTTTCGCCGCTGACATCACCCATTTTGCGCATTTTAAAAAACTATTTGACCACTCAGTGCACGATAACCCCGACCTTCCCGAGCGCATTAAATTTCAGGCGCTTGTAAGCAAACTAGAGGGCCCCGCACGCTCCCTCATCACGAATTCATTTACTCAGGACACCGATTACTTACAATTACATGCAAATCTATGTAATGAAAATTCCGGACGCTATTTGCTAGCGAGAGCAGTATTTAAAAAACGCACTTTCCTCCCCAAAGTTCAAAAGGGCCAAATTCATCAGCTCAGTGAATTTACCCACGCAGCTAAATCTTGGGTAAATGCTATCAGTCAAGCCACAGGTCGAGATCTGGCTCAATTCTTGCTGTTTGAATCCCTGTACTTGAAACTAGACAGAGAGTTACAAGTTAAATTCGATGAAGAAGAGATGGAAGGCCCCCACTTCGGATAAGTTACTCAAATTCCTTGACAAATAGCTCAGACTCACCCAGATCGTGCCTCACTCTGCTCGCTCTAGTCAAACCACCGCTAGGCCACCAAGTCCCAAGCAGCGTAATTACTCCAAATCCCCGACTCGCCAGTTCAGCTCCCCCAGCATTCACGCGTCAGGAGTCCAGCCCACCATACCCGCCTCTTCACCAAGTGGGGTGAGGTGTCTGTACTGCCCATCCTACCACTTCCTCTATCAGTGCCCTCAATTCAAGCGACTACCCTTCCACCAAAAAGGGATTTTCGTCAAGGAAAGGGGACTCTGTGAGAATTGCTTCTCATACAACCATGCCACTGATTCTTGCCCATCCACCCGAACCTGCTTCAACTGCAGTCAGCGTCACCATCTATGGCTTCACCCAAGATCAGCAGACGTTCCAGCGAATCCCCCTAGGTCGCGTTCCCCTCATTCTAATCAAGCACAATCACCAAAATTCAATAAATCTAGCTCCAAAGCTGAACCTGCTCTGCGTAGTTGGGCTTCAGACGCTGCTCTTGTAACTCATTGTGGGGAAAGTAGAGTAGACCGTCCCAATAGCTCGTTAGCTCGGATAGACGTGGGCATGGAGGACTCTGACTGACCCATAGCGACCCGCCCCGCATTAGTTCGGGCTCCCTTGGCTGAGGTTGATGCCTTTGCCGGGGGGTCTGGCCTGTTGACTGATTTACGGGTTGACTAAATTAAACGTCAAGACTCCAAGATTCCCTCTCCTAATTCTGGCTCTAATCATACTGTTCTAACTCCTTCTTCATTCCATTTCCCTTCCCTGGTGGGCCTTCTGCCTACAGCAATAGTTCAGATCTCAGCTCGTTCAGGAGCCCCACCCATACGAGCCAGAATTCTGGTTGACAGTGGAGCTCAAGTAAATGCAATATCTTCTAATCTTGTTTGCAGGGCCCGTTTAGTCAAGAACCTAGCTCCATCAAAATTGGGGTTTGTGGGGGAGACTGTTCAAGATGTGATTGGCTCGGCAAAGGGTCACTTACATACTAAGTCTGGCTCTGTTTTCCCATTCACTGCTTTAATCTTAGATCAGGTAGTAGGACCTCTGCCTCACAAGGACCTAAATCCCTCCAAATGGGAACATATTCTTGCTCTAAAGGATTCACTAGCTGACCCCTTCTTCTACAAACGGCTTCCTGTGGATATGCTCATAGGGGTAGAATTATTTATGCACCTTGTTCGTACAGATTGTGTCCAACCCATTGGTAACTCACCCTGGCTTCTTAATTCTGAGCTGGGTTGGCTTGTTCTAGGGAAGCTCAAGACTCAGTCCAGCAAATCAGTGAGGTTCAGCCCTGTAGTTCGAGCCCTTTACCCTGATAATTCCTGTCATCCTAATCATCTGGTTCAACTGAGTTCTAATTCATGTGCCACTTCTGGACCAGCCTCTGTCCCAGTCATGCCTAAACATCCTGCTTATCGGTCTTGGGCCATAAAGACCATTATCAAAGCCCTGGCTCACGTGGCTCAAAAATCCACCACCCTCCCAACTCCCGTGCAGGTCGTCCCATTAAACTGCCAAGAAGGTCGAACTCGTATACAGCCTCGTAATAAGAAAATTACTAAGCGCACTCCAGTACGCAATCTTTATTCTGTAGTTCCCCCCCATTCAAGAACAGTCTACTCAAGTCAATCTGTTCAGTCTAGCTTCAAAATCCTTCACCCCTGACGGCAATCCTGTCCAACCAATGATAGTGCAACTTTCAAATTTAATTCCATCCACTGCTGCTCAAACCTTGTCAGTGGAATCCAACAATTTAAGTCTGGATTCGATTGAAACGCTTCTACGCCGCTTGTATGAGGTAGAGTCTGTTGAGGAGGCCCAACCTTGGAGCCCCCTTGAAATCCTAGCTGGAAATCTGTTTTGTGATCAAGTCAGACAGGACGCGACAGGCCGCTATATAGTCCCACTGCCATTTGCCGAAGATCGTCGCTCTTTAGGTGAATCACGCCACATTGCTCTCAGGCAGATATACCGCCTGGGGTCTAAGCTTGCTAAAAATCCTGTACTTGCTCAATCCTATTCTGCATTCATGCGCGAGTATTTAACTCAAGGTCACATGCGCCCTGTATCCAAACCTTGTCCTAACACTCCTCACTACTATTTGCCTCATCATGCTGTCCACCGCCCTGATGACCCCCCTGAAAAAATTCGGGTTGTATTCAATGCGTCACAGCGCACCTCCAATGGAAGGTCGCTGAATGAAATCCTGCTCGTAGGACCCAAGCTTCAATCAGATATCAGTGAGATGATAACCAAATTCAGGTCATTCAAGCTCGTATTCATTGCTGATATTCGCCAAATGTTCCGGCAAATAAACCATCCCCCCGAGGATCAGGACATGCTTCGCTTGGTTTGGCGTGATTCCCCTTCTGAGCCTATTCAAGACTATGCAGTGTGCACAGTGACCTATGGCACCGCCTCTGCCCCATTCTTAGCCAATCGTGTGCTTCAGCATCTGGCTGTTCAGCGTGAGCGTGATTTTCCGCTCGGCGCGCAAATCCTGCGTCAGGGCACCTACTTAGATGATGTCCATGGTGGTGGAGAGACGGTGAGAGAAGCAATCAATTGCCGCAACGAACTCATTTCACTACTTGCGTCAGCTCAATTAGAACTTAGGAAATGGGCATCCAACGATCTATCCGTGCTTCAAGACATTCCAATCGAGCATCGTCTGGCACACTCAGAGTTTGTGAACATCTTCAGTTCTGGGGAAGATAAACCCCTTAAAATGCTGGGTATAGCATGGAACCCTAGCTCTGACTCATTCTTTTTCAAAGTTCCAACCACTCCAATTGTGCACACAAAGAGCCAGATTGCCAATCTAGCTAGCCAGATTGGCAGCATTTACGATCCAGTCGGTTGGGTCATGCCCATCTCAGTTCAAGCTCGATTCATACAACGTGAGGTGTGTCATTCCAAGGTTGATTGGAATGATCCTATTCCTGCCTCGCTTGCCCATGACTGGTCTAAACTAGCTCATTCCATGCCTAGTCTCATTTCCCTGCGCATCCCTCGTTGGGTAGATTTTGCCAGTGATGATCAGTGGCTCATTGGGTTTGCTGATGCCTCTGAGCGTGCCTATGCAGCAGTCATATACCATGTGTCATATTCTAGTTCACAAAATCATGCACATCCAATTATGGCACGTGCCAAAATTGCTCCAATCAAGTCAAACTATTCCTAGACTCGAGCTTCTAGCAGCTGAGCTATTAGGAAAAACCATGAACAAAGTTAGGCAACTGTTCCCTCATATTCTAGAAAGTCATATTGTAGCCTGCTCAGATAGTACTATAGTCCTATCCTGGCTCATTACTGATCCACCTCCAATCTGGAAGGTGTTTGTGGGTAATAGGGTGAACAAAACACTTAGGACTATCCCTCAGCCGCTCTGGTACCATGTTCGTTCAACAGACAATCCTGCGGACGTTGCCTCTAGAGGAGCTTTTCCAGACAAACTTGTACACAACCAGCTCTGGTGGCAGGGCCCAGAGTGGTTGACTCTTGCTCGTGCTGATTGGCCCATACTTCGTGTTCACCCAGATCTAAACCAAGATTCGGTAGCAAAAGAAATTCGAGCTAAACAAGTTCATGCCCTTACTGACCACAACCCTGCTCCTCTTATAGAAGAGCTCTATAGTTCTTACAGCCATTTATGGCGAATTGTAGGCTGGATCATTCGCTTCAAAGTCAATTGTCTCAACCATCGGTCTCACTCTGGTCCCTTATCCACAGCAGAGCTCTGTGCTGCTGACCTCATCCTTGTGCGTCGGTCACAACAAAGGGGCCTCTCCGATATTTACGTAGCCTTGAATCCCAAGGGGCGACCCACAAAGCTCATGAAACAATTAGGAGTATTCAGGGACTCACAAGATATAATTCGGGTTGGTGGACGATTAGCTAATAGCTCGTTGCCTTTTGAATCCCAGCATCCTGCCCTCATTCCACACAATGATGTTCTTGCTCCACTCTTAGTCAGGCATGCGCATGAGACTTGTCTTCATGTGGGTCCTCGTGCGACTCTTGCTCACTTACGCAATAGATTCTGGCTTGTAGATGGTCGCAACTTTGTAACCAAGCTTCTAGCTAAGTGCAAGCGTTGCTTCTCAATCAAGCCTCGCCCATTCCAGCCTGTCATGGGGCAGCTCCCAGCTGCTAGAGTCGAGCAATCCTTTGTCTTCGAGCAGGTTGGGGTAGACTTTGCGGGCCCTTTCACTGTCTCTGTAGTAGGCTTGAGAGGTGTGCGAGCAGTTGAGGTGTATATGGCAGTTGTTGTGTGCTTCACCACAAAGGCTGTGCATCTTGAGAAGGTCATGGACCTTAGTACTGATGGATTCATGCAATGCCTTGAGCGTTTCATGGGGAGACGAGGCATCCCCCGCACAATCTGGTCTGACAATGGACGAAATTTCCTTGGTGCATCAAACTTGCTCAAGGAAATACAAGCTCAATCAAATCTGAATTCACGTTCCAACTCATTTGTAAATAGTCTGGCTGACCGAGGAGTGGAGTGGAAATTCATTCCCCCGCGCGGCCCACATTTTGGAGGCCTTTGGGAGGCAGCGGTGAAATCAGCCAGGCGTCTTTTGAAAGTCAATCTACGTGATCACACTATCTCCCTCCAAACCTTTGATACTATTCTGGCTCGAATTGAAGCGGTTCTTAACAGTAGGCCCCTAGTATTCCAGTCTAGCTCTCCAGATGACATCCTTGCTATAACTCCAGCTCACTTCTTGATTCAGCGGCCCTTATTGGCCTTGCCCGACCCTGACAACGCAAATTCTAGCCCAAGTTCACGTCTTGCTCCCAAATGGCGTTTTGTCAATCAATTAGTTCAAAATTTCTGGAAAAGGTGGAAATCTGAATACATTCTAGATCTGCAACGCTGTTCCAAATGGAACACCGCTCATAGACCTGCTCGTGTGGGAGATATTGTGCTCATAGCAGATGACAATATCCCCCCTCTATCCTGGCCCATGGGGCGCATCACCCAGTTTTATCCTGGCGCAGATGGAGTCCCCGGAGTGGCCAAGCTTCGCACCAGCTCTGGGGAGAAGACTCGCTTGTTGGTCAAACATTACCCGCTTCCAGTAGAAGAGTGACACCTGTCACCGGGGGGGGGGAGGATGTTCCGCCGTGCAGAAAATCTACGCGTCACTTTTCCTATGACGTCACTATCCTAGATCCATGCTCTCCATCCATGTCGGCCTCCTCCTTATTTCCAAAACTCTTGACTATTTAATAATCCTCAGCTCATTAATTAATCAGTCATTCTTTAATTATCCTATCTAGCAACGATGTTAATTATTCAGGCCTCTTCTCACTTATCCGAGCAGCGAGGGGTTATTCTCCGAAGGGAAACTTCAAGTGTGTGTGTGTGTTGGAGCCCTGCACGGGCAAGTGAAACTTTCCGACCACGTTTTGTTTTTTCTGCCATGATCATTACGGTTGTTTTTCAACGAAGAAAATTCTAAAGACCTGAAGTTCTGTTGCACTAATCTGTTTTCATTTTGTGAAAAATAAAACGAAACCGTGCGTCTTTTATTCTTGTGCCCGGACAAACAGTGCTGAACCAGTAAAATCGATCAAGAGATATTGCAAACAAGCTAAAACAAGAGTGGATGTGCAGTGCCCTGGTATCATTTCCGAATATAACTCCAAAATGGGAGGTGTCGACCTAACTGATATGTTAATCTCGTTATACAGAACTAACTTCAAGCCGAGAAAATTGTATTTACTCATTTTCTCTCAATTTTCAGATATTTGCGTGAATAATGCATGGTTGCTATACCGCTGTGACCTTCAAAAATTGAATCCAGGCAGAAAGTATACGAAGTTGAAACAATTTTGCATCCATTTAGCCGACTTGCTGTTCAATTTTAAGAAAACAAGTAGGTAAAATTTCATTATGCGGGAGCTCCAGTGTGAAAAAAGTTACGAAAATGTTTACCTACTCCTAGACCTCAACCCGAAATAGGGTACGACGGTATAAATCACTTCTCCATTTTTGGAGACAAATTTTCTAGATGAAACTATTGTCAGAAAGGTCAAACAAAAGTTTCCTGTACCAAATGTGGGTTGAATTTATGTTTAACTAGTAATAGAAACTGTTTCGTGATATTCCACAATAAGTTACTAAAACAATTGAAGTCTGGAAATTGTGATATGATTCTGATGTTGAATTTATTACTAAATTCGTCTTAACCTCGTCTTTGTCTAGAACTCTTTTTCCTAAATTTCCCAATGAAAAGACTGTAATATTAGACTTTAGTATTAGACTTAGGGTCTGTTCGGAGAACCGTCCGGGACTGCCCAGGATTGCCCCCTCCCCGCTTTTGGCCGTTCGGAGAAGACAAGGGACGATCCCGGACGAGTTGCCCGCTGTTCAGAGAGAGCGGGGATTGTGAATTCGGGCAGCCCGGGATCGTCCGGGGCTACTCCAGCTCTGGCGTGGAGTAGAAAGTCCGGAGCATGCGCATCGGTCTATTTTTACCCCGCCCCCCCCCCCCCCCCCGCTCACTTCGATGTTTTCCTTTCCCGCGACCGCGAAGCACAACTCAAACCATTAACGGATAGATTGGATAATAATTATGCTGTCTGATACGGATTATTCCGACGATGATAATGAGGGTGACATCAGTTTTTCGGACGGCGATGAAGAAGAAATAACGATATTAAGGGAGGTTTTTTTCCCGAATTTGAGACCTAAAAATCAAAATTATATTGAGCAAGTGGTGTCGGAATTTGGTGACCAGCAGTTCATGGAGTTCTTCCGAGTTAGCCCACGAGTTATTAGGCAGTTGGTTTTGCTGTACGAAAACTCTTCCGATTTTCACTATCATACAGGTTTGTTATTTTTCATTTCCATCCAACATTCGATGCTTCCATTCAGCCATTCATTCTGTTCTTAAGCTGTTCTTCATTCTGTTCTTTGCTTTTCAAACAAAGGTCCATATGGAAAACTGAGCGCACATCAGAGGGTTTTGATATTTTTGTGGTACTGCGGGCACCAAACTGCATCTTTCCGCGATGTGGCAGATCGCTTTGATGTATCCCTTAGCTCGCTAGAGGATATCGTTGTAAGGTGAGTTATTAATTTATTTTACTTACTCACCTACTGTGTATAGTGACTGGAGGTACTGTTTTAGGTAGTACAGCATTTTAAAACGCTAAATGACAACGTTTGATGAGGGGGGGGGGGGGGGTTACAAAACGTTTGCTATTATGAGGTGTTGACAGCCAGAGTGGACCATCTGACGCAGGCGTACCTATTGGAAATAATAAACCAAAAACGCTAGTTTTTACAATAGGTATTGCGAAGTTTTCTCGTCCGATCTCGAAAACTACATAGCTACAGCGTTAGTCTTTTGCCTTTCAGCTTTCAACGTTATGTGGCTTTCGAATGAGCTTGTAAATAATCATGTGTCATTCACTATCATTCTAGAATGTCGCTGTTCATCAGCAATCAGTCTCCGTCAGTTATCAAGTGGCCCACCGAAGACGAGATGGAGGAAAGCTCAACGGAATTCAGGAGAAAGGTTTGTAACTTATGGAATAAGCCAGAACTCCAGATTATGTTTCTAAACATCTGAATATTTGTGATTGGTTAGCAGTAAAGGAGAGGTAGATAATTAAAAAAAACTTACTTCTCAGGGTATGCCTGGAGCTATTGGCGCCATCGACGGTACCCACATCAGAATTGACAAGCCGGAAGACGACCCCCAATCCTATTTTAATCGAAAAGATTTTTACTCTGTTCAGGTATCCCATTGCTACTCTTGTTCACTACCAACATATTATTTTGTTAGAGGGTTTTTGAAAAAAAGTTTTTTTTTAATACCATCAATAATTATTGTACAACCTATCTAAGTATTCAATTTTTTTCAGGCTCAAATCGTGTGCGATCATCGCAGAAAAATTATTGACTTCTTCGTCGGGTTTCCGGGCTCTGTACATGATGCCAGAGCTTACAGAAATTCAGGAATTTCAGGCACGCTGAGGGAAAAATGTGGAGAATATTTCATTCTTGGGGACAGTGCCTACCCCTGTCTTTATAATCTTATCACCCCATTCAAGGATCGAGGCCACTTGACCGACGAACAAAGACGGTTTAACACAGTGTTCTCCAGAAGTAGAGTAATAGTAGAACATACTACCTATTGGACTGTTGAAACAGAAGTTTCGCCAACTTTACCACCTCAAGCTACGGAAAATGGAAATAATAGTACATTTTATACGAGCTTGTGCCTTTCTCCACAACTTGGCAGTGGACGATCAGTTCGTCCCTCCGGAGAATGTTGTGGAACCATCCGATCGGCCATCGAGACAGCTTCCATCTGCAGAAAATGAAAGAATGGAAGACGCTACTGATGGTATAAGACGCCGCAGCCAACTATTTAATTCTCTTAGCTTGTAAGTGATTTGGATTCTAGGTGCCTTCTGATTAAATAAAGTTCTTATAACAATGACAGCCTTTTATTTTATTACTAACCACATAACAAACTGAGAATGACTTTATAAAGGTCATCAGGTTGAGACAGGTAAACATCAGTCTCAAGAAAAAAACCTATGCGACACTTAGAGGCGCTAATTGGAAGGACAAAGTGACTGTAGGAGGAAAAAATAGATAATTTCATCCTACATAATACGTAGGTACCTATCCAATAATTAAGACTGAAATTAAGGATTAACATATATAGAAAAGTATCACCATAATGAAAAGCATCACATCGAATTAAAAACATAGGTAACATAAAGTAGGGATACTTTTTCGGTAACTATGAGAAATAAGGGCTACCCTCATCTGATACTTTTCTATATGTTAATCCTTAATTTCACTCTTGATTATTGGATAGGTACCTACATATTATGTAGGATGAAGTCATCAATTTTTTGATAAGTAATTCCCAATTTTTGATAATTTAATAATCCCTGCCCGGGATAGTCCAGGACAGGTTTCTCCAGGACTATCCCGAGCAGGGATTATTAAATTATCTAAAATTGGGAATTATCAAAAAATTGATGATTTCATCCTACATAATATGTAGGTACCTATCCAATAATTAAGGATTAACATATTATAGAAAAGTATCACCATAATGAAAAGTATCACATCAAATGAAAAACATAGGTAACATAAAGTAGGGATACGTTTTCGGTAACTATGACAAAATGATGACCACCCTTAAACAAAAAGTTAATGCAAATAAATGACTAATTAATAAACCCAATTTCAACATAATTAAAAAATAATCAGGGTCAGTAGGACAGTAAGTAGGATAATATATCTCCAAAGCGAAGGAGTTTTTTTTCAATGAATACCGTCAGGACAAGAAGAAGCTGTCTCATTCGTGTTTGCAATAACACCGCAGTTCCTTTTCTTTGAGGATTTCATTCCGTGCGAGGAGAACTTGGTTTCTCACCCTCATCTCCGCGACTCTCTGCTTCTCCGCTGCCAATCTCTCTCGATACATCTGCATCATCTCGTCATGTTGCTGTTTCCTGTCCTGGCGGTATTCGTCGAAAACCGTTGAGCGATGGCGCTTTTTTCCTTTTCGCCTTCAGCAACGGTCGAACATTTTCTCCTTCCAAGACCATCGGAACATCATCGTCGGGAGAGGGGGCGGTAGGAAGGGTTCCGTCGTCGGCTTGTGGACGGTGAATCACTTCAGGGGTCGAAACTGTGTTGCTGTTGAGCAGCAATATGGGATGCACGTTTCTCTTACGGCCAAAGATTTCATCCATTTCATTGAAATACCTACTCAAACTCTTTTCTGCCGGTTCCCGTGTTGTTCTTGTTGTCTATGTACTTCTTGAATCCCCTCTCCAACGTCTTCCACCGATTCTCACACTGCGAAGCAGTAAACCCATCCTCAACGATGTTGACTATGAGGTCCCATAGTTTCTTCTTGGTCTTCAGTTCGACCGTTTTGCCCAGTAGATCTGAAACAGAAATATGAGGAGGGTGGTCAAGCTAATAAATATTGAGCATGAGCAGGTTTGAAGGAAGGATGTCGTAATTTTAGATCAATTATTACTCTTGACAATCTAGTTGAATTCAGTGCCTCCAGAGAACGATTCAACAAGTAGGTCGGTAAGGCGCGATCCTGGCACGTTTTATAGGTATACAGCAGCTTTTTTTTACTCACCTCTGTTGTGACGGTAAGCGTCAATTAACTTCAACGTGCTCCTTCGGGTCCAACTGGGTCCATTGGTTGTCACCTCATTCAGGACAGGCGTAGTTGGACTTTCAATAGTCAGCTGTGAGGCAGGCACCTCTCTGTACATAAAGAATTCTTGTAGACCTGGAAGCAGAGTGGTGCTTTGAAAACGAAGGCTGAGAAGTGTGATGTGAACTGATAACAAAAGTTTTCACTAGGTAGGTACTTCAATAAAAGTTTGACTCACAATTGGTTGGTAGGTCCCTAACTATTGGGATACCAGATGGAAACTTTCAAAACCAGGACATTAGGCTCGGGGAAAAAAGGCAAACTAGGAAATTTACTTTAAATGGAGGACGTAAATATGTTAACTGTTTTGGTTTATTATTTTCAATAATGAACCATTGGAATCGAGCATGAACAAAAAAATTCTTACCCCCCCTCAAAATTTGATGGTTTACGTTTCAAGGTATGTAGAATCCAAAACTGCAATAAAAATATTTCTGTCTGTCCGCCGTACGCCGTACGGGCCACTTTTCTTAGTTACCATGAAAGAAAATTAATTGATGAAATTCGGGCTATAGGTTCCGTTCGGGGTCTAGTTGGTCCTCGAAGCTCGATGTTACTGTCAGTCATCTCTAAGGGGTTCAAAATAGGGTTTGAAATTTTCAAAACGCCTATACCATTTTTTTACGTGAATATTTTTACGGTTTTAAATAGTTCTTGAACTTGCGAGTTTTTTAAGACCATCCGGAGCATCGTACGTCCAGCCGTTCGTTCACAGTAAGGCCCCGAAGTTTGCACCGACAGGCATTTTCGACTCCAGTGTGAATGAAATTGTATACAATTCAAACCAAATCTCGTAACCAGAGACGCGCCCACAATAGGAAATTTGGCGGAGATGAAATCATTGCTCGGGATCACCGGATTATATTGGCGGAGTATGAAGTCGAGTTGGTTGTTCTGTGATATTATTTCATTTGAAAAATGATGGCTCTTTTGGAGTTTGTTGGTAGGTAGTGAAACTTGAACAAACGTTAAGTATTATTGATGGGTAAATTATTACTACGGTAAATTATTACACAACGGTTCATTATACCATCTACGTAGAAGGGGCTGGAGTTTTTGTTGGTAGGTACTTTTGCAACATTTTTCACTCCTCATCAACAATTTCTTTTCAGAACTTCATTATGTGTGTTTCTTTTTGTTAGGTACTGTTTGTCATCGGCAGAATTATTTTAGCAACATTTAACTCGTGATTTAGGTCGGTACCTAGTAACGAGTACGGGGTTAGGTACTAACTATTTGCAGCGTTTTTTTCTTCTTTTTTTTTACAAAAACAAATCCCAGTGAGATCACAATACTAACCAGGAGTTGCCAGGATAACAAGGATTTATTAAGGAAATAGCATCAGTCCCCTCAAAAAGTTCCTTCCGTTACAAGGAAGGAACTATTGGCCTAAAAGTAAGAGATCGGTTCCGAAAAGAAATGCTTTCTTCCAATTCAAATACGGGACGAACCAGACATCGAAAAGGGTGGGTCCCTTCAAAACCATACGGTAAAACTCGTTAACTTCATTTAGAGAGACAATCCATTTCCTCCACAGACTGCTGAGACAGCAAATTCGCTCAACTTTTTCGTTGTGAGAAGGGACAGAGGATCGATAAAGGACGCTAGGACACAGTGAAAAACCACAGTCATGCAGCATGGCTATAAGAGCGAATTTTCGAAGTTTTTGGCATCTTCCTCCTCCGCCTAAAATTTTCTGAAAATTAATTTTCGGCCAATGTTTTCCCAACTTGATACCATACAAAATTAAAACAGGAGTAGTTTTACGCAAAGTAAAATTTGGGGTGGAAGGAGGGGGAGGGGGAAATCAAAAATGTTTTGAATACCAGAAGAGTAGGTATTGGATACGTAACAAATTTTTTGTTCCATTTTTTGCCGAGTAACACCTCGGTTTGTAGATTTTCCAACGCTGAACACGATGGTGAAGTCAGAATTGCGATATCCCATTCCGTTATCAGATTAGAGCAGACGAACCAGGAAGAACATCTCAAGAAATAACCACGTTCCTTCATCTTCAAAGTGCTCCAGTTTGAGAATGGAATGAGATATCGCAATTCTGATTTCACCATCGTGTTCAGCGTACAAAAACCTTTAAAATGAGGTGTCACTTGTCAGACTTTTTCATTTTGGGAATTTATGGGTAATTTCCCCCCCTAAAATTCCCCAAAACTCCCCCTTAGAGTGACCCGATTCTGCCCATCTTCGAACTTAGCCTGTCGATTGCCAAGACAGATTTTTCGTGCAAATTTGAACTTTTTATCTCAATTCTTTCGAGAGTTATCGTCTGGAATGACACATACATATATATATATATATATATATATATATATATATATATATATATATATATATTGTTGTTGACCGTGTAGTTATAATAATTTCCCAAAATCCAAAGATTTTGTGAGGGTTGTTGAGGTGCGGTCGAGTGAAAAAATTATTTTTCCGACGTTTCGAACGTTTATTCGTTCATCTTCAGGGAATCTACAATATAAAACATACAGGACTATTACTATGACAATATAAAACATACAGGACTATTACTATGATACAGGGTACTATTGCGGGTGAGATGCCTTAAAAGTAAACAGTGAGAACGATGGAAAATTAGCAGAGTACTTACATGAGTTGAAGTAGAAGAACAGTGGCATAATTTGCCTGTTAGCACGGTTTTAAAAAAACGTTTACCCAGCACAAAGTTGACACTGAGCCTTCTGGTTTGCAACTGACTCGAAAATCCACAAGGAGGTAAGAGTTTTACTTCAAGACGTCGGCAATGTGGTCTTTGAAGTAATGAAGTGGTTTGTTAGGGCGAGGGGGGAGGGGGGGTCGGTAGTTAAGGAGGTAAAGTTGACGGTTAAGGAGGTAAAGATGTCGGCAAAGTGTTCTTTGATGTAATGCAAGGGTTGTGTTGGGGGGGGGTATTTGGGTTGAGGTGAGTGACATGTAGGTAGCATTAGTTATTGGAAGAGATGAATTATAAAAATTGATACCTAGTGTGTACGGGTGTGGGAGCAATATTTGGATTGGAAATATGGGACATCAAAGTTTCTTAGGAGTTCTGGTTTTGATTTAAATGTATTAAATTAGCGTAGCATTTGCTAAGATTCTGTACATCCGACTTCATATTTATTGCGTTTTTTTCATTGCGTTCTATTGTGATCATTTCTTTTACGTTGCTTTTGAATTTGTTGGTTTCATACGCTATAATTTTGGTTTTGTCAAAGTGGAAGGTGTGGCCAGTACGTGCATGAGTGGTGAGGGCTGTGGGGTCTTTCTTAGTACTATTTTTGTGCATGGCATCGATACTATGTTTGTGGGCGTACAATCTAGTTTTCAGATGAGAGTGTGTGACCCCATAGTACGATTTCCCACTCTCACACGGAATTCGGTATATAAGGTGAGCTTTCATTTCCTTAGGCGTTGGATCCTTAGTTTTGGTGAATATGTTATGGATAGTTTTCTTATTTTTGTACGCAAACTTTATACTAGTATCGGTTTCAGTAAGAATTTTAGTTAGAGCAGGTGACAAGTATTCAACATAAGGCAGCGAATAAAACTTAGATGGTAATGGCGAGTTCCTGATGTTGTTCTTAGGGGGGTTCGTTAACTGACTATTGGCTTTCTTGAGAATGTTACAAATTAATTTGTGGGGGAAGTCATTCAGAAGTAGTGTATCAACTACCATGTTTTCTACATCTTTGTGGAATTTTGCAGAACTTAGTTTTTTGGCTCGTGTAATTAAATTGATTGCAAAATTGATTTTCTGGTGATAAGGAGCGTGGCTATAAAAATTCATGCATCTACCCTTGTTTTGAGGTTTCCTCCACCACTTAGTGTCAATACGGCCATTTGAATTTCGGAATAGTTGTAGATCTAAAAAGGAAATAGAATTTGTAAGGGTCTCGTTCTCATGGGTGAACTGCAAACGGGGATGAAATTTGTTGAACTTTGCCATAACTATGTGTAATGTTCCTGTGGGTATTGCTAGAATTAGATCATCTACATATTTGTATAGAAACGGAATTCTGAAAGGTAGTGTCGGGAGTACTCGGTCGAGAAGGAAGTTGAGACATAGGTCTGCTAAGCATGGTGCGATTGGTGTTCCCATACCAATCCCAAAATTTTGTTTATACATAACACCATCGAACTGAAATGTGTTTTCTTTGGTGCAGAGATCGAAAAGTTGTAGGAAATATTTCTTTGGAACTCTAGTGTGATGTTTAATTCTGTCCCACTTATCCACAATAACGGATTTGATAAGTGGTAGGGGTAGATTGGTGAAAAGCGATGTAGCATCCAGACTGATTAATTCATAATTTTGCGGAATCCTAATCTGAGAAATTTTATTTTTGAAGTCATACGAGTCTTTCACGTTATATTTTTGGTCACTGATGATATTTAGAATTTGGGCTAAGTATTTGGAAACATGATATGTCGGGGCCGTTATATATGACACTATAGGTCTTACACGGTTATCTGCTTTGTGATCTTTAATCAAAGCATACATTTTTGGAATCGTACTAGTTTTAGTGTAAAGTTTTCTGTGAGTGCACGCATCCAGGTAGTTTCTCGAGAGTAATAGTTCTAGAATGGTGTTCATTTCCGTTTCTATGCGCTTGGTTGGATTTTTCTTGACTACTGTACCTATAGGTTTCGGGGTCATTAAGAAGATTCTTAACTTTCTGGACATATTCAGTTTTGCCTATAGCCACGGTTGAATTGGTTTTATCTGTGCGCGTTACTACGATGTCTGGATGAGTTTTCAAATATGCTTGGGCTTTATTGAATAGTTTAACTGACTCAGGTGGGTGTTTTGTTATTTTCCGTTCTTGTTTTCTTAAATGGTTGGTGATGAGATTTACGCATTGCCCCCGTTTTAGCGAATTTTCAAAGAAAATGAAGCTATTGCAATGGCTTCGAAATTTAAATAATATAAATTTTTGGAAATTTTCTTCATAGAAATCCGTTTCAGACCATTCTAAAACGATTCCTGAAATTTAACACTTTTTTATATGTATATATATATATATGTGTCACTCCAGACGATAACTCTCGATAGAATTGAGATAAACAGCTCAAATTTGCACAAAAAATCTATCTTGGCAATCGAAAGGCTAAGTTCGAAGATGGGCGAAATTGGCCTACTCTAAGGAGGGTTTTGGCGCATTTAAAGTGCGCAAAAATTACCCAAAAATCCCCAAAATGTTATTTTCCAACAAGTGACCCCTCATTTTAAAGGTTTTTGCACGCTGAACACGATGGTGGAATCGGATTTTAGATATCTTGATCCGTTCTCAAATTAGAGCATTTAAAGTGCGCAAAAATTACCCAAAAATCCCCAAAATGTTATTTTCTAACAAGTGACCCCTCATTTTAAAGGTTTTTGCACGCTGAACACGATGGTGAAATCGGATTTTAGATATCTAAATCCGTTCTTAAATTAGAGCATTTAAAGTGCGCAAAAATTACCCAAAACTAGGATAATCTTTAAACTCTTACCCCCCCCCCCCACCCCCTTAGAGTGGTCAGATTGAAAAATGTGAGAAGTATTAATTGAAGACGAGAGTTCGAAGCAAAAAAGGGGGAGGCAAACGATTAGTACAACTCCTTGAATTTCCCATTTGACATATAATTTATTGTTATGATACCTTCATAGATAGACAAGTACCGGCCCACGTATTACTAGAAGGAAGACGAAAGAAAAAATCTATTTCAAATTATTCAATTTAGGTACTAACAGTAGGAGGAAGAAAGTTAGGTAGGTATCTTATCAATTTATTATCAGTATCATACGAATATTTGATATTCAAAGGTAGGTAGGTACTTAACATGATAAAAATAATATCAATGAAGAAGGAAGGATCTACCTACCTAGTAGAGCAAATCTTGAACTGGTTTTAGATACCAGGCCTGAAATCGTAGTCAAGAGGAAAGGCCATTCAGAAGGAACAAGGAATCTACTCATAACAAACGGTAGAATCAGGATGGACAAAACGTACAAATTAAAATAAATACGAAGAGAATATACATAGAAAACCAAATTTTAGACCGAAGTTTTCCTTTATTCAAAACCATAGCCATTAATTCGAATATTTCTTTGAAAATTCGCTCATTAAGTCATGCTGCATGACTGGTTTTTTTTGTTCTTGTACCCGTGGATCTACATTGTCTTGAATGAATTGCTCGATGTCACAAATTATTTGGTCAATAGGTATTTCTTGATATGTAAGGGGAACAGAGAATTTTGGTCCTAGAGACAGGAAACGTCGTATATCTGAAGGAATGTCATGTTGAGTAAGGTTGACAAACAATTCCTCTCTCCCAACATTTTTTGTGCTGCTTAACGGTTGATTCAAGCATAAATTATTAAACTTATTTATATGCTTGATTTTTTTCCTGCTGTGGGATTCCGTGAAATGGGTCAAAGTGCCACTTTTGAACTGCGTAATTACATCTGCTGGTACTAATTGACTCAATTTTTCAATATTTAACTGAATATCCTTTTCTATGGCCTTAATTTTATGAATACAGTTACTTATTTCGATATTGAGAAGTGACTTTTTGTATCGCATTGTTACTTTCTCTACGTCGGATGTACAGAATCTTAGCAAATGCTACGCTAATTTAATACATTTAAATCAAAACCAGAACTCCTAAGAACCTTTATGTCCCATATTTCCAATCCAAATATTGCTCCCACACCCGTACACACTAGGTATCAATTTTTATAATTCATCTCTTCCAATAACTAATGCTACCTACATGTCACTCACCTCAACCCAAATACCCCCCCCCAACACAACCCTTGCATTACATCAAAGAACACTTTGCCGACATCTTTACCTCCTTAACCGTCAACTTTACCTCCTTAACTACCGACCCCCCCTCCCCCCTCGCCCTAACAAACCACTTCATTACTTCAAAGACCACATTGCCGACGTCTTGAAGTAAAACTCTTACCTCCTTGTGGATTTTCGAGTCAGTTGCAAACCAGAAGGCTCAGTGTCAACTTTGTGCTGGGTAAACGTTTTTTTAAAACCGTGCTAACAGGCAAATTATGCCACTGTTCTTCTACTTCAACTCATGTAAGTACTCTGCTAATTTTCCATCGTTCTCACTGTTTACTTTTAAGGCATCTCACCCGCAATAGTACCCTGTATCATAGTAATAGTCCTGTATGTTTTATATTGTCATAGTAATAGTCCTGTATGTTTTATATTGTAGATTCCCTGAAGATGAACGAATAAACGTTCGAAACGTCGGAAAAATAATTTTTTCACTCGACCGCACCTCAACAACCCTCACAAAATCTTTGGATTTTGGGAAATTATTATAACTACACGGTCAACAACAATACATCCATATATCAGCGGAGGCAGTTTACCATAATCATGTCTACCTCAAAACGTACAAACACGGACTTTTTCCAAGATATCAGACGCGAATACGGCACTAATACTTGCGGGATTATGAAAGCAACCGTGAGGCTTCATGAAAAACTTGGATCTTCGATGAATGATCGCATTTTCCTGCTTCGCTGCCGCTCAACGTGCATCCTTCCCCCTCATTTGGACCATTTACTCAGAGATATACTAACCACTTGTAAACTTCACCATAAATTTAAGAAATACGTAGAGAAAGTAACAATGCGATACAAAAAGTCACTTCTCAATATCGAAATAAGTAACTGTATTCATAAAATTAAGGCCATAGAAAAGGATATTCAGTTAAATATTGAAAAATTGAGTCAATTAGTACCAGCAGATGTAATTACGCAGTTCAAAAGTGGCACTTTGACCCATTTCACGGAATCCCACAACAGGAAAAAAATCAAGCATATAAATAAGTTTAATAATTTATGCTTGAATCAACCGTTAAGCAGCACAAAAAATGTTGGGAGAGAGGAATTGTTTGTCAACCTTACTCAACATGACATTCCTTCAGATATACGACGTTTCCTGTCTCTAGGACCAAAATTCTCTGTTCCCCTTACATATCAAGAAATACCTATTGACCAAATAATTTGTGACATCGAGCAATTCATTCAAGACAATGTAGATCCACGGGTACAAGAACAAAAACGGGGGCAATGCGTAAATCTCATCACCAACCATTTAAGAAAACAAGAACGGAAAATAACAAAACACCCACCTGAGTCAGTTAAACTATTCAATAAAGCCCAAGCATATTTGAAAACTCATCCAGACATCGTAGTAACGCGCACAGATAAAACCAATTCAACCGTGGCTATAGGCAAAACTGAATATGTCCAGAAAGTTAAGAATCTTCTTAATGACCCCGAAACCTATACAGTAGTCAAGAAAAATCCAACCAAGCGCATAGAAACGGAAATGAACACCATTCTAGAACTATTACTCTCGAGAAACTACCTGGATGCGTGCACTCACAGAAAACTTTACACTAAAACTAGTACGATTCCAAAAATGTATGCTTTGATTAAAGATCACAAAGCAGATAACCGTGTAAGACCTATAGTGTCATATATAACGGCCCCGACATATCATGTTTCCAAATACTTAGCCCAAATTCTAAATATCATCAGTGACCAAAAATATAACGTGAAAGACTCGTATGACTTCAAAAATAAAATTTCTCAGATTAGGATTCCGCAAAATTATGAATTAATCAGTCTGGATGCTACATCGCTTTTCACCAATCTACCCCTACCACTTATCAAATCCGTTATTGTGGATAAGTGGGACAGAATTAAACATCACACTAGAGTTCCAAAGAAATATTTCCTACAACTTTTCGATCTCTGCACCAAAGAAAACACATTTCAGTTCGATGGTGTTATGTATAAACAAAATTTTGGGATTGGTATGGGAACACCAATCGCACCATGCTTAGCAGACCTATGTCTCAACTTCCTTCTCGACCGAGTACTCCCGACACTACCTTTCAGAATTCCGTTTCTATACAAATATGTAGATGATCTAATTCTAGCAATACCCACAGGAACATTACACATAGTTATGGCAAAGTTCAACAAATTTCATCCCCGTTTGCAGTTCACCCATGAGAACGAGACCCTTACAAATTCTATTTCCTTTTTAGATCTACAACTATTCCGAAATTCAAATGGCCGTATTGACACTAAGTGGTGGAGGAAACCTCAAAACAAGGGTAGATGCATGCATTTTTATAGCCACGCTCCTTATCACCAGAAAATCAATTTTGCAATCAATTTAATTACACGAGCCAAAAAACTAAGTTGGTTCTGCAAAATTCCACAAAGATGTAGAAAACATGGTAGTTGATACACTACTTCTGAATGACTTCCCCCACAAATTAATTTGTAACCTTCTCAAGAAAGCCAATAGTCAGTTAACGAACCCCCCTAAGAACAACATCAGGAACTCGCCATTACCATCTAAGTTTTATTCGCTGCCTTATGTTGAATACTTGTCACCTGCTCTAACTAAAATTCTTACTGAAACCGATACTAGTATAAAGTTTGCGTACAAAAATAAGAAAACTATCCATAACATATTCACCAAAACTAAGGATCCAACGCCTAAGGAAATGAAAGCTCACCTTATATACCGAATTCCGTGTGAGAGTGGGAAATCGTACTATGGGGTCACACACTCTCATCTGAAAACTAGATTGTACGCCCACAAACATAGTATCGATGCCATGCACAAAAATAGTACTAAGAAAGACCCCACAGCCCTCACCACTCATGCACGTACTGGCCACACCTTCCACTTTGACAAAACCAAAATTATAGCGTATGAAACCAACAAATTCAAAAGCAACGTAAAAGAAATGATCACAATAGAACGCAATGAAAAAAACGCAATAAATATGAAGTCGGATGTACAGAATCTTAGCAAATGCTACGCTAATTTAATACATTTAAATCAAAACCAGAACTCCTAAGAAACTTTGATGTCCCATATTTCCAATCCAAATATTGCTCCCACACCCGTACACACTAGGTATCAATTTTTATAATTCATCTCTTCCAATAACTAATGCTACCTACATGTCACTCACCTCAACACAAATACCCCCCCCCCCCCCCCCCCAACACAACCCTTGCATTACATCAAAGAACACTTTGCCGACATCTTTACCTCCTTAACCGTCAACTTTACCTCCTTAACTACCGACCCCCCCTCCCCCCTCGCCCTAACAAACCACTTCATTACTTCAAAGACCACATTGCCGACGTCTTGAAGTAAAACTCTTACCTCCTTGTGGATTTTCGAGTCAGTTGCAAACCAGAAGGCTCAGTGTCAACTTTGTGCTGGGTAAACGTTTTTTTAAAACCGTGCTAACAGGCAAATTATGCCACTGTTCTTCTACTTCAACTCATGTAAGTACTCTGCTAATTTTCCATCGTTCTCACTGTTTACTTTTAAGGCATCTCACCCGCAATAGTACCCTGTATCATAGTAATAGTCCTGTATGTTTTATATTGTCATAGTAATAGTCCTGTATGTTTTATATTGTAGATTCCCTGAAGATGAACGAATAAACGTTCGAAACGTCGGAAAAATAATTTTTTCACTCGACCGCACCTCAACAACCCTCACAAAATCTTTGGATTTTGGGAAATTATTATATATATATATATATATATATATACATATAATTTTTGGTGTCTTTCGGCAGTGAATTCAGGATGGTCTGAAACGGATTTTGGTATAAAAATCTTTCGGAAATTCGAGTTTTAAAAATTTTGGACCGAGAACAATAGCTTCCTTTTCTTCGAAAATTCGCTAAAAAGGACGTCTGGTTACCCTCGTAAGTAGTTACATACAATTATTACACTCTTACCTTCAAAGCAGTTGTTGTTTCCATTTATCTCCATTGAAAAAGTGAAATTGAAAATTGAAATTGAAAAAGTTGAAGAACGCACGACGGCACGACAGCTTGTAAACAAAATGGTGGGAGCACAGAAAGCTACTATACTACGTACGGGTGGGAGGTTCTAATACGGCTTCCAGTCCTGGACAAAGAAAAAGCGTTCGGACAAGGCACGAAACCGGGACGATCCGGAATTACTCTGGTGACGTCACGAGTCCAGGATTGTTAGAGCTCTGGGCTGCTCGGGATAGTCCAGGGCTGGTTTCTCCGAACGAACTATTAATTGCATAGGATTCATGTTCCTAAAGTAATTGAGTTACCAAGACTACTTGTCATAGTAAATTATGAATAACCATTGCGGCTATGTTGTTTGATTACTTAGTTGGATTAGAGAACATATATTATAATACTGTTTGAATTTTGCCACTATTGTCAGATGTAAGTCTACTGATAGTTTAAAATGTTTAAATTTTTTTAAGAACTATTTTGATGTTTTGCCTTCGCGTTTGTTCTTTGTACTTGTCAAATAAAAATACGAGGCGCAATATTGACTCCCATATGAGAAGACAAGATCTCGGAAATACCAAACAACATGAGGCTACAAACCCCCACTTTTCTCCCTCTTTGCCATCCATATCCCTAATCACAAACAATCCCTCAAACACAGCCGCTGCTCACAAACCAGACCACAACTACTCTCAACACTATTTATCTACTCAAAGCTGCAATGACCTGCCAGCCCTCACGTCTGACACCCCTAACATAAACTTATTCACTAAAAATTCGCTCGAAATTTTACGAGATGCAACAGATTATGTAGAAAACAGTTCGCAAGTGGCCAAAGTAAATTCATCCGCTGAACCAGCCCTGCCCTGCTCCGATATTCCAACATGCCACCAAGATCTTAATCTCAAAAGCATTCAGTCCAACCACACCTGTTCTCCATCACAACCCTTAGGTAATGTCACAGATCCCTGCACAGCCAACGAGGTCTCCCACCCCTTGGATAATGACCCAACCCTTGCTGTCAAATATCCCATAATAAATCCGCATGGAATCGTTGCAGCGAAAAGATCTTTCCCAGACTCCCAACCTGGACCCTACATACTCATACTCGATGTGAAACCAGATAAGCACATGACTGAAGCTTCTATGCTACGTTGCATCGCAGATACTGAACCGAGTGCTGACGTCACCATTAAAAAATCTGGGAGAAGACGTTTCATAATTTCGACCTCCCAATTATATGTCAGCCAGAATATCCTACAAAACACCCGAATTCTGAATAACACTCGTGTGAATGTGCCATCCAGTCAGTCTGAATTTATTGGAATCATCAAGACTGATAGGGCCACAGATGTACTAAACGACTTCCAAATCCACCACAGTGACAGAATAAATAGCATCTTCTACATATGCCGCTACAAAAACAAGTCTTTGGTTAGAACTAATGCTGTGCGGATTCATTTCCATGGTCAACACACACGTACTACAGTAAAAATAGGCTCTTGTAGTTATCCAGTGGAACCGTATATTCCAAAGATCAAACTTTGCACCTCTTGTTTCCGATACGGACACACTCACTACACCTGTACTGCTCAGCCTAGGTGTAGAACATGCGGGACCCTCGATTCACAGCATGACTGCCTCCCATCTGATGCGAGGTGCATAGCCTGTCATTCCAAATCTCATACTGTTGGGAACAAAGCCTGCCCACTCTTGAAATTTCTCATCAGTCGTGGGCAAAACATCTACTACCGAAAAACCACTGTAAGCAAACTAGTACAACAATTTTTCCATACTCAACACCATTCGTGGGCATCCAGAATCAAGCATGGAAACACCTCTAATCCGCTTCATGGTCCTGCATTAACACACCTGGAACGACCTAAAACTACCCACTATCCGCTATATCAGAAAACTGTGATGAATACCCACAGCACAAGGTCAAAGTACCCTCACTCATCTCATCAAAAACCCCATGTTAACACCCCCCAAACTACAGTTGTCTCTCCTATTGTAAAAACGAATATTCCTCAACCTGCTGTCAATCTTACAATGAGCACTGCCACCCCAAGAAATTACAAGGAGGCCACAACTAAAAGAACACCTCCAACTCCAGTCACCAAGACCGTAACAAACTGTGATTCCAACAGTTACATTCAATTTAAAGTCCCCAAAAATATACCAGAAGAAATTATTGAACAGATTAACGCCACAATACAAAATTTAATCCTACAACATTTTTCCAGCCTTGGTAAAAATGATTGAATTCAATAGCAAAATTAAAATTATCTCTTGGAATGCCCGAAGTATTCTCAACAAAATATCTGAACTTGGAAAGTTATTAGAAAGACTGAATGTAGACGTGGCGCTAATACAGGAAACATGGCTCATAGAAGAAAAAACAATTAAATTCCCTAACTATCAAGTGATTAGAAAGGATAATTTGTTACATCAAGGACGTCGGGGATTGATGATCCTTGTCAAATGCAACATTCCATTCACTGTTATGCCCTCCCATCCAAACGGGACTGGCGACTTAGAAATCCTATCAGTCACACTCAACCTTCCATCCGGCAACTTACAACTGTCCAATGTATATGTACCTCCAGGTATTAGAATTCAAGATAGGCAGTGGGCAGATTTCTTTGATTTCTACGGGCAGACTACTACCCTCATTTCGGGGGATTTTAACGGACATAACATCTTCTGGGGCTCGTCGCAAACTGACAGTAGAGGAATGCAGATAGAACAAGCCATCCTAAATTCTCAATTAACCATCATCCCCAACTCGTTTGAAACAAGGATCACAAAACCTAACGAAATTTCTTCTGCTACTGACATTGTCATTGTATCCCCTCAGATACATACAAAAACTAGTCTAAAGGTTATGAATGAATGCCTGGGAAGTGATCACAAAGTACTGGAAATCACTATAGCTGAAGCCGAAAAACTCGTCCTCCATGGTATGCATAAATGGAAAATAAGAGATGCTAACTGGGAACTATTCACCACCATGGTTTATGAAACCCTTCAAAAACTAATTACAGAACAAGTATCCATAGATAACGTACAACAAATTTATAATACATTAGCCGAAACCATTATGAGAGCTGCAGAAGAATCCATCCCAAAAAAAATAATCAGCCCATACTCTAAATGCAACATGTGGTGGAACAGTGAATGTGAAACTGCTTCCAGCAGAAGGTCCGCTGCTCTAACTGCTTACCGTGCACAAAAATCCATTGCAAATTATAATACACTAACCACTGCTTCTAAGGAAGCAACCAGAATCATAAATCAGGCCAAAAGAGACGCATGGAGAAAACTTTGTGAAGACCTACTTACCACCAATTGTAACAACTCCACCCAACCGTCTGCCTGGAAAATGCTCGCTTGCCTAACTGGCAGAAAGCTTGGGAAAAACGGCTTTGTAGATCCAGCTGTTTACCCTGCCATCTGTAATGATGTATTAAATCGCATCACCAAACCTACACAAATTTCCTCTCAAATCTTGCTGCATCACTCACCAGCTCCCCCTCCTTTTACCATATCAGAGCTTGACGCTACAATTTCCAAAAGGAGGAGAGACACGTGTCCTGGACTTGATAACATCACTTACTCCATGCTCTCTCATCTCCCACTAATTGGAAAACGACTACATACTTCTCTCTATCTACAACTGCTGCTTTTCCAATAGCCTCATCATTGAACAGTGGACGAAGATTAAAGTAATATACATTAAAAAACCGAACTTCCAAACTGACAATGCTAACTCCATTAGACCACTCTCCCTGATTTCATGTGTAGCAAAATTAATGAACAGCATGATAAACGCTAGATTGGAGGCCACCATAGAACAACATAGCATACTCCCCATCCATCAGAACGGATTCAGAAGAAGGCATTCCACACTCAATTGTCTTACAGAATTACAAATGAGGGTACTATCTGGTCGGGATGAGCGACGTGCAACCCTTTGTTGTTTTCTTGACATCAAGGGAGCTTTCAATGATGTACAAATCACACAACTAACTAGCATCCTGATGCATCTGCAGCTGTCACCACATGTTGCTTCATGGGTAGCTCACTTCTTTGGCCACAAAACCTACACAGATGGCTCCAATGAAGTCACGGGATGTCAAGGCCTGGATCAGGGAAGTGTATTGAGCCCTTTGCTCTTTAATATTTATGTCCATTCCATACACTCCATGCTACCGGACCCCCATGGAGCTGTCTTATCCTATGCTGACGACTTCATGATCCTTACTCAAAGCCACGATCCTTACTCCAACCATCAAATCATGAAGCAGCACTTGCAGCACGCCATCACTAAGCTTAACGGGTTGGGATTCAAAATCAATTTCTCCAAAACGAAGTTGATGTCCTTCTTTGACTCCCTCCCGAATCACCAAAAAAACGACCTTGATATACACCTCCCTTTGCTACCTACAAACACACAGATTCAAATCGTCAGCACCTACAAATACCTTGGTATTGTGCTCGATGACCGGCTGTCAGGAACTGCTCACACTTGCTCTCTTGTGGCTAGATGCGTAGCAGACATCAATGCCATGAAGGTCATGAAGGGCACCACTTGGGGCAGCCATCCGGACACGCAGGAGCAGCTCTTCAAGCATGTACTGCTCCCAAAAATCAACTACTGCATGCACCTTTATGTGTGGGGACTTTCCAAAAACATCAAAAAGCTGCAAGTCATTCAGAATGCTGCATTAAGACAGATCACAGGAGCAGTAAAGTCCACACCAATACCATCATTGCATGCAGTCACATCCACCATCTACATGACCTCCCACGCGCAATTCGAACTTGAGCGTTGCTTCTCAAGACTCCTCATATACCACCCATCGCTCCGACTTGTGGTACAAGATTTTGTAGACCCTCCGCATCGAAGAATCAGCCAATCTTGGAATATATATCGAAACAAATTGTCAAACATACTGCAACTGATACAAGACAGCGACACACACCTTAACACTGAGACAGAAAATCAATTCCGATACACAGAAGCACTTGAGCTCAACATTTTCGCAACAATTCCGACCATTGACAAAAAATCCAATCTCTCCAATGTACAACTTAAAACCTTGACCCTTGAATACTTACAAACCAAATTTTCTACATACCCAGACAGAATATATACTGATGGATCCAAACTGGATAATGGAGAAACAGCAGCAGCTTACTTTTGTGAGAGACATCACCACTCGGCTGGGTCCAAATTGAATAGCGCCTCAAGTGTCTATCATGCCGAGCTCACAGCAATTCTACTCGCACTTTTACATATAGAAGAGTTCCACCATACTTCTAGCAACATCATCATCCTCTCAGACTCAAAATCTGCTTTGCAAGGTCTAGCAAACGTCAAGTTGGGAGAATGCCCACCATCTATACTTCAAGACATTTTCAACACTGCCAGCCTCCTAAAGAGTACTTTGCAAAGTAAACTTGCGCTGCAATGGATCCCTGGCCACTGCCAAATATCTGGCAACGATTTAGCTGACCTTGCTGCTAAGAACATCGCACGAGACGGACAAACCCTACTCTACAATACTGTCACATACATAGACTTGGTAAAAACCCTCAAACAGAGACGACATAACGACTGCCTAGAGGAACACAACCGACTCACTCTGACTAAAGGACACTGGACCAAACAGATAATACCCGAAACTTCGAACATCCCATGGTACCGCAACACGAAAGAGACCCCAAAATTTTATACAACTATTAACAGACTGATTTACGGACACGCTAACACTCCACTTTACCGGGCAATGATGGACAGAACCAACAGAACATCTCCCAATTGTCCCAGCTGTCAAACTTTGGGAAATTCTACTCTCGCCAGAGAGCGCAATTTAGAGAAGACAATGACATATCCTTACCTTCCCTACAAGACCACGTACGACAACACTTCGACTTGCCCACACTAAAATACATCTATGATTACTTACAGACTAACAGTGTCACCCTTTAAATTACTAATAGCCTACCTCTATATTTACAACAACAAAAATCACCAAGATTACCTAAATCACCTTCAGCTATCTTCCTACCCTACCATCCCCTCATCTAACTTCGTCAAACATCCCCCTCATTGAAACTTTCAAGACGTCAGTGGACTTTAGGCGACATCAAGATCAAGACATCATCATCAGATCCCTTCACACATCACCATCATATCTTCCTTCAACCTCGACTACAACCAGAACGAAATATGCCCTACATGACTTTCGTCGAAGGCATTTAAACGAAGAAACAACAACAACAATTCTATTTCAATACAATTATACAATTTATCTATCAATTTAAAATCGCGTGCATTCATTATTTTATCCAGAATCACAACAAAATTGGTGACGGAGTGAAAGTGTAACAGTGCCGGGTTCAATCTATCAATAAGTGGCGGAATTTTTCGATGAACTGTCTATCGTTTTACCGACGTTTTCCCGACCACATTGCGGCGTCATTTCTACACTTCAATATCCTGGTAAAATCAATCCTATTTTCAACGACACTTCAATATCTTTCAAAACGTTGGTGTTACGGATTCGATTTTTATATTTTTGGCGATAGTATTTTCCTTCCTTGCTGGCATAACCTAATCAGTTGCCGCAAAATCGACCCCAATTTTTCGTCATTTTCGACTTATAGATACTTTTTTTCCTCTTTTCAATCAAGTCAAGATGGATGATAAACAATTCCTGATGTTGTTGGATAGATTCAATCAAAGCCAAAAGGACTTGGTTAGAGAAATCCTTGGCTCCCAACCTCAGCTCAGTGCTGCTTCAACCCAACCACAGAAAATGTTGATTGCTCCATTTGAAAATTGTAATTCTACTAAAGAGAATTTCGACATGTACCGCCAACGATTTGAGAATTATCTAACCATGAAAGGTGTGTTCAACGATAAAACATTATGCAGCCAGATGCTTCTAAATTCGGTTGGTCCTAGTCATTATCAACTTATCTGTTCGTTAGTTTCACCTAGGAAGTTACTGACTTATCTTATGATCAACTCATCAAAGCCGTGGAGGACCACCTGTGCCCCAAGAAAAATGTATTAGTAGCCCAACACAAGTTCTTGTCATTATACCAGCAAGAAAATCAATCTGTGGCTGAGTATGTTGCTCAACTGCGACGTGATGTAGGGGACTGCGATTTTGTTTGTACTAGTCCTACCTGCAAATTGAGTGTGGCTGATACATTTTTGCGCGCGCAATTCGTTAGAGGATTGCGTTGCATATCTTGGAATTGACGATTTATGCATCAGGTGCGGTGGTAACTCTCACAGAGTCAAAGATTGTCGTCTGGATGCAAATAACCTGCCGTGTTCCAAAGAGGGTCACGTCCAGAAAGTTTGTATAAAGACCCTTATGGCCTCAAAGAAACATCAAAATTCAACTAATTTGGTCGATGACACTTCCCTTGAAAAACATTATGGTATCCATAAGATTGTGGATATCTTTGAACAAAACCACATCAACCCAAAGGACACTTCAAAATATTACGTCACAGTAGGAATTGAAGGGCGTCCACAGCGATTTGAAGTGGACTCAGGCGCGGGTTTCACGTTAATTCCTCGCTCCACCTATCAAAATTTAAAATTGAATAAACCCCTTCAGAAAACTCAACTCGTATTTCGTTCCTACACGCGAAACATTTTCAAACCTGATGGAAAACTTCCAGTGAGCGTTCAATATAATTCTAAAACATCAATTGAAGACCTATACATTCTTCCAGATGAGTTTGCGCCTCTACTTGGTCGCGCATGGATTCGCCATCTGGGTATCAACCTCATGGATCTTGATCGAAAACAAGATTTGACCTTGGATGTATGTTCAATCGATGATATCTTCGAAAAATACTCTTCAATATTTGAACCTCGAGTTGGCTGCATCCCAAATCTTACCTGCTCACTCCATCTTCGTGAATGATCAAAACCCATCTTCATCAGGGAGCGTGATGTGCCATACGCCCTGAGAGAAAAGGTCAATAAGGAGTTAGACTCTCTTGAGGCTGATGGCATCATAACCAAAGTCAATCATAGTGACTGGGGTTCACCTCTGGTCATTGTGCCTAAACCAGATTCAAGTGTAAGACTCTGCGTAGACTACAAAGTCGGTGTCAACAAACAGTTGGAGTCTGCACACTACCCAATTCGCAGAATTGACGACATCCTGAACAGTCTTCGAAACGCTTCAGATTTTTGCCGCCTGGATCTGTACAAGGACTACCTGCATATCATGATGGACAGTGAGAGTGCTAAAATCCAGACCATTTCGACTCACAGGGGAACGTACACCATGAACCGCCTCTCGTTTGGTGTGAAGACGGCGCCTAGTCAATTCAACCGCATTCTCGATCAGATTCTATGTGACTTGGAGGGTACGTTGTCATATTTTGACGATATTGTAATTTTTGGTTGCACATAAGAAGAGTGCTGTACCAGACTCGAAAATTGTCTACAGAGATTGCTGAAATATGATCTACATCTCAATTAACAGAAGTGCGAGTTCTTCAAAACCCAAATCACTTATCTGGGCCATACCATTCGACACGACCAAATCCTGAAAAGTGCAGCTAATGTAAAAGCCATCATGGACATGCCACGGCCATCAAATCCAGACGAAATTCGACAATTCCTTGGGATGGTTACATATTACTCCAGATTCATACCAGATTGTTCAACAATGACCTACCCACTAAGGAAGCTTCTCCAGAAAACTTCAAAATTCTACTGGAGCACGGAATGTGAAGTAGCCCTCAGAAAACTGAAGGCTGAAATTTCAAGTAATCGAGTTCTTACACCATACGATCCAGTGCTTCCAATAGTCCTTACATGCGACGCAAGCCCAACAGGGATTGTGGGTGTTCTCTCGCATCTTATCAATGGACACGAACGACCTGTGGCATTCGCTTCAAGATCACTCACGGCAGCTGAAAGAAACTATAGTCAACTAGATCGTGAAGCATTGGCTATTGTGTTCTCTGTAAGCCATTTCTATATGTATTTGTATGTCTTTTCTTGTATGTTTTCTTTATGTCTTCCAATTCCTTGGTAACAGATTTCATTCTAATTTGTGTATGGTTTAAATACTCACACAAGCGTAGAATACAATCGTATAATTCGTTGAACGATGAATTGACTTTGTCGTCTTGTTGTCGGTAGGTTTGGGTTCCCGTTCTATGTTGCGCAAGCCATAGTTTGGTTTGAACGTAATACGAATCCCAATCTGCGGGCTCCTCCGTCCTGTCGTTCATCGTTGTTTGGTTAACATTCACGGCACACTGTAAACTGTAAACATTCACAAGAGCTCTGTCCGATAGATGGTTACCGCCAGAAAGGGTCAGCTTTTCGCCAGAAGCTGGTCAGCCAACCCCTGAAACAAGCCAGCCAGCCTCTGAAACAAGCCAGCGAGCCTTTGGAGCAAGCCAGCAAATTCGAAGATCAGGCCGTACCGGCCGTGTCAACCTTCGTACTTATCAAATTATGTTACATGAAGTTTTAAATTCATTTTCTTTTTCTTTTTACTCAATTGTGTACATTTTCTATAGTGGGGGAGATTGTCATAATTCCATGCCATATAATAGTCCACATGAAGTGGAATAAGCTCCATGCATCCATGCAGATCTACTATTATTATCCATATTCTTTTCGATACTCAATGTTCAATTCTATTTCAATACAATTTATCTATCAATTTAAAATCACGTGCATTCATTATTTTATCCAGAATCACAACAGCATAGTATACTAGGCACCCTGAAATTTCACTCGAACCCAGGTTACTTATGGTGAACTAAACATGTTGAAAATTCACTGAATCGACAGTTACTTGGCACTGTAAAGAATAGTATAAATGTTTAAAAAATTTTCGAATTTGTACATTTTCCTAAACTTTTGTGTTTTAAGATGTTTTTGTGGGACCAAGGGTTACACTCAAGAAGAAGAAAAACTCGCATTGGCCAAAATACAAAATTGCCAACTATAGGGTTAACCTGAGTAGAAAAATCCGTTTTTGAGGCTCATACACGACGTACGTACAATCATGTACAACTAGGGAAAGGACGATGATGAAGTACATACGAAGAGGGAAGAATGAACTGCTTGCCCAAGTCCAAAATTTCCAAATGCCCATAAATAAAAAAATTGAGTTTCTGGTTCCGTTTCTCCCCGTTCTAGTTGTATGAGCTTGTATAATAATTATACTGGTATATGAGGAAGAATGTATATGAGGAGATGTATATGAGGAAGAATGAACGAAGTCTACTTTTTTGAAAATCGAGAGTCCAACATCATTTGTTAGATCTTAAAGAATTATTCTTTTAGATCTAACAAATGATGTTGGAACCTCGATTTTCAAAGAATTATTCTTTTAGATCTAACAAATGATGTTGGAATCTCGATTTTCAAAAAAGTAGACTTCGTTCATTCTTCCTCATATACATCTCCTATTCGTACACCTGCATCATTTTTAATTGTATGCATCATTTTGTACAAATTATTCATACGTATCATTGGTTGTAGTACTTTTCATCATGCAAATATGACGAGAACAAAAATATCTATTAGGTAGTAGGTATATATTATGTCAAGAGAGAGAGAGAGAGAGAGAGAGGAAAGATGATTGTGGGAGTCAGGCTGCGTAAAAACTGGAATCTAAAAATCCTTATACTTCATATAAAAACCTGAAAATCGAGGACGTTTTGAAAATCTGTAGATCTGTGGATAGATCCTGAGGGGCGACACTGTACGCACTGTACACTGTAAATGTTTACAAAACATTTAATGTTGATTATTTGTTTCCACAGATTACTATACTTACTATGGCAGACAGAAGTAACGAGGTTCAGAAAGAAAAGCGGATGATCTTTTCTAGAGGAGACGACTTGGAAATGGTGGGTTTGATTGTAAATGAGAATCCCTTCATCAACCCCGCAAAGTGGAAGTGGATTGCGGAAATGTTGCAAGCGAGGAGGGGCACGCGATTCACTCCTAAAAACGTTAGAGAAAGGACCACCCTATTAATTGCAATATTCCGAACCAAAGATAAAAACCTTCAAATAGTGTTTTGGCCACATTCAACCAAAACTAATGAAATAGGTACGGAACTTAAACTTTCGAAATAAACCTAAAACTTTAAACTAAAAACTACAACTAACAGATCAAATTTCATGGTAATTGTAAATATATCCTAAATTTATATTATGCTATAAGTATTTTATATTTAAACTAATAATCTATATTTTGTAATGTTCTTATCCTTACATACTAAACTATAATCTACTACTACCTAGAAGTTAGAAAACTAAGATAATTATGGTTCAAGATGTGTACTGGACCTAGCTCCTGGTGTCAAGAGACTCATAGCTCAAGGGATTAATCTCCAACAGCCAAGAAGGTGTCCAGTGGAGGGCTGATACACAAGCCAGAGTCCAGCTTCCAACTCTTATCTCCCAGTCTGGGCCACCTTGCCTGCACCTCAGTTTCCAGTCAGTCTCATCTCAGCTTTCACTGGAGTTGTTACCAGTCTCATTGTTCAGCTGAACAGGAAGTTCTGTGCCCACCTATAGTGCGGTAAAACCTAGTGGCCACTAGTGTAGTGGGTTATATTAAACCGGGACTTCACCTCACCAGCCCTCAGTTCATTTGGGTAAAGACTGTATTGGAGTTAGTATCTTCATACTTTCTAGCAGCCAACATTGGTGAGTCATTATACTCAATTCGCATGTTTCTTCCTTCAATTTACATTCGACACTGCCTTCACCACATATCATGTCAGCACCTGCGTGATTACCTCCACAGACTTTCAGTTAAAGTTCATGCCATTGATCTTGAGTATTACCTATTATATTTGTTGATAGGTAGGAAGTATAATGTACAGTTAATAAACCTATTTGGGTGGTTGATGTTAGAAAATTGGTGTCTGGTTCTGTTACACCCTTTCTACAGCAGACATTTGGTCCTTGAGCCAAGATAAATTGAAATTGGGCTTTCACAATATTTATTTATTATATCATTGGTAAACTCTAGTCCATTTACAGTAATTAAAATTACAGTCCACTATTAAATCTCATTTAGCCATACCTACCTATCATTGTTGGATGAATCTTTCTCCAAGTCAAATTTAATTTATCTACTTTCTCTGTTGGTGTTATCTGTCTTTCTTTGTTATTGAATGTTGTTTTGTGCATATACCTACTTGTGAATTATCTGCAAGTTAAGAGTTAGTGTTCATCCATAGTACCTGAGTTCAAAATTCATTGTTATTAGATACAGATATTTATTTTTATTTATTTAATTATTAACATTAACAAAAACATTAACATTGATAATTTAATTATTTATTTATTTATTTATTTATTTTAGTCATGGTACATAGAAACATAATAGTTCCCTCTTAGTGTAACCTAGTAGAATCACTAATATCAAACTACAAATAAAATATAGATAAATGAATTACCAACAGTATACAAGGAAATAAAATAAGAAATGGTTTTTTTGCATAATAAGAAAATAATTTTGAAATCATCAAGTAAGAAATAAGGAAGCACAAGAAGGAAAAAGATACCAAGTAAAGTAAAGTGGAAGTGAAGTAAAAGCAAAGTGTGAGGAAATGAATGATAGAGAATGAGAGGAAATGAAAGATAGAGAAGAAGATCAAGAGGATGACAGGCTATTCAGATACTTGTGTGCGCGCTCCCTGAAGGACCCAAGCCGGGGGACTGCCCTCAGCCCCAACGGAAGAGAATTCCATAACTTCCCACCCGCCACACGGAAGCTACTTTTGAACTTACTGCATGTAGCTCTAGCAAGTCGCACCGTATGAAGGCGCTGGGAGGGACCGAATTGAAAAAAGTTAATGAGATAAGGTGGTATGCTAAATTGGTCAGGGTGTAAGATTCTGAAGATAAGACAGAGGCTCCTGAGTTTCAAATAGTCAAGAAATTGACAGCCAAAGAGCTTGTTGGAGTGTTCTGAGACATGGCCTCTTGGCCTCAACCCATAAACGTAGCGTATACAATTATTGAACATGACATTAATTTTACGTGATGAAGTGCTATCTAGAGAGAGAGAGAATAACACATCTCCATAAGTCAAAAGGGGAAGTACAAGAGATTTTATAAGCAGAGATTTGAGAGAAAATGGGGTGAATGACGATAATTTTTTGAGTGTGTGTAAAGCAGCATATGCTCTTTGGCACAGGTAATTAGTATGAAGCTCCCAAGAGAGATCATAACTAAGAATGACACCAAGATTTTTGACGGAAGAGCTATAAGGAAGGATTATTGAGTTGACCGGGACGTTAGGGAATGAGCTAATATTTAATTTAGATTTGGAGAATACAATGACTTGGGTTTTGCCAGGATTGAGTTTGAGAGAGTTATTGCGGGAGTAAGTTGCAAGAGAGGAGAGGTCTGAATTGATTTGAGAAATTGCTAGGGGTAATAGATCAGGTGGACTTGACAAGTAAAGCTGAGTGTCATCAGCGTACTGATGACACTTAGAGTATTTTAAAGATTTAGGGAGGTCGTTGACGTACAAAGAAAACAATAGAGGCCCAAGTATAGATCCTTGGGGCACACCCGAGTTCAATGGAAGAGGTGTAGAAGTTCTGTTGGAAGTATGAACACTCTGTGAACGGTTGTGCAGAAATGAGGAGATGAATTTAACTGCCGAGGACGAGAATGAGTATTGAGTATTGAGCTTATGAAGTAAGGTTTTGAAACAGATAGTCCCAAAAGCATTGGAGAAATCCAGAAGCACCATAAGCGTGGCCATGTTTTCATTAAAGCCCTCCCTGATCTCTTCGGTTATCTTAAGTAAAGCTGTCATGCAGCTATGGTGCTGCCTGAACCCAGATTGACACAGATTCAAAAGGTTTTTGTCATCAAAATATTTTGAAAGTTGCTTATAAATAATTGACTCTAGAAGCTTCGATAAGACAGGTAGCTTGGAGATAGGTCGAAGATCTGAAAAAGTTTTAGGATTTGGAACTTTGTTAATAGGTGTAACGATTGCATGTTTCCAAGCTGTGGGGAATGTTGAAGAAGAGATACAGAAATTAATGATGTGGGTCAAGAAAGGCAAGATAATTGTGAGTAATGTAAGAATAAAATGCAATGGAATATCATCACTTCCTTTTGTAGGTGATTTTAAAAAAGAAAGTGCATCGGCTACATCTGATTGTTCAACATTCTCGAACGAAAACCCCTCCAAGTTGCAATGAAAATTATTACTAGTAGAATCGCATGCCACAGGAGTAGAGGTGGAGCGCGAGAAATAATCATTTAGGTCATCAGGGTTAAGTTCAGGAGAGTCAGAATTAATCTCATCTTTAGTTAGACCAAAATGCTTAATGTTACGCCACAGCTTATTAGGGCGCTGCTGCGGATTTAAATTTGTAAGCCCTAACTGCTTCTTCGCTTTACGGACCATATATTTCGTTTTGTTTCTTTGAGCTCTAACAAGCTCCCAATCATCAGAGCGCTTACCACGATCCCTCCAACGCCTATGCAAGGAATCTCTACGCTTGATAGCCTTACCAATTTCATTTGAAAACCAGGGGGTATCTGGTCTAGCGACAATCACCGTTTTTAGGGGAGCAAAAGTATTCATCAACTGATGGATAAGAGAAGTAAAATGTTCTACCATATGGTCTGCATTACACATTTGATATAATTGATCCCATGACAGGGTAGCAGCATAAGACAGGAGCTCATCTCTGTTGATACGCTTATAGTTTCTAAGCTTCAAAACCTGAGGACAATATTTTTGCGAAGGCAATTTGTATCCAACAACTAAACACGAGTGTGCAGAAATAAATGGGACGTCAAAAAGGTGAACTCCGGCCACCCTGGTTGGTTGCTTGACAATAGCAAGGTCTATAGTCGATGCACTATGACTCGTGAAATGAGTTGGGCCAGTAGGTAGGACGGTAAGAGATAGTGGGGAGAGCATAGAATGGAACCGACGAAAATTAGTAATGTCATATGATGGGTTCAGGTTAAGGTCACCAAAAATCATGACATGATCGTAGGAGCAGGCTAAAGAGCTCAAATTAGTCTCGATCTCTAAAATATCTATTTTAGGTTCAGGTGGACGATATATTACACCAAGGAGTAATTTACTTCTGGAAAAGCTTATTTCAACAAATAGATACTGAATGTCTGAGTGGTCAGAGTCAAGAATTACCTTGCACTTCAGGTGATCAGCAAAAAAGAGAGCGACCCCACCTCCTCTTTGTTTTTTTGAGCTTGAGGGACGGTCCTTCCTGATAATTTTAAAACCCGGGATTGCAACAAGCCTATTAGGCAAACTCTTTTTCAACCAAGTTTCAGATATCGCTATCGCACTCAGATTACATTTATGGATCGCTATTTTGATTTCGTCGATGTTACGAGAAAGGCTACCAGAATTAAAATGGGCAACAGTGAAAACATGTTTAGAATAACTATTGATGTGATCAGCAATAGCAGAGTGATAATTAGAACAATCCAAAGAAGATTCATTAATTGAAGAGTTAATTGACATATCAAGAATACTGTGGCGGGGGGAAGGGAAAACATCTGCCATCATCGCAGCGGAGGCCACCCCCACACAATGAGCCCGAACAGAGAACACACAGCCAAGAGCCAGTCAGGAAAAAAAGAAGATGGAAGGAAGTAAGTGGAGGAAAATGAAACAGACAGAAAGTTAGAAATAAGTGGAAAGAAGTGGGTACACGAAAAGGGAAAAGAAATTAATAAAGAAATATGTAGGAATAAGTAGGCAAAGGAAAACGAAACAAGAAAAAGGTGAAAGTGGACAGTCATGAAAAAATGAAAATTAGATTGAAAACTTGAATGCAGCAATTTCAAGAGCAACAAAGTTTTAGCCCATAACAGAATGGACTGAATTACCTTTTTTCGTATACAAAACACAAACATAATATGAAAAGAAAAGAGAGCTCACTCCCAAACGAACAAAAAAAAATAAATGAATTAAATCAGGTGAACAAACTCGCATAAGCCCCGAAATAGAAGGTGGCATCCTATTATAAACTAAATATACCTAATTCAGAGAAGAAGTGACACCAGTAAAATCAATAATAATACCAAACAATAATACAAGCAAAATAAAATGAGAAAAATATTTATATAGGTACATCGACTATGAGATTAAAATATGGGCTAAATAGATGGGTTCAGATTTCTTAAGTTACTTCAGTCGTTGGCTTCAGAGGTACTGGGTGCAAGTTTCTCGAATTCTTCACGAGTGGATACTGTATAGATTTTCCCTCCAGTATCCACCCATCGAATACTGCCATTAACGGTCCAAGTCTTCCTCATGCCCATCCTTCGAGAGATCTCCCTATATAGCAGCCTTCTCTGGAATGTCAGGTCCTCAGTGATAATCATGCCAGATCCTGCCAAAAGTCTCTTTGCGGCGAAGATTTTAGATCGTGTCTGATTGTGAAGTAGTGTGACAACAACAGGGCGAGACCTGTTGGCGAAAGGTTGAACCACACCACAGTTGGAGTCAGTAAAACGCGAAGCAGGTGGCGCTAGTTTCCCGACGCGTCTGGCCTTAGCGATGTCCTGGACAGATAAGGGGATCTTGAGCTTATCAGTGACCAAATCTGAGACGACTGACTCTAAATTTTCACTCTTCACATCCTTTAATCCATGAATGCAGAGATTCATGCTACGAGAATTCTGGTCGAGGATATCAACAATGTTAGAATGATCACGACACAAACCATCAATGGCATTGTTGAGCGATTCAGCCATAGAGGAAATGACAGGCTTGATAGCGTCAGAAATCGAAGTTTGGAGTAACGAAACCTGTCCGGGTTCTAATCCCTTAACCGAAACAATTGCATGAGAGATCGCATCAGAAATAGAAGCACTGAACTCAGCTTCAGGGAATCGAAAGATATCATCCGGTAAAATGTTCACACGGCGTTTGCGCAAAGGTTTGGGGTTACCTGACGAGACTCGCGGAGTACTGTGGCTTGACATGACGACTTATTCCTGCCTTTTACTCTGAGAACACAGTCAGCTTTAAGAGAAACACGTCAGTTACCAACCGAAACACAATTAATCAAATAGCAGGACAATGAAACTACTATAAAATTACAATTACAATTCGGGAGCACAACAGAGAGCAGTTCACTCAACGGCCGCCATTACACTGCCGTCAGTACTCCCCAATTATTATTATACAAGCCTTATTATACAAGCCTATTATACAAGCCTTATCACCCACTGTTCCTAATAGTCTTCTATCATGGCAACTAGTTTTGATATCTCCTTTGCTTCTCTTAAGAGGAAAATGACCCCTTTAGCTCATAGAATCAATGCCTGCAAGGAGAGTGGTAGGCTTGCTGTAACTGACAGTAATTATGTTGCTGATTTCAAGGGGCAATTTAGAACACTTGATAAGAATTTTGAAAGCTTTGAATCGGTTGTCAGTGAGCTTGTTGATTTGTGTGTTGCACAAGACCAGTCATCTATGTTCCCCACTGCCCAGGACAAAACTTGCATCCAGAACACTGAGAGATATTTTAATGAGTGTAGCAAGAATTTCATAATCCTTGAGGATAGGGGAAAATGTGCTGCTGCTTCATTTGTGGGTGCTGGTGGAGCAAGGATCAGTGGTGCGTTCAATGAATCAGTTATTGCTGGCAGATCATCCAGCCACTGATGGTACCCTGTTGACTTGGCCTAAATTCAAGGATGTGTTTGTGTCACTCATCCACGAATGACAGTTTGACTCCAATCAGGAAGTTCCATTTTTTGGTCATTTCCTTGCGTGGAACAGCATTGTCAGTAGTCAGTAACCTACCTCTGACAGCAGATAATTACCCGGTAGCATGGACCGCCTTGTGTGCTGCCTACGACAACAACAGGTTATTAGCCACAACTTACTTGAATGAGGTCATCAACTTTCCTCCGATGACAAGTAAAGCTACAGTTGATTCGTTGAAGTCTTTCCTGGCCAAGGTCTCTGAAAGCGTTGCTGCCTTTAAGCTTCTCAAAATTGAAAAGGAAGCAGAGTTCATTTTGTACTTCTTGGCGACTCGATGTTTGGATTCCAACACTCGAGAGCTATTGGAGATTCATCACCGAGACACTCCATTCCCCACCTTCGACATGCTTTCTAAGTTTGTCAGGGAAAGAGTCTTGGCTCTTCAGCTTGCAGGTTCCAGTAGTTCCACCAGTTCTTGTAGTGCCAACCATCACTCCACTAAAGTCCAACCCAAGAGTGCCCCAGGGCCCAAAAAAACTGTGCTACTGGTCAACCAGTCCTCCAAGTCAGCAAAAGGTGGTAAGGCAAGGGACAGTAAGTCATCGGGGTGCAGCTCTGAGGGGAGTTGTCCTGTTTGTGAGCAGTCACATCCGCTGTTCAGGTGTTGTAAGTTCTCACAGGGGTCCGCTCAGGAACGTTTTGACTGGCTCAAGAGGTGGAAGGGCTGTAGAAATTGCTTGATGGCAGGGCATGTTAGTAAGGCATGTACTTCTAAATGGAGTTGCCGTTTTTGTTCTGAACGGCACCACACTCTTTTGCATCTTGGAAAACCGGAGACCAATGAGAGGGACCCATCTCCTCCTGCCACTCAATCAAGTTCCCACCCTCAGGATTCTCCATCATCTGCCTTGAACACAGTATCCAGTGAGCATGGTGAAGTCCTGTTGGGAACTGCTATATGTGAGGTGCAGGACAGTAGAGGTCACTTCCATCCCATTCAATTGGTTGTGGATAGTGGCAGCCAATTCTCGTTCATTACTCAACGTTGTGTAAAGAAACTTGGTTTGAGTTCGTGCCCTGTTCCAAAATCCATTGGAGCCATTGGTCGCTCAGTTTTTGAAGGTGCCATGGGAAAGATACAGTGTATCCTTAGACCAGTCAAAAAGAGTTCTTCTAACATTTCTACACAGGCAGTTGTTCTCAAGGAGATTGTGTGTGATTTACCCAACTTCAATCTTCCGCACAACATTTGGGGTAACTATGTCCAGTACTCATTGGCTGATCCCAAATTTTGGGAAACGGGTCCCATTGACTTCTTGTTGGGATGTGATTTGTTCCCGGAGATCTGCCAGGCTGATATTATTTCATTGCGGGAGGGGTGGCCAAAACTAATGGCGTCCATTTTTGGGTACATTGTCTGTGGTCGACTTCCGGAGCCCTGCTCTCCTGCCCGTATAGCCTTGTTAGCTGTACCCTCATCACCATCTCTGCAGGAAGAGCTCCATGAGTTCTGGGAGGTCATCAGCTTCAATATTCGAAGGAAGAGGAGAGCTGCATCAAGCATTTTCGGGAGACCCATCAGCCCACAGAGAGTGGCCAGTATGTGGTCCGCCTTCCCTTTAGGAGTGACTCTTCGGCTCTCGGTGAATCACTGTCAACAGCCAGGAAGAGGTTTTACAACCTAGAGGAAAAGTTGAGGAAGAACCCCTCGCTCCAACATCAGTTTGTCCAGTTTATGCAGGAGTACCTTGATATGGGTCACATGAGCCCTACTGCCAGTCCCTCCAAGTAGTATGTGATTCCTCACCATTCTGTGGTGAAGGAGGATAGGGGCAAAACTAAGTTACGAGTTGTCTTTGATTGTTCATCAAAGACAACCCTTGGGTCACTTAATGATCACCTAATGGTAGGCCCCAAACTACAACGCGACATCCGACACATCATCCTGAACTTCAGAAGACATCCCGTGGTATTTGTTGCAGACGTGGTCAAGATGTATCGCTTCATTCTCTTAGACCCCCGGGACCGAACCTACCAGCACATTCTCTGGAGGTTCAGCTCTACAGATGCCATAGTTAAATATGAGCTGGCCACTCTCACTTATGGCTTGTCACCTGCCCCTTTTCTTTCTCTTAGCGTCATGGAGCAGCTTTGTAGAGATGAGGGCCACAACTATCTCCTTGCAGCTGAAGTTGTGCTACGTGATATGTACATTGATGACATAGCAACCGGAGCCGCCTCAGTTGAGGAAGCCATCCAGTTGCAGCAGCAGTTGATTGGACTTTTGGGAAGGGGGGGATTCTCCCTAAGTAAATGGTCGAGTAACCATCAAAGTCTGTTGGATTCCGTACAGTTTACTGATGACCAACCCATTGACCTTTCTGCCAAAGAGGATCTTAGTATTAAGATCCTGGGGCTACAGTGGGACCCTGTTCAGGACTGCTTCTTGTACCAGATACAGGTTCCCAAGCTAGTTTTCACCAAACGGTCCATCCTTTCGACGGTGGCCAAAATTTATGACCCATTGGGTTTTCTCTCGCCAGTAGTGGTGAGAGCCAAAAGCCTCATCCAGGATCAACCCATCCCTGCATCAGTTCAGGAAACATGGACCCAATTCGTCAAGCAGCTGCCTATGTTGTCCGCCATAAGGATTCCTCGTTTCCTATTTACCACTGGACCACACCAGCTCCATCTTATCGGGTTCTGCGACGCCTCAGAAAAGGCATATAGCTCAGCAATCTACCTGAGAGTGGCAAGTGCTGATGTGTGCCGCGTCTATTTGATTCTGCCAAAACAAAGCTTGCTCCTGTCAAGACTTTGTCGATACCAAGGCTGGAGCTCTGTGGTGCCTTGCTGCTCATCAAGACTCTGCAGTCTATATCTTCTTTCGTCTCCAATTTATCTGTCAACATTCCAGATCCAATGTTGTTCACAGACTCCACCATAGTACTGGGCTGGCTATCTAAACCCAGTTATACCCTCAAAACATTTGTGGCCAACCGAGTCTCCAAGATAGTGGAGGTGACCCCGGCTTCTAGATGGAGGCATGTACGTACGCATGACAATCCCAGTGATTTGAACTCCCGAGGTCTGGCTCCAACTGAATTGATGGACTGCCCTCTTTGGTGGAATGGACCGCCATGGCTGTCTAACCCCCTGGAGGAATGGCCAAGCAGTGCCCCCAGGCTGGAATTCGAGACACTGCCTGAAACCAGGCCAACGGCAGAGGTTCTGGGCCAGTCTATGTCAGCCACGATCACAGAACTCCCATTATTGAGTTGGATCAACACCTTTTCATCATATATGAAAATGATAAGGTTCTTTGCACATCTTCGCAGTTGGGTCATTTGCCGGAAGGAAAGAAGGCCATTTGTTCTCGAGTCTATCACAGCGGCAGAGATCCGCTGTACAGAATTGAGTTTAATTCGTTTCTTGCAGGGACATGTTTTACTGGATATTGTTACTTCCAACCCTGAAGCCCTCCTTCAGTCAAAGTTTCCACGTCTGAAGCCCTTCACAGATGCACTTGGAGTTGTCAGGGTAGGCGGTAGGATTGAAAATGCTAATGTGCCTTATGACCAGAGGCATCCAATCCTGCTGCCCAGATGCCACTTCACCTATTTGCTGATCGATCACTACCACCGTATATATCTGCACCCTGGCCCTGGACTGCTGCAAGCATTGGTGCAACTTCGTTTTTGGGTTCCATCTCTGCGCAGGCTTATACGTCATCGGAGTTTTTTATGCATTCGGTGCTACAAGTCAAAAGCCGATGCAGTCAAGCTCACCCCTCAAATGGGTGACTTGCCCAAGTACCGTCTGGATGGGGGAAGAGCCTTCCTCCATGTTGGAGTCGATTTTGCAGGCCCTTATCATATGCGCTACTCCCTCAAGAGGAAGTCATCATTATCCAAGGTTTACATGTGCCTGTACATCTACATGGTAACAAAGGCAGTCCATTTGGAAGCGGTTACCACCCTGTCCACTGAAGCTTTCCTGGCTTCATTCAGCCGTTTTGTCTCTGGACGGGGCTTACCAGAGCAAATGTACAGTGACTGCGGGACAAATTTTGTGGGTGCGGCCAATAAGTTGAGGGACCTCGCAGCCTGGTTCAACAAGGAAGCGTCTAAGCAGGCCATCATACAGCACAGTACTAGAAACAGTGTCACGTGGAACTTCAATCCACCGGGTGCACCCCACTTTGGGGGGCTCTGGGAGGCAGGAGTCAAGTCTGCCAAAGCCATCATTAGCAAGACCATCGGAGAAGTAGCAGTAACTATGAGGAGTTGAGTACCCTGTTCACTCAGGTTGAGGCGATCCTCAACTCTAGACCATTGTGCCCATTGTCCTCAAGCCCCGATGAAGTGGACTTTTTATCTCCAGGCCACTTTTTGATTGGTGACCATCTCCTGCAAACTCATGAGCCCACTCTGCTTGACACCAAGGAATCCCTGCTCACTCGATGGCAGCTTGTGCAGCGTATGTCGCAATACGTGTGGAAGCTCTGGAGACAGGAATACCTTTGCACACTTCAGCAGCGCACAAAGTGGACAAAACCTTCATACAACATCGAAGTCAACGATCTCGTGTTGCTTAGGGACTCGTCAGCACCCCCACTGGACTGGTTGGTTGCAAGAGTGATCAGCACCCACCCAGACAAGGACAACACTGTCAGAGTGGTAACCTTGCGCACACCATCAACTGTGCTCACCCGACCCGTTGTTAAACTGGTTCCATTGCACCCACTGAAGGTTGAGCCCTATGAAGATCCCTGAAAATTTCACACAAATTTTGGTAGGCGGAATGTTTTGGCCACATTCAACCAAAACTAATGAAATAGGTACGGAACTTAAACTTTCGAAATAAACCTAAAACTTTAAACTAAAAACTACAACTAACAGATCAAATTTCATGGTAATTGTAAATATATCCTAAATTTATATTATGCTATAAGTATTTTATATTTAAACTAATAATCTATATTTTGTAATGTTCTTATCCTTACATACTAAACTATAATCTACTACTACCTAGAAGTTAGAAAACTAAGATAATTATGGTTCAAGATGTGTACTGGACCTAGCTCCTGGTGTCAAGAGACTCATAGTTCAAGGGATTAATCTCCAACAGCCAAGAAGGTGTCCAGTGGAGGGCTGATACACAAGCCAGAGTCCAGCTTCCAACTCTTATCTGCCAGTCTGGGCCACCTTGCCTGCACCTCAGTTTCCAGTCAGTCTCATCTCAGCTTTCACTGGAGTTGTTACCAGTCTCATTGTTCAGCTGAACAGGAAGTTCTGTGCCCACCTATAGTGCGGTAAAACCTAGTGGCCACTAGTGTAGTGGGTTATATTAAACCGGGACTTCACCTCACCAGCCCTCAGTTCATTTGGGTAAAGACTGTATTGGAGTTAGTATCTTCATACTTTCTAGCAGCCAACATTGGTGAGTCATTATACTCAATTCGCATGTTTCTTCCTTCAATTTACATTCGACACTGCCTTCACCACATATCATGTCAGCACCTGCGTGATTACCTCCACAGACTTTCAGTTAAAGTTCATGCCATTGATCTTGAGTATTACCTATTATATTTGTTGATAGGTAGGAAGTATAATGTACAGTTAATAAACCTATTTGGGTGGTTGATGTTAGAAAATTGGTGTCTGGTTCTGTTACACCCTTTCTACAGCAGACAAATAGCATCCGGAAAAGAAGAAGGTTTATTTTTGAGGATATACCTACCATTTCTTATATAGTTACCAATGAACATTTTACAATAAATGTTCTGTTTATTAATTGTTCAAGGTTTTGAGGAACTTGACCAGCTTCTTCAGGAATCATCTGACCTGAAGAAGGACTCAGAAAACAACCCTTCGCTAAAGAAGGTACAAAAAAAGGTTACTGAGCAGCTAGAAAAAGACGCCAGGGAAAATGCAGCTGTTGTGTATGTTGACAAGAACCTGTACAGTGAAGAGGTGAGCGCTTGGGACTACCAATATAAATATACGGCTCTGAATACTGCCACCAACCGAACATTAGAAAATGTGTTGAAAATTTATTTATACATTTGCAGTTCCATCCATCCATCCATTGTGGTTCTGAAAATAGTTTAAAGTGATGCACTAGTACTCGGCGATTTACCTGATACGTCGTTTCTAGTGGGGACTCAAATTCAAATTTCACCCTCGTTTTCTGTCTAGGATTTCCGGCAAACACCTCATTGTGTGACCAATACGTGGTCATTTCTGTAATTGAACAGAATTTGGCCAAAAAAAGGAGAATTTGTTACTCTCAAAAATTGTCCATTCTCCGAATATTCAATGATCCGTGAAAGTTCCAGTCAAGCACCCTGACCATATTTATGAGCGTGGTTTCATTATAGTAAGTGCTGGTGATTTTAGCAATTTCAACTGATGTTTCACCCCCCAACTCTTTACGATGTAACATCTGAAAATTGAGAAATTGGAACAGGATGGAAATAGTTTTCGCGAAGAGACAATTTTCACAAATTCGCCAAGTTAAATTGTTGAACCTATTGCTTCTTTTTATCCGAAAATTCGCTAAAATTACTGAAGAGCTGGAAGTTGTATTGGCCTCATTAACTTGTACCTACACATGCTACAGCTTGTAGGTCCCATTTCAGTTCATCGTTATTATCATTTCCATCCATGTGAATGAGGATTCATCAGAATCTTAATCAGTTTCCTTCTCTATTTTCAGATTGTGAATCACGAGGAAGTTATAGGTTTTCCTCTGGAAGTATGTGAATCACCACCTGAAAGCCTCCCACGTGCTCAGGTACATCCCACACCACTTCCACTTCCGGCTGCTATGCCACTTCGTCTACCTGCAGTCGTTGTTACAACACCGCAGATTAGTACGAGAGACAGAACTGCTTCGATGAACACAGTGATGGAGCAGGCTTGGGCCAAGCTCCAAGACGAACATGCCTACAAGTTGGAACTGTTGGCAGTGGAACGGATGAAGACGGAGAATGAGAAAAGGAGAATGGAGGGGGAAGATAACAAATATTTAATACAGAATAGAAACTAGCTGGCTAGGTTGGAATGGCTATTTAAAAAATGGAAACTAACCCCCCCCCCCCCCCCCCCCCTCAAAATTTGATCGTTTATGTTTCAAGGTATGTAGAATCCAAAACTGCAATAAATAATTTGCCCAGAAATGCAATCAAGAATGGAAACGCTTGCATACGAATCTGCAACACATTGGGACATTTTATGTCTTTAGTTCCCACCACCACCACCCCCCCCCCCCCCCAATTCCTACCCTTTCTCATACCCTCCCCTTTCCCTCTTCTGTACTCCCCTCTATCTACGAATTACAATTGATACAGGGTGATGTATTTATTTATTGTTTTTTATTTTTATTAAAACTGTTTATTAGAAACTGTCTCGATGATTATACACACTACACTTATGTATATATACCTGTTAAAAAGAAAAAGTTACGCTGTTGACGCCCTCAAAAGGTATATCGTGGAAGCTGAGAACAAGTGGAATCTGAAACTCCACACAATCAGATCTGACGGAGGTGGCGAGTACATATCCACGAACTTCAGAAATTGGTGTGCAGAGAACGGTATCGTAATTGATTATATTACTATACCTCACACACCTATGCTGAATGGATCGGCCGAACAGCTCAAACGATCACTTATGGAAAAAGTTACCTGCAGAACAGAAGCCTGACTGGTATGCTCAAAAACTGCACCCCAGCAAAAAAATGGTTCAATAAAAACCAGATCCATCTAATCTCAAAATATTTGGATCCAAAGTCTATTACAAAAAGCTAGGCTACAACAAGAAGCTTGAAAAAAGGTCACTTGAAGGCATTTTTATAGACTATGGAACCAACGGATACAGAATTTGGGATGAAAACAAAAACAAAGTCCTAATATCAAGAGACGTTGTTTTTGGGGATGAAATGCAAACTAGGAGGTATATCTCCAGCAATGAAGCAGCGTGGCGCATTTTTGGATTTTCCATTTATGAGCGATACCCAACTGTTGCCCACCTTAAGAATGGCCAGCGAGTATATTTTAATGAAGCCAATATGCGAAATATCGTCACCAACCCACCTAACACCACTCTGACTGCATTTTTCAAACGGTGCCAAACATACGACTTTGCAAAGATGCTACTATACTGTGAAGTCCATAATTACACGTGGGACAAGAGAAAAAATATCTTTACACGACGTCAACAAGGCGCAGTTGTTGAAGGGTATGAAGGCGTTCGATCCAGTAATGCTCTGAGCCGTATTTACACAGTCCACTTGAGAAACTTTGAATGTTGTGTAGCTGCAGAAAATAAAAGGGCCCACACACTTCAAGGATCTGCGCACAATCGGTGGCTACGAGTACACTAATTATCATCAAGCTTGCTTGACTCTGGGTCTTCTGGAAAATGACAATCAGTGGGATAAGACACTGAAAAAAGCAAGACTGTGAGTCTCCGTCAAAAATTAGAACGCCCTTTGCCGTTGAGTTATTGTGAAATTTCCAATTCACTGTTATTATTGGATACCTAAAAATAATGCATGGCTGAAGACCTTTTGTGCCGTTTACGCTGTGAGAACACGAACCTGAATTTGGAGTTTTCAAGTGACACTTTAACGAAGCTCTCATATTGCTGTAGGATAAGGTATTGCAGATGATAGGAAAACCTCTGACAGAAGTAGGAACGTGGCTTTTCAGTTTCATGTGGATACGGATATAAGAAGAGCTATTCTGTCTGACACTTGGGTTCCACCTTCCAACTTCAAATTCCCTGGAAGTGGTGAAAGAAATCTGAAATTCCAGTGGTACTGGTTGAATAGATGGAAGTACCTTACATACTCCCAAACTGAAGATGGAGATTTTTGTAAGTACTTCGTTCTCTTTTCTTCACTTGGAGCTGGAGTTGGCCATCACCCATTAGGAAAACTGGTTAAAACTAAGTTTAACACTTGGAAAGACGCTGTAGAGGAATTTAATAGACAGGGAAAGGCTGAATATCATAAAAATTGTGTCCGCTGGGCGACCCAATTTGAACTTATAGTAGCGAAGAAACTGGATCCAGTTGATCTGCAAATCGATTCTGGGCTAAAAAAAAAAAAAATTAAAGATAATAGGAAGAAAATTATCCCTATAACTGAAACAATAATCATGTGTGGGCGTCAAGGGTTATCTCTTAGAGGAAACTGAGACCATGGGCCTACTGAACTGAGTGAAGAAGTGCCGGTTAAAAATTATAGAGATTTTCGAATGCTGCTGCGTTTGAAAATAAGCAAAAAAAGCAAAAGCTGGGCATAAGGATTTAGAGAGACATTTTCTGATGATATTATCATCTGATGTTTCCGAAACTGATATGGTCAAATGTGATAGCTGGTCACTGACAGCCGTAACTGTCAGCAAACTATGCACATCAGGAGAAATTGATTCAGATATTTTTTAACTGGTTTCCGATGACTAGCTATAACCAGGTCAGATGAAACTAAAAGCACTGTCTGTAGATCTGTATTCTTATCAACTCGAGATGTTTTACATGCGTGATTCTCTAAATCGTCTGCAACCCTTATTTCTGGCCTCTTGAGCCTCTTCACTTAGCTGATGACTGGAACTTTAATGACCTGTCGACTGCATCAATTGCCCGAGCGGAACGAGCGATTTGATAAAATCTACCAACTTCTTCCTCGAGTTCTTAAGGGAATGTGACCACATGTGGAAGGGAATAACCCGACGCTGACAGCTACGATAACTCTTTTCACAGCACGACATGCTGAGCTTTTGTGGAGCCCATGCATATCGACAATGGTGGGGTACCTACTGTCCACCACTGCTTAAACAGTGCAAAGCTTTACTAACTTGTACGCTTAATGCAGCACTTTTCCGAGCCCGGTGAACGAGGAGGGGTCCGGCTTCTTCCACAATTAGCTGCACCTTAAGTAAAGAGATACGGAAACTCTCTTTAAATTCAAACTCTGCCAAGAAACATAAGTTTATTATTGATCTGAACACTTTCCCACTAAACCAATAACTTGATTCTTGATTTACGACAGAACTTGGGCTATGTTCACTAACATTTCAGCCACGTCTAACGAACTCGTACTAGTGACGATTGTGCAACAGGGTCTAATAATATTAGCGATTTCACTAATATTATCACCACTAGTACTTTTCGATTGTGAAACAGAAATTGCAAGTTATCATTAGTTTTACTAATACTACCATTGGGAGACTGCAACCCAAGGGTACAAACGCTTATTTTTAGGTACACTTTTCTCCGTCCCTGTAGTAGCTATCACAATAATTTTTTTTTCCCATGGTTTCGTCATCATTTTCCCTACCCACTGATAATTGTTAGTATAGATTTTCATACGGGAAATATTTTTTATCTAATGGTAAAAAATAGCCTTTTTTGGTACCAAGTGATCGAGCTGTAGCCCCGAATCCAAAACTTATTTTTCAACCATCGAATATCCACAAACAGAGGGCATTAAGACAAACAAATTTTTAAAAAATCATCAAAATCGGACAAGTGGTTACTGAGATAATAGAGAGTTTTTGCAACACACTCGTGACGAAACGAAACGGAAAACGACACCGAAACGGAAATGGCGGATAGGGCGACCAAAGTCAGATGCTAACCTTTTTCGGTTCAGTTTTCGTTCAGCTTTGGCGTCTACCGGCTGGTGGAGTCACGCTAACGTTATGTCAACCTCTCTTTCATCCATTTTACTCCATGGTTAATACAAATCTATGTCCACACATGTCGTCAAGTCTGCCAAGACGCCAAGAAGCAGCTGTGAATACGACGCTCAACATTTTTATTTTCCAAGGAAAACAGAAGAAGGTAGGTAGCGTTATACAGATGTAAGGTTAAATTACGTTTCGTCATATCAACACGACGAAAGCTGACACCGCGAGATCCCGGTATTTTTCGTCGTCACGGTTCGTCAAACTTTTCGGTGTCTTAAGTGCGCATGCGCAGCACTGCTTTCGTTTCGTTCGTTTCGTCGTGAGTGTGTTGCAAAAACTCTCTAATTGTACCAACGTTATCAAAACAGCTACTTTACAGGATAAAGCTTTTTCCGAATGGCTTTCCGCCTCACTCGCTGCGGGCGCGCTCCCTGCTTCATTCACGCTTTTCTGTTTCACTATCCTTCTATCCTCTGATGTACAACATGGACAAACTCTTACTTATATTATCCATGCACTGTCATGTAAATGATAATCGTAGAAGGAGAAGAAGATGACAATGATAATTTGTGATAAACGTGATAATTTGTAACAGAGATTCTTCTAATCTTATGTGTACTTCGTCTTCGCAGTTCTAGTTACATTTCGAGTTGATTTGCACAAGCTGTTTTTTGTTTCGTTTTCTGATGCCGCGTAGTGGAAGAGTTTTTAAAAAACGGAGGAATCTCCATTTGAAAAAGGACAAAAGTGAGGATTCCAGACCAAGTGAAGAAGCTTCAGGAACGCCTCAGCACCAACCAGGCTCTCTCAGAGAGGATGGTACGGATAACGATTCTGCCAGCATACATTCTTCATCTTCCAGTCGAATTTCATCATCAGCAGAGAAATTGAAAAACCTGGAAGGATATGACGATTACGAGAGTAAGCAGTCATTGGATATCATTGATTTGAAGATGTTTTTTGAGTTCATTTCTTCAGTTTCATCTTGTAGAGATTGTGGGTGTTATTTACAAATGCAACTTGAATCCAGGAATGGACTTGCATTCAAAGTTAGCGTTTCTTGTGATACATGTGCAACCAAATCATACTTTTCCAATTCTGAAGAGCTGTCATTTCACAAGGATGACAAAAATATCTTTCTACAGGATGTAAATCTGAGAATAGTTTATGCCCTACGATGTATTGGGAAAGGTATGGAATCAGGTAAAACATTTTGTGGTATAATGAACTTACCTCCACCCCCCACGAAATTTCAAAAATACAATGATGTTTTAGAAACAGCTATAGAATTTGTGGCAAAGACATCTATGGACGACGCTCTGGGTGAGGTTGTTGCAGTAACTGAATCATCTGACTTAGCAGTAGCAGTGGACGGAAGTTGGCAAAAAAGAGGTCATACTTCCATGAACGGTGTTGTTTCCCTTACAAGTGTTGACACGGGAAAATGCTTAGATGTGGAAATCATGTCAAAGTACTGCCATTGCCCAGGGAGAATAAAAAACGCCCACACGGAGAACTGCAAGGCGAATTATTCAGGCACTAGTGGTGGGATGGAGGTCGAAGGAACCAAAAGAATGTTTGAACGTTCCATTCAAAGAACCGTACGTTATTTGGAGTTCCTAGGTGATGGTGATTCCAAGGCGTATGACAGCGTGAACAGTATGTCTCTGTACGGTCCGGATGTCAACATAAAAAAACTGGAATGCGTAGGACAAGTACTGAAGAGAATGGGCAAAAGGCTAAGGAACTTGAAAACAAAACTGGGGAGCCAGAAATTAGCCGATGGCAAAACCATTGGAGGTCATAAGAGACTCACAGAGGCTGCAATCACTAAAATCCAAAAATACTATGGACTTGCGATCCGCTGCAACAACTCAAGTGTGAATGATATGAAGAAAGCTATATATGTCGTATTTCAATATGGCTGAACAACCAAACAAGAGAGGTGTGAGCAGTAACCTCTGTGCAGATACGGCAATGGATCTGACAGCGGAAAATATCTGGAGATATGGTATCCAAGGCACTGTGTTGCAATAATCCATTTTGCGTTGACCAATAGAACTGCAGAACGCATAGCCGTGCCGGACTGCCGTCCGGAATTGTGTCTCCATGTGAACCTAGCTATAGTGTGAAGGACATTTTGCGGCAACTCGTCAATATCTTCTCTATGTGAGGAAGTTCTAACATTTAAGTCTGGAAGGTTCTGAAGTGACTGTAAGAGCCCCTGGATTCGTGACGCTGACGGAATTTTCGTCATTAAAGGTAAGATAAACCATTTTTCGAATAACTTTTTCCTGCATTAGCATCTTGAAATGTAATTTAATGAATTTTAGGGAAGAAGAAACAATAGTGATCAATTCAAAACCTCGAAAACCGTGTTTACAGAGAAGTAAAAAATGAGTGAGGCTTACACGGTTTTGAGTGGCTCAGCAACTAGACATACATGCTTTCACATCTGATTTTCCATGTAAACCGTCGATCATTCAACCTGAGAAACTAATTTGATTTAGGTAGAATTCGCTCTCTAAAAATGGAAAAACGTTCGGAAAATGTCAATCTGAAAAACTTTCGTCCGACTACCTACTCGGTCAGAGCTAATGATATTCCTAGCTACGAGGTGCAAAACTTCAGGAATGTCGGAAGAGTGCAATTATTCGGCTCTCCCCGCTGATCCCAAGCCAACAGTAGAAATCGAACTTCCTGCAAACTCCACAGATGACTGGTAAGAGAAAGCCTGTTTCTAATTATTCTGTGTTTTGATCTCATGCAGGTTTAAACCTTGAATTTTGAAAAAATAGTCATTGGTTTATTGGTTGTTTCACAGTCGATCTGAGATTATGGAAATCGTCAACACGTCAATCGACTCTTCAAATCCCAGATTGTCAGAAAATGAACTTCCTGGAAAGGATCATACTCCTGATAAAAGGTAGGTACAAGATAAATCATGGACATTCAATTTGAGTGTGTCCCAGACATCTAGCATGCACTTATAAGCGAAAAATTACAATTTTTAGGCTAAAAACGACCAATATTGGCTAAATTTTGAAAGTTTTTAGAGTTTGCTATTCGTTTTCATATTTCTGCAACTGACTCCTTCTTATCCATCGAAAAACAACCGAAAATTCGCTCTTAGAGCCATGCTGCATGATTGATGACTTTTTTAGTCGATAATTGTCTAAACAATGACGACTGCTTCCTCTGATTCCTTCACAGCTACTGGATGGATGCACATAGTAGTCCTGCTGAAGATGAATCATCCATTCTCGCAGATTCCGCATCCGACGAGCTGCTTGTAATGGCCTCTGAATTTATGGAATATCAGCGTAGGTACCATTGATCGCTCCGAGCAACCACAACACTATTCAGCTGGTAAATAATATCGAACAATTTGATCAAAGTGACTTCATTGTTGAGTCGGAAAACCCTGATGGTTGAGACGGGAATCTATACTGTCACGATCCCCGCACTAGTACATCATACATGGAGTCTGAAGGGTCGACTGATCATAGTAACGATGACGCCCAAAGCTGTCAGGGTGAATCAGGCTGGGAGAGCGACAAATCGTCTGATCAAGCCAACAGCTCAATGGAATCACAGGTCCCTGAAGCTCTTCAAGAATTTGAGCATAACAACAATGAACCACTTCCAAGCACTAGCACTGACGGACTCAAGCATCCATCCGTCAGAAAAGTATGGCTCATGCAGAAACAAAACCGATCAAAGGGTAAAGAGTACAAGGGTCTTAAAAAGATGGGTGAAAGTGGAAAATGGATCTATATCCACCGTCCAGCAAAAGCAATGAAAGTTGCTTGCAATTTTAAGGGGAGTAGAAAGTACCCAAACACGCTATTTTGTCAAAAATTCGACGAGGCAACACATAAGAAAATTTTTGACGGTTTTTGGAAGAAGAAAGATTGAGGTGAAAAGAGGACGTTTGTTGCGGCGATGGTGGACGTCAACGTACCGAAAGACTTGAAAAACCGCAAAGAAAGTGCAATGAGCAGAAGAGCAAACTCATTCTTCTTCCACTTGAAAAAAGATCAAACAAGACTTCGCATTTGCAAAAAGATATTTTTAAATACTCTTACCACCAGCAATTTTTTCATGCATTCCTGTGCGACTTCACAGAGTAAAGAAAACGACGAAAACGAAGAGTCTGAATCCCAGGTTAGCGACGACGAGCTTGTAGGCTCAGCACCGACACCACGAAGGACCAACGCCAGAGCTCGACTGACACCCCAGGTTGCCGCCAAAATGGAAGGTTTACGAGAATTTTTGGCATCACTGCCCACCATGGAATCACATTAGTGCCGAAAAAACACCAGTAAAAAGTACCTGGAACCTATTTTCCAAAGCAAGTCCGAAAAAACACCAGTAAAAAGTACCTGGAACCTATTTTCCAAAGCAAGTCCGAGGTTTTCGACTTTTATTTCCGTGAAGTGACCAAAAAAGGACTGCAACCTGTCACATTGCAAACGTTTTATCTGGGATTTGACAAATTGAATTTTTCAATCTAAAGACCGAGAAAAGACCAATGTGATAGGTGTGTACGTTTCAAAACTGGTAACGTTTCCAAGGAAGAATACGAAATATATCAACGGCAAAAGCAACTTGCTCGAGACGAAATGAATGATGACAACAACTCCGGGAATGCTGTATTCACAATGGACATGCAAGGTGTTCTGATGAGTCCTCGTCTGATGGCATCCGCTCAGTACTACAAGATGAAGCTCTGTGTCCATAAATTCACAATTTTTGAAAATAAAACTAAGAACGTGGCGTGCTACCTCTGGCATGAAGAAGAGGGGGGAGTTTCTTCGAATGAGTTTGCAACCATGATAGTAAGTTTCATCGAAGGGCAGCAACTCCAAAAAGGCCAAGAAGTCATTTTGTGGAGCGACTGTTGAACACTCTTTCATATTTGAGCCGGAAGAACAATGTGACAATCTACCAGAAGTATCCTGAGCGAGGCCATACAAAAATGACGTGTGACTCGATTCATGCACGCATAGAACACAAGCTCAAGAACAAACTCGTGTATACTCAAGTTGGGTACATCGAGATCATCGAAACAGCTAGAAAGAACCCTCAACCGTACGACGTCAAATACCTGGATCATACGTTCTTTAAGAACTATTCGAATGTTGGGCTCCTCACGTCGATTCGTCCTGGGTACGGGAAAGGAGACCCAACAGTAGCAGATATGTGCGCCATAAAGTACACCCCTTCTGGTGAACTTTTCTACAAGCTTTCCTTCGAAGAAGACTGAAGACTTCTCGACAAAAGGAAGAGGGCATCTTCAGGAGCTGTAACACCACTTTTCCGAACGAGCCAAACAATCAAACCTGACAATAATAAAACGACCTCCAACAACTCAAAACTTCCATTCCAGTAGATTTTCACAGCTTCTACGATAGTCTTCGGCAATGAATCTAGTCAAATAATATTTATAATAATATATTTTAATAAGTAATAATATTATATATATATAATATTATATTTTTTAATAATAATATTATTAATATATTTTTAATAATAAATTTTAAATTTTAAATAATAAGTCAAATAATAATAAATTAAGATGCTAAACAGACTATGGACGAAGTGAAATTAATGCAACTTGAGACTTCATTTTTTCTCTTTCTAATCCATTCAACAGAAATGGGCAATCAAGAATTTCTTGATAACTTAAAGTGAACGTAGCTGAAAAATGTGTGATTATTTTTTTTGTTAGTTCAGTCAAGCGAAACACTGTTCTCTTGATAGATTGAAAACTCAGTCTTTCTACAAACGTCATGTGATTACGCAAAATGTTTCTAGATAATCGTGAACTATGTTACCTATTATAGTTAGTTACCTTGTCAGGATAAGAAATGTTCCTGGGAATCCTGTTAGATAAGAGAGTTCTTAATAAAATTTTCAAATTCGCCTCGGTGACTATTAAATTAAGCTTACGCCTTCTTGCTGATCAAAACCATGTAAGCCCATCCTCATTCCTGTTCAAACCCACGTAAATCGTAAAATCGTCCATGGAAATCGAATGATTCTCCAGTGATCAAATAGGAGCAATCTGCGTATCAGTTGAGAACTCATCAGATAATAATTATGCTAAAACTGTGGGGTTAATGCCATCGTGGAGTGAGTGTGGCGGTTTTTATCGTCTCCTGTAAATTTTCTGGAAATAGAAATACCTACACGGTTTTGCAGGTATACTATCGAAATGAGAAATCGGGGAGCTTCTGGAAACCATGGCGGGGTATATTGCCAACAGAGTTAGAAAAAAGTTCCCAGGAAAAGCAGCGTTGTATGGCCGGTATACTAGAGAGTCAGCATCAAGTGATAATAAATGGCTTCACACTTCGTCTCGGGGTTCTTTGATGGAGCCTACGGAAGGGTGTATGGACATGATAACAGAAATGGAAAAGAATTCATCAGGTTTCATGGAAAATTTATTAATCGCGAACCTTACGTTTTCAAAACACACACAAAAAATAAAAAATAAATACCCGCTGCTTGACGATTTTGTCGTTTCATGTTTTGCTAGAACTCGGACATTCATCAGAATGAAGAGAATTAATAAGACTGCGTCGGGAGGGAAGAAGCAAAAGACAGGAAAACGTAAAAACTCAAATGAACGAAAAATCACAAAAAAATTTCGTAAAATATTTAAATAAGTAAAATATTTGTATAACTGTATACAAGTGCACATGTGTAAGAATGCATGTACATTATTTCATGTTATTATTTAAATAAACATATCATAAGCATGGGACTTTTGTCATTTTTTAAAAATTATTTCAACCTTGTTTACCATCGTAAGTTTGGTTCTCTAGCGTTTGCTATTTTATTTAATTTTTTTCAAAACATACTCCTTCCTCATTAATTAGGATCGGAAAGAGAATAAACAATTAGCAGAACAAGTACAAAAGGAGGATCTAGGTTGAACCACATGGCGCTTTCCCGAAAAACGTTTAGTTCAATGCAAAAGAAACGGACCGCCTGTCTGGTCTTCACCAGTGACGTCACGAGGCTGCAACTCGCTTCCTAATGACCCCTACCGCCTTCTTCTACTAACCGTGGGGAAATATGATGGTATCCTCCAGGATACCATGGGATCTGTGTGTCGAACGGGGGAATCCTCCAGGACACCATGGGATGTGAGTGTCGGAGCGTTCCCCGATGATAACATGGGATATGGGTGTCCTCCCACATGAGTCTCAGTAATCTGAATAAATTGCAATCAGTCAATTCTTTATTTTGTATATTTGAATTTTAACATTCACACATTCACTGTGAGCAATTATTCATGAAATTGCTGTTTTCCATTGATTCTAGTACTCCTCAAGAGGGTTGAAAATTCTTGCAGTAGTCCCGAAAAATTCGTATTTCTCGGATTAGGAAGATGAAGGTGACGTTGATGAAGAAACTCTAGAAGACAGCGTAAATCAATTTTTTACTGTCAACCCCGAGGTAGATATCCCTGAAGATGACGTCGACAATCCAGATAAAGGGAAATTATTGTTCCCAGACTTATATGATATTCAGGAAGAAGACGAACCTCTTGCTATTCCACTAGTCCCACCAGAAAGAGCAAACATCAACATCTACTGCTGATCCTAATTTTGTAAGTTGTATTTTTCCAAATAATGGGTAGGTTCCGTTATATGCCCCCAATTCTTAAATTGTCAAGGCATTGTCAAGCGATCTGGATGCTCGCTAGCGCTCGCATCTCAAACAAGATAAACAATCCCAGAAACTATCCCGTGAATGAGCAGGTTGTTTGGGACTTCTGAATAGATTCGGAATTCCCGAGAAAGATAAGATAACAGCGATAACAATACTGACCGGAATACCTGTAAATCCTTGTTGATTGATGGAATGTTAGTTCAGTTACTCGACTACATCATTTTTATAAGGTTTAAAGGGTATATAAGCCTTTTTCTTAGCCGTTTCACAAGGTTTAAAGTTAATAGAAAAAAATTTAAGAATTGGGGGCATATAACGGAACTTACCCCAAATAATCTCTCTTCGTCCTATCAATGTATACGAACGTTCGTGATCCCTGTAAAACGTATTAGGTAGCATTTTTATAGTACAGATTGCCAGACAGCCACACCAAAATTTGTAATACCTACCTACTTTTGTTCCTAGCACGTTTTGGAAGCTCTCCATATTATAGGGCCTGTTGTTATTATTCGTTTCAGATTCCATACGATGAAGTGACTCAAGAATCAACCCCTGAACGTCCACGCACCCCTCAATTCATTTCAACTCCTTCTACTTCCAATGGGGTAAGAATCTTCGTATTAGTCCACATTTTCACGCATAAAACCCCTGGGTATATTCCGATTGGGCTGCAAAGTTTCGGAACACAACTAGGGCCCAAATGCAGCATGTGTGCGAAAGAGCGATTTTTTAGACCGAAAATGAAACCGGTATACGTGATACGACGGACGGACATTGCATTTTTGGAACCTACGCACCTTGAAACGGAAAAGAAAACATTTTGAGGGAGCCTTATAAAAATGTTTTGCTAAGCGAATACATAGGTGTGTATTCACAGAATAATAAACCAAAAGAAATAAAAATCGACCAATGAGGACACAGCTGCGACTGACGAACCTGCAACTAAGAAGAAAGGGAAAGTAGTAAAGGGGAAGAACAACAATGAATTAATATTATCCGATAATTCAAGCGAAGAACTGGAAATATGACGATGTAATGAATGATAGTTCTGAAGGGATTGATCTTGAAGAAGAATGGGAGGACGATAAGGAAGAACGTGATTTCGTTGGAGTTCTGTAGATAAATACGTCTGATGCTGAGGTAGGTGAGTGGGATCATCGTGAAATTTACTGGTGAAAATGGGTAAATAAGTTTGGTGGCGTTACTGAAACAGAGATCTGGTTGGAAGCTAAATTTGTGAGGAGGAATGTCTACTTCTTCTACATTTCGTTGGCCAAATACAGAAGACAAAAGTATAAATTAGATCCAACGAGATGTTTCTCCCCATCACCGAAATTTGACAAGAGGCAAATTCACGTTCAACATACCCTTTCATCACTACAATACAATATGGGATACAAAGCTCTCAGTACCTATCAAGTAAATAAGTACCTGCTTATTAGGCAACCTATCTAGACTAACAATATTTATCTTTTTTTTTTAATTATGAAGTACCTGGCTGCTGTCTAAAAGTCTGATACATTTAGGTTGTGTTTTTCGCCTCGACTGTTCAACTGTTGTTTAAATTTCTAAGCCTACTTTTACTGTTATTTGTTTTATAAATTTACTGCTTTGTGCAGTTTCCTACTGTCAAATCTTGGATATTATTAGTCAAGTTCGTTCATACCTACTCAAAAGCTACTTAGAAAGTCCCTATTTTTGCACCTATGTGATATATTTACAAGCTTGAGAACAGCTCAAAATCTCAAGAACTGTTTGTTCTCCATTCTGGTCCTAAGCTTATATATTTTGCAAGCCTTGGAGTAGAGAGAAGACTGATGTGGGCTTTTAAAAATTCTATTTTACTCAAACAACGAGACATTTTAAAATAAAGATGATTTTTTTTTCTATTGCACTTTTCTTGCATTTTTTCGTTGCCACTTGTCCCGTTCATTTTCCATGTCAATTCAGCACAGAATTGGGCCAGGTTTCCACTTGCCTCGTATAAAATGGAGCAAGTGGAAACCCGACAGGAAATTTTAAAGCTGATCTTGCAGAATACTGATTGAAGCAACTGGTTTCAAATTTGGGCCAACGATTAAGGATAGTTTGGAGAACAGATGATACAAATTAGAGATATCGGTAGAAAATTGTGGATTTCTTGAGGGTCAAAGTGGAGATAATGAAATTGTAGGCTCCACTTACCCCGTTGTACCTACAACAGTTATTGTTCTGCAACAGTGAACAAAAAACGTGAACGTAGGTATATTTCAAGCAGGTACCTACCAACCTACGTGAGTAGTAGGCGGTATGTAACTTGAAATAATTACCTATTAGTGAACAACTCATTACCTTTCACATTAGGTACATTAAACGTTTTTATTCAGTCTTGAGGTGAAATATTGCATTTTTATGCGCTACATCTTGACTTAGACACATGCTTAGGATTAAACTTGACTTGGAAAAATCACAAATAGAAATAACGAAAATCAAACGAACAAAAAAAGTCAGTGCTTTGTAACTTGAAATTATTTTAAAATGAACAACTCATTACCTATAACATTACATTAAACGTTTTTACTCAGTCTTGAGGTAAAATATTGCTTTTATATGCGCTACATCAAGACTTAGGAACATGCTTAGGATTAAACTGGACTTCGAAAAATCGAAGAAACCAAACAATCGATAATCAAACGAACAAAAATATATCTTTGTCATAGTGTGTATGTACACTACATTTTCATCACATTTAAGAAATAATATTACAAAAACCAGACCCTAATAAAACTGCTTAAAAACATTATACAAAATTGACTTTTTTTAGCTGTTGTGGATTTTGTTATTTAAAAATTACTTTGGGATCAATATCACAGATTTTAGTTGTTGCTACTTCTAGCAGTGAAGTTGGGTATTTGGTTCTTGGTAGTTGCATCTCGGAATGTATGTTTGTTGAGCAACTTTTAGATGAAATTGTCGGCGATGTTTTTCCAATAACAATTTTTGAAGACTATCAGTCTTGCATCAAAATGGCTCAGATATATGAAACCACAAACCAAAAAACTAAACATATTGATGTAAAATTTCATGTTGTCAAAGATCATATCATGAGTGGAAAATTCAAATTGGTGTATGCCAGCACTGATGAACAGGTTGCTGACATAACGACTAAAGGTTTGGCTGCAACTAAATTCAACCTTTTTCGAGATTCTCTTCACGCGTTGCCGAATTAATTGTTATGAGTAAAGTTCTTTGGGTTAAAATAATGCTTTCCATGCTTGAATTTGTATACTTTAATATTGAATTTGAATTTTTTTTTGTATGCTGCTCAAAATGATTTATAGTTGTATTTTTCATTGTTTTGTAATGATCTTGTGCTTGTATTTTTATGAGAATACCTGGTAGTGATGTTATGTTGTGTTAATGAGCGGTGACAATGTTTTGAAGTGACAAAGTGTTCTTACAATTTTGAATGCAAAATGAGAGAGGGTGTTGTTATCAATTCTGTAGTTGGGGTAGCATCTTGTTGCTAACACTAGACTTCTGACCTGCCAGACATGTTCTCCCCACTGTCTCATTCTGTTCGTTCGTTTCAAGTCGTGAAGTGCATACGTTACACTGTTTCAAGTTCTTATAATCTATCCTGTTGTGTGAATAAAGATTCACGTTTAACTGTGTGAATGTTTATGAAGTAGTGGAAGTACCTACGCTTAGTGTAAACAAATGCCCTGAGATTACTGTAAAAGGAACTCTCTTCCTGTGGTTCTAGATGTGAGAGAAGAGGGAATCCGTAAAACAAGGTACACTACTACGGGCGGAATTCATAGTCCTCACTCAGATTGAGGGTCCACTGACAACAAGTGAAGGGCCGCCCTAAACTTGAAAGTTGGAATTCATAGTGCAAAGTAAGTGTACACTTGGTGAGACAAGAGCGCCTTTGGCTTGTCTCAGCTGAGCTCGCACTCAGGGTTGATTTTAGGTAATTTTGACAAAAGTTGGCTGCCCTGTCTGTATAACCGTCTTGAAAGGTTATACTGTTGTTGCGTGTTTGCTGTGTGCCTCGTTTCGTTTCATTCTAAAACTCTGTTTCATTCTGTTTGTAAAAGTAAGCTATTTGTTGTAAAGTGATGGAAAAGAAAAGAACTTCGTACGGAGACGAGGAGAAGGTAGAGTTGAGAAGGCTGGTGGTAGCGAGAAAAGCTATATTGGAAAATAAAAAGAGCGACATGGCGAGTCTTATGGAAAAACGCTGCAAATCCCTGCACAACGGTTTATTATTTTGTACGGAATACCCTCCTGTTACAGATCACAGCTCTCTGTATAGATAACCCGTCTATATAATATAATATGTACTATTCTATGCATATTATGTAGATCGCAGACCCTCCGTAGGTTAGTACCTAACCCCGTACTCGTTACTAGGTACCTACCTAAATCACGAGTTAAATGTTGCTAAAATAATTCTGCCGATGACAAACAGTACCTAACAAAAAGAAACACACATAATGAAGTTCTGAAAAGAAATTGTTGATGAGGAGTGAAAAAAGTTGCAAAAGTACCTACCAACAAACTCCAGCCCCTTCTACGTAGATGGTATAATGAACCGTTGTGTAATAATTTACCGTTGAGTAATGATTTACCGTAGTAATAATTTACCCATCAATAATACTTCAACGTTTGTTCAAGTTTCACTACCTACCAACAAACTCCAAAAGAGCCATCATTTTTCAAATTAAATAATATCACAGAACAACCAACTCGACTTCATACTCCGCCAATATAATCAGGTGATCCCTACCAATGATTGGCCGTATTCACAAATTCCTATTGTGGGCGCGTCTCTGGTTACGAGATTTGGTTTGAATTGTATACAATTTCATTCACACTGGAGTCGAAAATGCCTGTCGGTGCAAACTTCGGGGCCTTACTGTGAACGAACGGCTGGACGTACGATGCTCCGGATGGTCTTAAAAAACTCGCAAGTTCAAGAACTATTTAAAACCGTAAAATTATTCACGTAAAAAAATGGTATAGGCGTTTTGAAAATTTCAACCCCTATTTTGAACCCCGTAGAGATGACTCACAGTAACGTCGAGCTTCGAGGACCAACTAGACGCCGAACGGAACCTATAACCCGAATTTCATCAATTTTTTTTCATGGTAACTAAGAAAAGTGGCCCGTACGGCGTACGGCGTACGGCGTACGGTGTACGGCGTACGGCGGACAGACAGAAATATTTTTATTGCAGTTTTGGATTCTACATACCTTGAAACGTAAACCATCAAATTTTGAGGGGGGGTAAGAATTTTTTTTTTCATGCTCGATTCCAATGGTTCATTATTGAAAATAATAAACCAAAAAGAGTTTGGGAAGAGCTGGCGTCGGAGTTCAACAGCTCGGGAAAATACCCTAAAGTAAGTAATTTGTAACATTTTAGAGTTAACTATCAGTGAGGAAATACCAATCGAGTAATGCAAGGAATATGTTATTCGGTGCAGGTACGATGTTTACCCGAGCTTATCGTTTTTATTTCAGAGAACGACGATCCAGTTGAGGAAGCTGTGGGAAAACATAAAATTTCGCCGACGAGTACAGTTGTCCGCAGAGAAGAGGGAACGGCTGAAGACCGGGGGAGGCACTTATATTCCCAATATAAGAGCCGACCCTGAGCTCGACAGCATGGGGATTAATATAGAATTGACCGATGCAAGGGCCGTCCAACTATGTGGTTGTTGGGGATGAGCTGGTGCCGGAGGAGCACTATGTGGTCACGCAAGAAGGTAATTGAAACTATTTTTCCAAATAAAATTAATTCATATCGATAGTGCCTACCTAATGACCAAAACATAAATTTACCCAACGCGTCTGATTTCATAAAAATTATTCTGTTCTGTGTTCAGATGAACAAGACATGAATTTATAGGTACCTAATAACCATTTACTTGCTGTTTCATGATTCACAACCACCCTATCAGTAGTTTACGTTCCTGGATTACTGCATGACAAATACGTTTTGTTTTGTTCTTAGAAGAGGTTGAGTTAACTGAGACAGTTGACTCCGTAGGACCGATAGAAGCTGCCCCAACTCCTCCTTCCCACAAAGCCCCTTCAAGAAAAGGTTGGTAACTGTAACATAAAGTTTCTATTACAACCTATCTACTAATTTTAACGATTTTACTCACTCATTCCTTTGTATTTCAGGCAATGATAGTGAGATACCGATAGAAGCTGCCCCAACTCCTTCCCTTAAAGCCCCTTCAAGAAAAGGTTGGTAACTGTAACATAAAGTTTCTATTACAACCTATCCACTAATTTTAACGATTTTACTCACTCATTCCTTTGTATTTCAGGCAATGATAGTGAGATACCGATAGAAGCTGCCCCTACTCCTTCCCACAAAGCCCCTTCAAGAAAAGGTTGGTAACTGTAACATAAAGTTTCTATTACAACCTATCCACTAATTTTAACGGTTTTACTCACTCATTCCATTGTATTTCAGGCAATGATAGTGAGATACCGATAGAAGCTGCCCCTACTCCTTCACACAAAGCCCCTTCAAGAAAAGGTTGGTAACTGTAACATAAAGTTTCTATTACAACCTATCCACTAATTTTAACGATTTTACTCACTCATTCCTTTGTATTTCAGGCAATGATAGTGCAGTGATGAAGAGGAGTGACGAGTTCGTCCAGCATGGGAGGCAGCTAGGCTGCCCAACAACATGCCTCACCGATCATCACAATACTCTATCAAATGCAGCTTATGTCCGGCATGGCTGCGGCCAAGACAGTAAATTGGAAAAAGAAGAAGAAGAAGTAGCAGCAGGTTTCTAGGTTATGTGTCCTACTGTACGGAGTGCGAGAAACGCGTTTTTGTGATTTCACGGTATTGGTGTAATTTCTGGTGCATTTCTAGTAATACTCGTAAATATGAAAAAGAATAAACCAGATTATACGAACTTTCTTTGCAAAGAAACTCAAACATGAAGATCCATTGGGCGACAGTGACAAAAGTGTTCAAGTTCAAAAAGATGAATTACATGAATCTTCTACCTAGAGGAGACGCAACTTTATTCACAATTTTTGAATTTATCTGACCCCAAAATTACAGCAAACGAAATAAAATGTTTTATAGCTATCCTGCTTCTGAGTGGGTATAATGTTTTACCATCAAAACGACATTACTGGGGCCAAAACAGCGACATGCGTAACGAGGCAGTGGTCAATGCAATGGGACGAGATAGGTTCCTACAAATATGCCGTTTCATTCATTGTGCTGGCAACACAAAAATGGATGTAAATGATAAGGCTTGGAAAGTGAGGCCTCTCATGAGGAAACTAAAGGAAAATTGTCTCAAGAACTTCGTACCTCAACGAGAACTTAGTTTTGACGAGTCAATGATCCGATATTTCGGTCCTCATTCATGCAAGCAGTTTATATGAGGGAAACCAATACGTTTTGGTTTCAAAATGTGGTGCCTCAATTCCACAGACGGATATTTGATCAACTTCGACTTGTATCAAGGGAAGAATCCTACAGGTCATGCTGATGTTGAGACTGCATTTGGCAAATGTTCCGCTCCTTTGGTTACAATGATAGACGAATTGCCAGAGAGATCTCTGCATTATGGATTTGTTACAGACAACTTATTCACGGGTGGAAACCTCTTCAGCTATTGAAAGATGGAGGATATTCGGCGGTTGGCACAATTCGGGAAAACAGAGTGCCTCAGAGCTGCCCTCTGACTGAGAAGAGATTATTTTTGAAGAAATCAAGAGGATCTTACGAGACCACTATCCACAAAGATGAAGGCTTACTGTCTGTACGCTGGATGGACAACTCGGTTGTTACTACTTTATCCACCGATGTTGGAGCTATTGGAGGGAAAGCAGCACGTCGTTATTCACGAGCAGAACGAAAACATGTTCATGTATTCCAACCAAAAGTAATAGCCACCTATAATCAATCAATGGGTGGTACTGATCGAATGGATCAGAATACTGCATGCTATAGAACTGGTATTAGAGGAAAAAAATGGTGGTGGTCCATCTTCACCTGGTTACTGGATGTAGCCAAACAGAACAGCTATCAAATTTAAAGGAAGAATCATGAAAAGATTACCCAACTTGACTACATTCGTGAGCTAGTTCAGTCATATCTGGCAAGGTATGGTGAGGCTCCCAAAGGAAGTGGTCGACCCAAATCATCCAAAGAGTGTTTCACTTCTCGCATTTCTGACTCCATCAGGTGGAATGGAACCCATTCAATTGTAAGAACTGAAGGTGCAAATAGGAAGAGATGTGCTGGCAACAGGTGCAAGTCTTCTGTGAGAACCATGTGTGATACATGTGCGGTAGGTATGTGTCTTGACTGTTTTAAAAAGTTTCATACTAAACCATAGGCAAATTATTGAGAGTACCTGTTGTAAAGTTCCTACAAATAAAGTATCTTCGTTGAGTTCCTATGTATGTTTTGGCATGTTGTGGTTAAATTTATATTTTTAACCCCTTCAGTCATCAAAACAAACCGATAAACATACACATATCTCCATGCAAACACAAACTTACAACTTACTATAGAAACGTGAGATGGAATTACAGGAAGCCAGGCAAATTACATTGAAATGCAAATACATAGCACCTAAAGCGCCTAGTGTTACCATGCGGTAACGGCTTAAATATCGAGCACAATGAAAGGGATTGTGAAACCAAATTGCTTTTTCGTTTATCATAGTCAATTTGAGTACAAATATAATGCTTTTTCGTTTATCATAGTCACATTGAGTACAAAAAAAAAAATGCCAGCGCCATTGGGTTAAGTTGAAGGTTACCTGAAGTGACGTTCTATGAACGCCCTTCTTATGGCGGTTTCCTGATGAATGGCTGGTACTGGAGGAACGTCAAGATGCCTTAGGTCCACATCCTCTTCATCCAGGGTTGAATCAGCGGCTTGGATTCTGATGTTGTATAACAATTATAACGAATAACAACATCACCAATAACAATAATAACGAATTAATAATGAATAATAACCCCAAATAAACGGTTGTCGTCGTGCTGTTATCAGAATGCAAGGTGGGAAGCACTTAAGTGACCTCTCGCCATCACTCAGGATTTTGCAATATTGAGCTGATGGTGACCCTCAACTCAACGCCATATTTGGTTTATGAAACCTGTTGAGTGGGCCCTTAGAAAGCGCACTCAGGGCGCCCTCAAATCGCAAATGTGAATCGCGCTGAGTGCATGGTTCCCCTTATCGATCAACTTAAGGGCACACTCATACTCAAATTATGACACTGCCGTTCGGGTAGAATTCATAGACATGGCCTAAGTGTGAGTGTACACTCACACTCGCCTAAATGGAGGGTGACCCGGCAGTCCGTATTCATAGTTGAGGGCAGTGGTTCACTCAGCACTTAAGGGCACCCTCAGATTATGTGAGTGGATATGTCCACTCAGGGAATGCTCAATTCGTTTTCCCCTTAAGTTGGTAGCCCTGATCGCACGTTGAGGGGAAGTTTCCCCTGTGTAGGGGAGAAAGGGACGGGAAAACTCCCTCTCACATGTAACAGTTGTGAAAGGTTCTTTGTTCATATTAGTTCTTTTCTCGAAGTCAGTTCTTTTTCGATTGTCATTCCGTTTCCATAGCTTTATTGTCGTTATTACGTTTTGTGATACTGAGATGGAAAAGAGAGAAGAAAAAATTATGACTATGAATTCCACCCTTAATCCGTAGACCTAGGTATGTACCAACAATTCTTTTCGGTGAGATGGGTAGATGTATCATACCTACTTAGATTAGTATGCCATTTTTACACTAAGGTTGCTGTTTTCTATCATGAAACAAAATTAATGTATTGTACGTTGTACGTATGTGCATTAACGTTATTTGGCATGTCCAGCAGCTCTGAGCGAATTCGTTCTTACTGACATGGACGAGTTTGGAGAAGGGGATGGAGACACCCCTGCCGGCCAATCAAGCCAGTCGACAGGCTGGACGAGGCCCCAGACTTTGGAGCAAATTGATTTGTACAAAGAACTAAGGTAGGTAACTCTAATCAAATTAGGCTATTCGTAGGTACTTGATGTTTCTCTTTAATGGTGTGTGTACCTGGAATTGTAATTCTATGCAATTTTCAATTCTGGAATTGCAATTACATGTTTATCTTTAGTATTGTATGAATTTCTGTAATTGTAATTCTATGCAATCTCTTGGTTGTTGCAGAGACAGGGTTGGCACATTTGCCGTCAAAAACCGTAAGGCGCTGTGGGCCATAATTGCCAACAAAATAGACGTGAGCCCAGCTCAAATCGAGAATAGGTGGAGGGTCCTAGTAAGAAATTACAAGAAGATCGTTGACAACAAAAACCGAAGAAGTAAGCATTGTGCCTACTTCTTGTTACAGATGGCGAGTTCATGATAAACTCCTCTTGAGTTTGGGCTTATATTTGGAGGCGTGGCTATTCTTTACCTTTAAGAATAGCCTACCTACCTCTACAGATAGCAACCACAGAGGCCATAGGTGATGAGTGATATGAGTGATAGAGGACCTCCACTTCTGGAGACGGGGTCCCCGCACACACTCCCTGGCCCCCCAACATTCAATTTCGACCCAATTAATTGCGACCGTAATTATTTATGAACAGCTTTAGACGTATTATCCCACGTGCCTTATTAATTTCTGCCTTCCGCGAGTTTATTTTTCTCGAAAAACGCACTTGTGAATGGCACTGGCATAAACTTCAACGTTTATATTATGCTATGATAGCTGTTGCAAAATTTGTCCACAGGGAGAGGTCGGAGGACGTACGAGTACTTCGATGAAATGGAAGAGGTGTTTAAAAAAAACCGAATGTCCAACCGGTAATGATAAATAACCAACAATTACGAGAATCACATACGTTAAACTGAACTTTTATTTATAATTGCTGCGTTGCTTGCTACTATCAGTGGTCATTTGGTAATCATTTAAAATAATAGTTATTATTCTTATATCTAACAGGCTATACTCCTCAGTGGAGAGTAACAAGCGGCAATGGTTGATAACACTGTTGAAGCCCCCAAGATGCCTTCCTCTGAGATGCCTTCTACGTCTGCCACCACTCCCAAGACTCAGCGACCACGCAAAGTGAAGCAGACCTCTTTGGGGGAACTCATTGAAATTTAAAAAGAAAATACTACTCAGAAATGCTCTCCATTTACAGAGAGAGGTTAGAATTAGGTAAGTTGAGGACGGACAACTCTACCAAACGTCTTCGTCTGATGGAGGAAAACTTCCGTAGGTAGTTGAAGTTATCAAGTCTCATATTTCAAGTTTTAATGTTTCAGTAATTTAATTCTCATGTTTCAAGTTTTAATGTTTCAGTAAGTTAATTCTCATGTTTCAAGTTTTAATGTTTCAATACCGTCAGGTGAGGTGAGATGATCACAAAGTAGGATTTCAGCCACAAAGTACTACTCTGTGTCCTTGGTTCAAGGTTTGAGGGAATGGGCGAAGTGATTTCACTTTCTAGACATCCTAAGGTGTTCGTAGCACTGGTCACATCTAATCCTATCTCTTATCAGTGGCTTATCTATGATTTTATTTGAAGGAGAATTTTGTTGACTCTCTGTGTGTGCGTTAAAGTGTTGAGTTTGGTGAAAACAGGTTCAAAGTTGGCGGAAAAAGTAAGTGCTCATTACACTAACAATCTATCTGAAAACGAAATCACGTTGTTTTCTTTTTAAATCATGATGGCTTCGTGGCAGGATGTAAACAAACAAAAATGCAGACCGGGGGGGGGGGGGGGGTTGATTTGATCCCACTTTTTTTGGATGAAGTTTGAAGGGGTGAAATGATCACACTTTCCTTTTGGCCCAAACAATGTAGGTAGGTAGAACCTACCTAATTATGACATATTTATCTTTTTTTACAGAATGCCGGACTACGCAACAGCAAGTCGGAATAAAGCAGTGATTGAAATCGTTTCGAAAAACAGAAGTTATCGCAAAACAAGTGAGCTGTTCAACATTCCTATATGCACCTTGCGCAGATATGTCAAAATGCACCGTGAAGGTAACCTAATAAATCGGCCAACTGCGTTCAATTATACAAGCTTGATAGAAGATGAGGAGAAGGCTCTTGTGGCGCACATCGTCGCCGTTTCAACTATGAGAGTCCCAGTCTCAATCACTGATTTAAGGCCAATGTGGAGTACATTTGTTAGAGTGTGAGGGAAGATGTGGCAACTTCCGTTCTATCTCGGCAAAGGAATGATGAATTTCAATCTGAAAATTTATTTGAGTTTCTTTTAATCAATAGAACAACAGCTGTATGAAAATGAAAATAAATTTAGAAATTTTTTTGGATTAGATTAACTTTAGGATTAATTATTGGTACTTAAACCTTTTTTTTAACGCGTACGTCCCATATTTGGAAAGATGTGCACTAATGTTCAGAACCAGTTCCATAAATAAATATTGAAAATTAGCGGCCAAAGACGAAATCTTGTCGTAACAGTATGATGATCTGAATTTGGAGTTGAGAGACGGTGAAAGAAGGAAGGCGGGCGTTCGGAAACGAAAAGTGTGGTTGGGGAGCGGTTAGGGATGGCAACGATATATCGATATATAAAATATATCGATAGATTAGGTTCGATATATCAATATATATATATATTGATGGCCGATATTATCGGTCAATATCGATATATTTACCGATATATCGTGACTTGATTTCAAAAAGTAAAAAATAAATATTAAAATGAATGGATGAGAAAGAACGCCTGTACCTGTAAAAAAAAATTATTTCTTACCATACCAACCATTGTAGGTACCTGATGACTCACGAGTTTTCACATGGAAGAAGAAAAAATCCTCCTTCTTCCATGGCTTTCTGCTCTGGTTTCGGACATGCATAGAAACAGGATAAAAAGTGTGGAAAAATAGCGGAGGTTGCATTAGGGTTCACGGAAACAGCATTTTACTGTTACTGACTTACTGAGTCAGGTGGTCAAAAACCGGAGACAATAATATTGAGAAATACACACACACACACACACACACTTACTGAGTTACTGTTACATTTTATTTTACTGCGTTCAAGTTCATACTCTCTTCCCTTACTTTGATTTTGTCATTCTCCTGTGATTTTCGCTTTGTTCTCCTATTCAACAATCTCCCTATCATCCATTATGACACCCCCGAGAAGTCGAGTATGGAAGTATTTCGACAAAAGCCCACGAGATGCCTGGCAGGCAGTTTTCAAAACGTGTGCCAAGGTACTTAAAACCTGTGGGAATACCACGAACTTGGTCACTAATATGAAGCAAAAACACCCAGGTGTACGGGAGCCGAAGAAGTCCACTGAAGATGTGAGGTCCTCAACGGTAAGTTACCTTCTAATAAAACCGAATTTTGTACGATGACATCGTCACTCTGCTATCAGACACCAGCTGTCCAGATTTTTTGGTTTATCATTTTCAATAATGAACCTTTGGAATCGACCACGAAAAAAAATTTTCTAACCCCCCCACCCCTCTCAAAATTTGATGGCTTACGTTTCAAGGTAGGTATGCAGAATCCAAAAATCGAAGAAAAAAAATCCGTCCGTCCGCTGTCATCGGCACTTTGCCTAGATAACGTTGACTGAAATTGATGAAATTTGGTACTTATATAGGTTCCCTTTGGGGTCTAGTTGTGCCGCGAAACTTTTGGTTACGATTGGTCATTCCTAAAGGGTAGAATAGAGGGGGATGAAAATTTTAAAATTCCATAAATCGTAAAGTTACGAATGAATTTTTCTTCAAGTGGTATGTATATAAAAATAGTTCTTATTCTTTACTATCGAATGACACCAATCTGAGCTGTCTAGGACCAATAGAGGCAAATTTATGGGAGGGGGGGGGGGGGGGTTTGAGCCTTGACTCTCTGGGCGGAGTTCTGTCCCACATCAGTCCCCAAGTGTGCCCGGAGAACATGCTGAAGTTCGCATATACCTATCACGCAAAGCATAGCAGCAATTTGGCTAGTATCCTTCTAACTTATTAGAGAGTCAAATCGGTTTGGTGAAGTTTTAGGGAAAATAATAAACCGTTGTGTAATGATTTGCAGCGTTTTTTAGATTTCGCGTTTATGATTACAGACTACCGCACAAGAACTAGAGGCTATTGATGATCCTGAACCTGTGTTTCTCCAGTCGTCTGCAAATATTCCATCTCAGAGTCAAAGCCCGAATGTTAGCAGTGGCACTGCATGCTCGCTGTGTAGTCACAGCTCTGATGTCCCCCTTGTGAGGCCCAAATCAAACCTACCTCGAGCTCAACCTCAACCTACCTTGGTGCAGATGATGAACGCTGCCTCATCACTATCTGGTAAGCTCACAATTTTTTTAACATAGTTATCCTCGTGTATTGTTGGTTAATCAGATGAAAATTGAAATATTCATTTGTCTGTCTGTTTGTTGGAACAGAAGGAGGATCTCAGCACATTAGAATTACAGCAGCTATAATCGAATACATTTGTACCGAAAACTTGCCGTTCTCCACCGTTGAAGGAAGGGGATTCAAGAAAATGATGAAAACTGCAGTCCCACTATACAAGGTACCTACCCACTAGGAATACAATCAAAAGTTTGGTTATGAAAAAGTATGAAGCAGCAAGTGCCGCATTCAAGGAACAGTTACATATCGCCAAACACATCGCCATAACAATTGATATTTGGTCTGACCTCCAAATGAAGAGTTACTTGGGGGCAACATTGCATTTTATTCAGAACAGTAAATTGCAAGCATTTACTGTTGGAGTTGTGGAGCTTTCAGAAGGTCATACTGCCTCATACATGTCTTTGAAATTGGAAAATTTGTTGAAAGAATGGGACATACCTAAAGAGAAAGTGGTAGCTGTAGTTACTGACAACGGAGCAAAGGTTGTCAAAGCTGTTCAAGACACCTTCACTAAAAACAAGCATGTTCGTTGTTTTGCACACACTCAACTTTATTTGCGAATCGTCAATAAAAAACACTGGCAGTCTTGAAGGAATCATTCTTAAGGTGAGAAACATAGTGGTTTGGGTTTAAAACAGCGTTAATGTCAGTGATGAGCTTCGTAATTACTTCAGGAAGGAGGGCATCCCAGAGGGTAAAATGAAGGAAGTAGTTCTGGACGTTCCTACTAGGTGGAATTCAACATTTTAGATGTTATCAAGATTTGTTGAAATGGTAGTTCCAATTAGACATGTTCTACTGAGCTGTGCAAACCCTCCAGAAACTGTTAATGCTGATGAGATCAAAGAGTTGAACGAAGTCATTACGGTTCTTGAACCCCTTGAAAAAATGACAGTGGAATTCAGCGCAGAAAACTATGTTACTCTCAGCAAAGTCATCCCAGTTGTGAAATGCGCCCTCCATTATTACTCCAACCTGCAAGTAACAACACCTGTTGGCCATGGCCTGAAGGCTAATATAATCACCGAAATGAACAAAAGGTTTTCCGCCTCGGAGGATCATTTTCTGTTGGCTTCATCAACACTTCTTTACCCATCACACCCAGCACATCACGTAAGCAAGGCACATTCTTCAAAATATAGATCTCAATCGCTAGATGACGAGCTGACGAGATACCTGAATGTCCCAGTCATGATGACCCTGCCTCAGGATCCAGTTTTGGCCTGGAACGATCTGAAGGCTGTTTATTGCAACATGTACAGCATTGCAGAGAGAACTTTGACAATTCCAGCAACCTCAGTCCCAAGCGAGAGATTGCTCTCCAAAGCTTGGGACACTATTACATAAAAGAGGAGCAGGGTGAAACCCAAATTACTATCAATGCTGCTATTTTTGAGCTCCATACCTGGAGAAATGTGGGATGTGTGATTTTACATATAGAATGTACCTTAAGATGGGGTGAATAGAGAGAAAAATTAAAAATTACCGCCAATAAACAGAGATAAACAGCAGATTCCAACGGGAATCGATTGGGTAGATATCGATGTCTGAAGTTGTCGACCTACAGTGGTTTTGTTGGCAGCCATGTTTTTTATAGCAGCACGATTAGCATCGAGCCCAAATCAGCTGTTGAGCGGGACCGGCAAAACTTTGTTTACACTGATAACTGTGATTAAGGTACCGGTCAAAGTTTGCTCCCAATGTTGTTTGTGATCATTTCTGTGATATTTCCCGAAGGTTTCAGTTTTATTTGTGTATGTACCCGAGCCTTGGCAATTTTAATTTTTCTCATTTTTGCCTTTATATTGAAAAAAGTGGGGTGAATAGGTCACCTTGGGACAATGCCGCGAAATTATCAGCCCGACCCCCGGGGAAAACGGTATATCAAACGATCGGCTGAAGAGTTGGAACAAGCTATCAGAAGCATAAAATCAGGTATGAAATCAATTCGTGAGGCTGCCAAATGTTACAAAATACCATTTTCTGTCCTCCAACGACGTTTAAAAAACCCCGATATCAGGCCTCATGGGGGCCAAACTATTCTGTCACCAGAGGTTGTAGAACTTATAGTGTCGAGAATTTTGACTTGTTCTGGATGGGGATATCCATTTGATCGAGCGACTCTTCGTTTATTCATAAAGGGTTATTTGGATAGAATTGGAACAGTTGTTAAAATGTTTAAAGACAACCTGCCTGGCAATGAATTTGTCAGAAGTTTTTTAAAACGGCACTCTGACAGACTTAGCCTCCGGATGTGCCAAAACATCAAACGTTCTAGGGCAGCTGTGTCCCGAACAACTCTCCGTGCTTACTTCACGAATTTGGAAATTGAAATTCGTGGAGTGCCACCGAAGAACATCGTCAACTACGACGAAACAAATCTTCAAGATGATCCTGGTCGGTCAAAAGCCATAACAAAGAGGGGCTCTAAATACCGAGAGATGGTTATTAATTTTTCCAAGGCTGCACACTCCATAATGTATGCTGCTGCCGGTGATGGAACTTTGTTGCCAGCATACGTAGTTTACAAATCAAAACATTTGTATAACACGTGGATTGAAGGAGGGCCAAAATGGACGAGGTTCAACCGGAGTTTATCTGGTTGGTTTGACAGTGAATGTTTCGACGATTGGCTTGAAAAGGTGGTTGTTCCTTATTTTCGCAAGGTTGATGGGCCAAAAGTTCTAATTGGTGACAATTTGTCATCTCACCTCTCTGTGGCTTCTATAAAACTGTGCCAAGAGAATGGCATAAGAATGATATTCTTGCCTCCTAATTCAACCCACCTCACCCAGCCCTTGGACGTGGCCTTTTTTCGTCCTTTAAAACAACACTGGAGGAGTATTTTGACCACTTGGAAAATGGGACCCGGAAAAAGGGAAGCTGTTGTTCCTAAAGTGGCTTTTCCATGACTGCTAAATCAATTGGAAGCCAAAATATCAGAGAAGGCAGGTGAAAATATTCGAGCTGGCTTTGAAAGGTGTGGAATTATCCCTTTCAACCCTGAAAAAGTTATGCTTCGTGTGGCAGATGAAGAGGATTCCATTCCTGGTGACTCCCAAGATATAGACCAATCGCTGATCTTGCTCCTTAAAGAAATGCGTGGAGCTGACGAGCCAAGAGTTGTGCGACAAAGAAAAAGTAGACTTCAGGTGGAAGCTGGAAAAAGTGTTTCTCTTGATAATTCAGACTCAGCAGCAGATGAAAACTCCTCAGACGACAGTGATGAGAGTGAAAACATTGGAGAGAAAGCTGGAGAGAATCCTGATCAAATTGAAACCAGAACCATCGATCCTTTCGACGTTTCTGCCAACTTCAATGAGGACAGTGAGGTGCCCCCAACTTCTGCTCAAACTGAAACCCAAATCTACCAGGCATTCGACGTTCCTGTTGGTGGTTTCGTGATTGTCAATTTCAAAACAAACAAGAGAGTGAGAAGATACGTCACCCAAATTATATCAAAGCCAGAAACAGGGGCTCTCCAAGTCCAATGCCTGCGGAAAAAATCTGGAAAAAAAGACGAATTCTTTGTTTTTCCTGACGTGGAGGACAAGTGTGAAATTTCATCTGAAAATATCGAAAGGGTGATAAGACTAAAGAAAGTTCAACGAGGACACCACTATTTCTGGTTAGACGCCTCCCACTTGGGAGTGCGTTCTGCTGTTTTGGGATGTCCGATTGTTGACTCGGACGATGAAGAGCCTGCCAAGACCGAATCCCGGCAACCAAAATAGAAGGCTAAATTCTATTTAAGGTTTTTTCCTGAGTGAGATTTGTGTTTCCTCGAGGGACAGAAAAAGTAACGTACCTACCTCCATTGTTTGTGTCGTCCAGGAGAGAAGAGATCGATTGTTGACTCGGACGATGATGAGCCTGCCAAGACCGAATCCCAGCAACCAAAACAGAAGGGTAAATTCAATTTAAGGTTTTTCCTGAGTGAGATTTGTTTCCTCGAGGGACAGAAAAAGTAACGTACCTACCTCCATTGTTTGTGTTGTCCAGGAGAGAAGAGATCGATTGTTGACACGGACGATGATGAGCCTGCCAAGACCGAATCCCAGCAACCAAAACAGAAGGGTAAATTCAATTTAAGGTTTTTCCTTAGTGAGATTTGTGTTTCCTTGAGGGACAGAAAAAGTAACGTACCTACCTCCATTGTTTGTGTCGTCCAGGAGAGAAGAGATCGATTGTTGACACGGACGATGATGAGCCTGCCAAGACCGAATCCCAGCAACCAAAACAGAAGGGTAAATTCAATTTAAGGTTTTTCCTGAGTGAGATTTGTGTTTCCTTGAGGGACAGAAAAAGTAACGTACCTACCTCCATTGTTTGTGTTGTCCAGGAGAGAAGAGATCGATTGTTGTCTCGGACGATGAAGAGCCTGCCAAGACCGAATCCCGGCAACCAAAACAGAAGGCTAAATTCAATTTAAGGTTTTTCCTGGGTGAGATTTGTGTTTCCTTGAGGGACAGAAAAAGTAACGTACCTACCTCCATTGTTTGTGTTGTCCAGGAGAGAAGAGATCGATTGTTGACTCGGACGATGAAGAGCCCACCAAGACCAAACCCCAGCAACCAAAACAGAAGGGTAAATTCAATTTAAGGTTTTTCCTGAGTGAGATTTGTGTTTCCTCGAGGGACAGAAAAAGTAACGTACCTACCTCCATTGTTTGTGTCGTCCAGGAGAGAAGAGATCGATTGTTGACTCGGACGATGATGAGCCTGCCAAGACCGAATCCCAGCAACCAAAACAGAAGGGTAAATTCAATTTAAGGTTTTTCCTGAGTGAGATTTGTGTTTCCTTGAGGGACAGAAAAAGTAACGTACCTACCTCCATTGTTTGTGTCGTCCAGGAGAGAAGAGATCGATTGTTGACTCGGACGATGAAGAGCCCACCAAGACCAAACCCCAGCAACCAAAACAGAAGGCTAAATTCAATTTAAGGTTTTTCCTGAGTGAGATTTGTGTTTCCTTGAGGGACAGAAAAAGTAACGTACCTACCTCCATTGTTTGTGTTGTCCAGGAGAGAAGAGATCGATTGTTGACTCGGACGATGAAGAGCCCACCAAGACCAAACCCCAGCAACCAAAACAGAAGGCTAAATTCAATTTAAGGTTTTTTCCTGAGTGAGATTTGTGTTTCCTCGAGGGACAGAAAAAGTAACGTACCTACCTCCATTGTTTGTGTCGTCCAGGAGAGAAGAGATCGATTGTTGACTCGGACGATGATGAGCCTGCCAAGACCGAATCCCAGCAACCAAAACAGAAGGGTAAATTCAATTTAAGGTTTTTCCTGAGTGAGATTTGTGTTTCCTTGAGGGACAGAAAAAGTAACGTACCTACCTCCATTGTTTGTGTTGTCCAGGAGAGAAGAGATCGATTGTTGACACGGACGATGAAGAGCCCACCAAGACCAAACCCCAGCAACCAAAAGGAACGGGTTAATAATTATCTTGTTTTGCATGACGTAATGACTTCACTTTAAAAAACGCTGCAAATTATTACAGAACGGTTTATTATTTTCTGTATAGATGCTCCTTCTCCGTAGATAACTGGTTGTTCACTGCTTTGTTGAAATTGATTGAGAAATTGGTGTTGCATTAAACCGTTGTGTAATAATTTACCTTTGTGTAATAATTTACCGCTGTGTAGTAATTTACACAATAATAAACTGTTGTGTAATAATTTACCAAAAATAACCGTTGTGTAATAATTTAGGTGTGATAAGTACCTACCTACCAACAAAATCCAAAACAGCCTTCATTTTCCGAATGAAATTGCACAACAACCAACTCGACTTCATACCAAAGTACCTATCAACGTAATCCAAAAGAGCCTTCATTTTTCAAATGAAATTGCAGAACAACCTTTCCACTACATACAAAAGTAACCCCCTATCCAGATGTTTTGGCGGCCCTAGCGATTCATACAAAAGTACCTACCAACAAAATCCAAAAGAGCCTTCATTTTTCGAATGAAATTGCAGAACAACCATTCCACTACATACAAAAGCAACCCCCAACTCGACCTCATACCAAAGTACCTACCAACAAAATCCAAAAGAGCCTTCATTTTTCGAATGAAATTGCAGAACAACCTTTCCACTACATAGGTACAAAAGTAACCCCCAACTCGACCTCATACCAAAGTACCTACCAACAAAATCCAAAAGAGCCTTCATTTTTCGAATGAAATTGCAGAACAACCTTTCCACTACATACAAAAGCAACCCCTACCCAGATGTTTTGGCGGCCCTAGCGACGTTATGTGGGTCGAATGTAAACAATTTCATTCACTTTTACTGGAGTAGCCTGTCGATGGACACAATTCGGGACCTTACTATGAGCGAACGGCTGGGCCTAAAATTTTCCGGGTGGTCTTAAAAAACTCCCGAGATCAAGAACTATCTAATAACTTCAAAAAAATCTAGATACCGACGTCCTGGATATTTCAACCCCTATTTTCCACCCCTTAGAGAGGACTGACATTAACGTCGAGCTTCGAGGACCAACTAGACCCCAGACGGGACCTACTCACCAGATTTCGTCAATTTTGGTTCATGGTAACTAAGAAAAGTGGGAAGTACGGCGTACGCCGGACGGACAGAAATATTTGTATTGCATTTTCGGAATCTACATACCTTGAAACGTAAACCATCAAATTTTGAGGGGGGTTAAATTTTTTTTTTTCATGCTCGATTCCAAAGGTTCATTATTGAAAATAATAAACCAAAAAAGTCCAATCGAATTATATTTTAGCGAGCTTTCTAAATAGGTTATCAACATGACTGTTAGTGTACATAATTGCCTTCTTGATTTTAGGAGATTCTGAAGAGAAAGATGATTCCCCTACTGATTTTGAAGAGGATCAAGAACCGCCTACTATTTTGAGGAAACCACGCAAATTGGGGAGAGCTCCGCATGCCTGTCTATTTTGCAACAAAGTGGTAACCCATCTGAAGCGACTTTGAAAATGCACAAAGCAGAGGTTCGGGTGAAGAACTATTTCGGTTGTACAGATTTAAAAAAAAGACTGAATTGATGAAACAATTTACCAAGGAGGGAGATGCAATGTACAATCAACACCATCCTCAGTCACCAATTGTTGTAAGAAGGTCTAAGAGCCAGCATATGCGAGTCAAGTGCCCCCACTGTCAACTATACATCAGCGCCTTCCATATTCCTGCTCACATTAGAAAGTATCATCCTGGGCAGCAATGTATAAACACTGGTTTGGTGAGGGAAGCCGCTCCACAGGTCGTTGTTGCTCCAATAATTCCAATGGACAGAAATGTTGAAGAATTTGCCACAATAATAAGAAATTCGGTCCGGCGGCATCTCCTGATGAATGATAGATTTCTCATCCTACACGCAAACACCATATTTCGCAATGCCTTCAATGAAAAGAAGATTATTGCGGCAATATCCACAATAACAATCTTACTGAGAATAATTACTGAAATGTAACAAGCGGATTCATCCATCACCACTTCTGCCGACTGCGTCATAAACAGAGCTTTTCCCTTGTTCATCCAATCTATTGGTAAGATGTGTGGACGAAAGGAAACTGGGTTCAAAGCTGCGTCAGTAGTCAACATGTATGGTGCTGCTTTCAAGAAATTTGCTAAAGCGGTGGAGTCATTCATGATTTGTGATAATGAAATTGAAAAGTCTTGCGAGGTTACCAGGTTCTTGCAACTTTTCAACAACCGTTTCAGCGTTGAAGTAGGCTCTGTCGCCAAACAACTATATGACATTGAGTCCCATGAGAGGAAGCAAGAGGTTCCCCTTATGGAGGACGTAGTAAAACTCAATGACTACGTGTTGTCAGTTGTCAACAATTCAAAAAAAATTCTTCTAAAAGATTTTTCGCACGAAGCATACAGAAACCTTGTTCATTCATTATTCCTCTGCTGGTGGATTTTTAACCGAAGAAGAGTGGCTGAAATTGAATACTTGACTTTGGACCATTGGGAAAGTGCAAATGAGATTGACCCAGCCAGGGAAGGGTTTCAACTCCTAACTCCCTCTAAACAACTGATGACGACATCTTTCCGAAGGCTGTCCATTGTCGGTAAAGCCTCACGAGTCGTGTCCCTGCTTGTTCATAACACCGACCTTGACCCTGTAAATTTGCTTATTAAATACAGGAGTGATGCAGGAGTTCCTGCATCCAACCGATACCTGTTCACAACGGGAGTGGGGCGGCTGAATGGATCTGCTGTAATGCGCTCTTTTGCTGAAAAGTGTGGTGCGAAGTCTCACTGGATGCTGCGTGGAACACATCTGCGGAGACACGCAGCAGTCTGCGCCCAATACATAAACTTGGGCACAGAAGATCTCAGGCAACTCTCACAAGCCCTCGGGCACACAGTGCGTACACATTTGGAACATTACTGGAAGCCTGAAGCCGCGCTTCACCTGGGGCGCATCTCTGTCTTAATGTGTGCATTAAAAAATGGCAAAATTACCAAATACAGAAATAAATCATTGGAGGAGATTGACATCCATCACCTAATTGCTGAGGAAGAAGAGGAAACTGCGCCAACTTCTTCCACAGCAGCCATTCCAATTGATGTGGATCCAATGCCGTCCACTTCAAGGGGGACCTCAACACAGCCTTCATCGCCTACTTCCCACCAACCATTGACCCAGCAACTTGTCGTTACGAGAAAGAGGTGGCTCACGCCACAGAAAAAGGCCATCAAGACACACTTTGGGGATTCTGTTTTTTCCCCCCAAGAAGAAGGCTCCAACATTGCCTCAGTGTCGGACAGTGATCAATAACTTCCGGTGCCTTGAGGGGCGAACACCCCAGCAAGTCCTTGCATTTATTCATAACGTCAAGAAAAAAAATAATAAGCAACATTGAAACCGCCTACTTGTGAATATTGATAATAGAACTTTAAATAAAAACTATGAATGGTACCATGTATCAGAAGAACCTCATAAAGTGGTCAAATTTGTTGATACTGAGTGACCCTGAAGTTGTGGAGTGTAATCGTAAAATGAACAAATCACGGCCTGTGTTTAATTTTTTTAATAATTTTTCCTTTTTATAAATCAAAACTTGTATACTCCAAGAGGTGAAATTTTCTTTAATTTTATAATTCCTGCATGGTTGGTGCCTTGCACGTGTGGGTTTTTGAAAGAGCTGAATCCGATTTCGGGGTCAAAAAACCTATCAAAAATCGATGCAAATTCCCCAATTATTGAACCATCATGATGGTTGTTCTTCCGAATTGGAGCTTCACATGAACCGAGTTCTACTCCCCTCCCCACCCATCACTTGTTCCCTTTATCTGGCAATCCTTCCTCAGAGATTATGATCCCATCAAATTCAGCATGTGCTTTACCTTAGACCGTCATACCAAACTCAATTTTTTGTGAAATCCCGAAATGTAGTACATTTTCCCCCTCTACCGTCACCCCAGGTGCAAAAATAATGATCCCATCGAATTCGGCATGTGCATTACCTTAGCTCAGACCGTCATACCAAACTCAATTTTTTGTGAAATCCTGAAATTTAGTACATTTTCCCCCTCTACCGTCACCCCAGGAGCAAAAATAATGATCCCATCGAATTCGGCATGTGCATTACCTTAGAACGTCATACCAAACTCGATTTTCTGTGAAATCCTGATATTTAGTACATTTTCCCCCTCTACCGTCACCCCAGGAGTAAAAATAATGATCCCATCGAATTCGGCATGTGCATTACCTTAGTCATACCAAACTCAATTTACTGTGAAATCCTGAAATTTAGTACATTTTCCCCCTCTACCGTCACCTCAGGAGCAAAAATAATGATCCCCCTCACCGCCTATCACCACAGCGTCGGAGGCTGCTTTCCATGGCTACCAACATGAGCAGAAAATGATAGGAACTTCCCTTTTCGGGGCTATCTAACGCATGAGGGCCATTTAATGCACTGGGGGGCCATCTAATGTCGGTGACATTAGGTGGCCCCCAGTTCAACACACAAAGGGTCATCTAACGCACTCCCAATATAACTATATATGTATATATACATACATATAATTTTTGGTGTCTTTCGGCAGTGAATTCAGGATGGTCTGAAACGGATTTTGGTATAAAAATCTTTCGGAAATTCGAGTTTTAAAAATTTTTGACCGAGAACAAATAGCTTCCTTTTCTTCGAAAATTCGCTAAAATATAGATTAATTATTAAATTAGAAAAAAACTAGTTATTTTTTGTTTGTTTTTCCAGGAATTCCCTCAAAGTTTAGGGAGGTTTAGGTCTCCCGTCCATTGGAACCGTATTCGGCCGAACGGAGCAACGGCCGTGCACGGCCGAACTGCCCCGAACACAGCCGCATGATCCCACATAGAAACATTCATAGGAAGCGCGTCCTTTGCGTCGGGTTTAGTTCGGCCGTGCACGGCCGATGCTTATGCTTCTTCAGAGTTCAGATCCGGATTGAATGGGATTTTTCGGCTCATTCGCCCGAAGTCCCCCCCTGTCTCTCGTTCCAGTGTGTTGTTCCCGTTGGTTGTTGTGAGCATCTACCTATGGATTGTGAAAAATTGATTGGTTTGGTCGAAGAGAAAGTCCCATTGTGGGATATGCGAGACCAGTGTTACCATCGAAGGGATGTACAGCGAAAACTGTGGACAAGAGTTGCTGAGGAAATGGAAGCTCAAGGTTAGTTTAGTTAGTACCCACCTGTTAATTAAAATGATTTTATTGTACAATTACATGCTAGTAATTTAAGAATGATTAAGAATCAGTAATGGGTTAATTAAGAATCGCTACAGAAGAATAGCTTGAACTTATCTCTAACAGTGTAAGCAGCATTGACACCTCTGTTTTCGCCGACGGAAGCAAATCGGCCTGCAGTTTGTGTTGACTGAGCAACAAAAGAAGTTACACGCTGTATCCCCTCTTTGTCAATAATAATATTATGTAACAAACAGATGCATTTAACTAATTTGTCAGCTTCATCCGGATCCACCTCAATAGCTTTGTGCAATAACCTCCACTTGCTAGTCGTAATACCAAAAGCACATTCAACCACTTGTCGCGCTTTTGAAAGCCGTTGGTTAAAAATAGTTTCTGATGGTCCGAGTTTCGTCGCAGGATATGGTCTCATCAAGTATGTTTTTAGTGGGTATGCTTCATCTCCAAGCAGTACGTGAGGGACTGTCGTTTCAGTTCCAGGAAGGGCGGAGAGCCGATGAACGCCCATAGCTCCCATTTCAAGTTTCGAAGAAAGATTCGAATTTCTAAAAATTCCTCCATCACTCTCCTTACCATAAGCGCCAACGTCAGCAGCTAGAAACTTATAGTCTGGCCCAGCAACAGCTTGTAAAACAATTGAAAAGTACTGTTTATAGTTCCTGTACATGCTGCCAGAATGATGGGGTTTTTTTATTCGTACATGTTTCCCATCTATACAGCCAACACAATTAGGAAAGCTCCATCGGGTCCAAAACTCTTGAGCAATTCGATTCACATCATCTTCGTCGGGGAAACGCATATGTACTTTTTGCAGGCAGTCCCAAATTGCGTTGCACGTTTCCTTGACAATTCGTCCGATTGTCATATCAGAAATTCGAAATGAATATCCAAGAGTCTTGAATGAAGAGCCATTCGCTAAATACCTGCAAGGCACAATAACATATATGAATGTAACAAACAACATGTAATATAGTATTATAGAATAACATGTAACAACATTTAATTTATAATAACAATATAATATAAATAGCTATATAATTATATAATATATCTAATTATAATAATTGGATGGTGTTCATTTTTGTTTCAGTGGAAGATGTGAAAAAAAAGTGGCAAGGACTCCGAGATACCTTCAGAAAAGAGTTCAACAAAGCCACTGAACATAGGTCAGGGGACGAAGGGGTTGACGCTCAAGATTCTTCATGGCCGTACTTCGGACTTATGCTCTTTTTGAAAGAGGTAGTAAGTCACCGGAAACTGCATGGGAATGTTTCTCCAAAGAAAAAGGAACATTCCCAAGAAAATAGTATCGACCCAACAATTTGCGTCTGATTCAAACCCTGCGTCATCTGTTTCTGATGAGTTGTCTGAATCTCCAATCCCTCCAGCTCCCGGCAACGCAAGTGACGTCCCTACTGGAAAATCTTTGACTCGAGGATCACCATCACCATCGCAGGTTACCAACATGCCACCCCCAGCATCAGCCAGTGGTAGTAAGCGCAGAAAACAGGTGGAAAGAACTTTAGAAGATCCCTTCATTGAAATTGAAAGAACAAAAATTCAATTGCTATCGGAAAGTAATGCATTGAAGCAAAACGCAGATTATCAGTTTCTCATCAGCCTACTTCCTTTCGTGATGAAGGTTCCTGATAATAGAAAACTGGTTGTGAGAAGCAAACTGCAACAGGTACTAATCGACGAGGAAAATAGAGCGACCCAGCTGCCACAGTTTACTCCACTGCTATCTCCTTCATCATCGATCAGTTCTGCATCACAAAGAAGCACTTTCCATGACATGTCGTCTGTTAGCCATGAAGGAGACATTGTCTCAGTTCAGCATTATTTTTCTTCATTCGATGAACAACAGCCGTAAAAATAAACAATAAAAATTTGATACAGTATGAGTAAGTTGGTATTCTGGTATTCCTTACCTTATTGTCACAGCCAAGCGTTCCTCAGGTGGTATCACTTCTCTAAAATTTGAATATTTTTCAATCGATGGACGAATGACGTTCAACACATAATAAAATGTCCCTGCACTCATACGGTACCTAGTATTCCGTAAAATTTATCTCATCTCCCAGGAGCTGGCTATGTAAGTGATGAAATTCGCCCAGTCGACTTCTTTCACTAAGGCTGGCGCCACACTGGGCGGAAATCAGCGGGAATTTCCGACGCAAAACTTCCGCCTGTTGGGGTGACACATTAGTAGCGGAATAGAGCGGATGAAACTACTTGGATAGTCATTCAGTTTGATATCATCATCGGTCTGTTGAGTGCGTCTTCAGTGCTAGTGCGTTGTTAGTTTAGTTTGTTGTTGTGCGTTGTTAGTTGTGTTTTTCAGAGAGATGAAACCTCTTTTTATATTGGGCATTCATCATGCCTTGATGAAATCGCGAAAAAAACAGAAGGAACATTGGGTACATCCACTGAACGTAAGAAGGGTGACTCTTGGTCAGTACCAATGTCTCTATGGTGAACTAAGGCAGTATCCCGACAAATGCATTTGCACAAATGGGCAGGAAATTTCCGACCCATGTGGCGCACCAGACTCAATCCCCACTACTTTTCGTTATTAGGACGGAACTCGTCGGAAATTTCCGTCGGACGGAGGACGGAACTTTCGCTGGTGTTCGGCGGAGAAAAGTCGACGGAAATTTCGCGTCGGAAGTTCCGCCCAGTCTGTCGCTGTCTACGTGTATCAATGCAAACTAGTGCGAGCGGAAATTTCCGACGCGGAAATTCCCGCTGATTTCCGCCCAGTGTGGCGCCACACAAAGTATGGGGTGTACCCAATATTTCTGCCTTTTCTCATGCCGTCTTCTCATCACGGATGTGTTTTCCATTAACACGTTGACTGCCAATTAGACCCAAAGTGGGTCTACCAAAACTCTCCCGTGAGGCCATAAGACCCAATGTGGGTCTAGGATATTACCTACCTCTTTATGCGATTTTAGCGCTTCTAGCGACCGTTTTGAGGAAAGACGCAAATTTATCTCTGTTCTACGGTATTTTTAGCATCCATTGTAACCCTTAGCATCGAAAAATGTGTTGCGGATCCATGCACAGTCAACTTCGACTTCACTAGTTGATCTGGTTACTTTATTGTGGATTTCCTTGATTATTCTTCCATTCTTTTGTGATAACGGTATATTTTTGACTTCGTGTGATATTAGAGTGTAGCGAAAATGGATGATGCTTCAATCACGGACTATTTGAGAGAGTTAGAAGAACAAGAAGAGAATCTCAGTGATTCAGAATTAGAAGATGAAGCTTCGGGTTCAAATGACAGTGATAGTGAAGATTCGGAACGTGATGAAAATGAGAACTTCGTGTTTGATGAAAACATTCAGTGGGGTGCAGTAGATCCAGACCAACTCAACAGTTTCCAGTTCAATCCCAACGGGGATGAGATAGGAGTGAACCCAGATATCATCGACGCAATGGTAGACTGTTCACCTGCCGAGTTTGTTGAACTGTTTTTGACAGAAGAAATTATGGAAATGATTGTGGTTGAAACAAACCGGTATGCAGATCAACGGAAAGATGAGCATTCTCTGCCCACTCCTCATGCCCGAATATGGTCATGGACACCTACAAATGTAGAGGAAATCAAAAGGTTTCTCGCAATTGTAATGTTTATGGGCATGAGCCCCCTGCCAAGCATTGCTCATTACTGGCGAACTGAGGGGTTATTCAAGGGCGAAATCCCCAAGTATATGACGCGAAACCGGTTCGAATTGCTTCTCTCGAACATTCATTTTTCGAATAATGATGACTGTCCAACTAACGACCGGATGCACAAGGTGCGTGATTTGATCAACAAAGTTGTTGAGAATTTTGTTTGGGCTTTGATCCCTGGGGAGAATTTATGTATTGACGAGAGCATGGTACCTTTTCGAGGAAGGATACTTTTTCGTCAATATCTAAAAAATAAAGCCCATAAATATGGTATGAAGATCTTCAAGCTTTGTGCGTCCGAGTGTTACACTGTCGCCTAAAAAGTGTATACAGGAAAAGAAGGAGGAAACCGAAACAGTAATATTTCAATGAATATAGTCATGGAACTCACCAAGCCCTATTTGTCATTTGGTAGAACAGTTTACGTTGATAATTGGTATACTAGCGTTGAGCTAGGAACCCGACTCAACAAGTATTCTACGCACCTTGTTGGCACTTTGAATCGAAAAAGAAAGCATAACCCTCCTGGTGTGATGCCCCCTCGCGTCTACCACCTTGCCGTTGGTGAGGGGGCTTAGTCCGCGGCGCACACCATCTATTGCACGATCGCACCTCCTTGGAGTGTGCTGATCACCGGATGGTGTGGGCCATTGCACACGGCAACTAAGAGTAGACAACCCTCAAGACCAAGGTGTACACGCCGTGCTGATGGTCTGCATGGTGCAGAGGGCAATGTGCACATCTAACGGCTGCCCCCAGGGTACCGGCCGACCCCCTGGGTGTACTTAGGCTTGCCTATACATGCGGGGCTCTGTATGGGTGGACGACCCCTTTCCCTAGCTACTCGTGGGACCAAAAATGAAACCCGAATTAGAAACCTTACCCTTAAAAACCAACGCTGCCAGTGAAGAGGAGAGCTGTACTGAACCCCGGCATCTATGGATTGTGAAGGTGCAAGTGGCAGTTCGCAGGAACAAACCGCTGGCACACAACGGTTTGGCCGCAAACCCTCTGGCGCTCAGCTGAGGAAGGCGGCCAGACAGAAGGCTCTTGAGAGAGGGGAGCCAATTAGGCCTCGGAAGAAAAAGAGGTCGGGGAAGCTGGCTCCTGGTGCTGGAGCGGCGGGAACTCGTGACGGAGCAACCACCTCACGAGGGGCAGATACGCTAATCAGCGTTGACCAACCCCTTGTACCTGGTGGCGCCTCTGGAGTGGGTTCCCGCCCACCTCTGGCATTGGGACCAGTTGGGGGTGTGGTAGGCAAGTACGCCGGGAAAACGGCGACGCAACCCCAACACCACCCCTCCCTCGGCCTCAATTCCCAGGACCAAGAGGGCACGGGGAGAGACCCTGGCCCAATCCGGAGATTCACTCCAGGGTGATAGCTCTGGCGGGTACAGCGGTGCACTCTCCACCACCAAGATGGTCATAATCCATGGCAACCACCCCGTGGAAAGACTGTCGGAAGTGGAGGCCAGCTTGGTCCTGGGAGAAATAGTGCGGGCAACGTTCCTGGAGCCGGCTGGCCAGGGACCGCAGTTCACAAACGGCTACACCAGCAATGGAGTGGTCCACCTGACCTGCTCCAATAGCCAATCGAAGGGTTGGCTGGAGGAAAGGGTTGGGGAGCTGCGGCCCTGGGATGGAGTCACACTCCGGACGGGGCCTGCAAAAATACTATTGGAGGGTCAGGTGAAGGTTGGGGTCTGGATCCCCACCGACTTCCTTGATCGCTCCGATGCTAGGAAGCTAATTCCCTTGTTCGAGATCCAGAACCCTGGACTCTCAACAAAGGAATGGCGACTACTGAACAGCCGAGCAGACGAGAAGGGGATGGAACTTGTGCTGACAGTAGACAAGGACTCTCTGGAATGGCTGAAGGGGCATAACTTCAAACCCCACTTCCACACCCGGAGAGTCACCTTCAGGCAGCTGTCCACACCACCAAGTGATGCTGCGGGTCATCCAAATAAACCTGCAGCATAACAAGGTGGCAACAGCCGCCCTGTGCCAGCTGCTTGCAGCTGGCAAATACGACATTGCCTTGATACAGGAACCCTGGGTCTACCGGGGCGAAATCAGGGGCCTCAATAACGCAGGAGGTAGGTTAATCTATAAACGCAATTGCGTTGATAATGTACGTGCCTGCGTATTTGTCAAAAATGACATCAATTCACTAACTATGTCTGAGTTCTGTTTCAGGGATTTAGTAGCAGTGAAGATAACCCTCTCTGAAAACGGCCAAAGGGAGCACATAGTAACTGCCTCAGCCTACTTTCCAGGGAACTCATCTGAGGGGCCACCACCTGCAGAAATGCCGGACCTCATTGAAAAATGCCGCGCAGACAACGTGCAGCTCCTAGTCGGCGCAGATGCCAACGCCCACCATGTTGCCTGGGGAAGCACTGACACCAACACCAGAGGTAAATGCTTGTTTGACTACCTGGTAGCGAGTAATTTATACGTAGCAAACCGGGGAAACAAACCAACATTTGTCACCACCAATAGGGAAGAGGTCCTTGACATCACCATTATTACCCCTCCACTAGATCAGAGAATAAGGAAATGGTTCGTATCCGATATCCCCTCCTACTCGGATCATAGGTACATTGTTGTGGAAATCCAAGGCGTGGGTAAAACACAGCAATCTTACCGCAATCCACGGAAGACGAACTGGGAGGCATATAGGGAGGAAGTGGAGGGCTGGTTGAGAGGGACTCGAACCAAGTTGCACAACATAGACGATATCGAGGCAGTAGCGGGAGAACTGGAAGAGGCGCTACTCACCTCATTCAACAATCACACCCCCATGACAACTAAACTCTCAACCACCGGGGTTCCCTGGTGGAATAGGGAGATAGAGGTCGTAAGGCGTGAAACACGCAAACTATATAATAGGGCGCAAAAGACGGGCAACTGGGATGCTTACAAGACCAAGTTAGCCCAACTCAGGAGCCTTATAAAGAAATCAAAACGGGACACGTGGAGGAAGTTCTGTGAAGAGGTGGAAAACACCTCAGAATGTGCAAGACTCCAAAGAGTCCTATCTAAGGCTCCTATCAATCCAATTGGCACATTAGTTAAACCAGATGGAAGCTACACCACAACAGCTGGGGACACTCTAGTACTCTTACTGGAGACTCACTTCCCTGGCTCAGTGGTGACCGACGTTCAGGGACCTTCACCTCACCCACCAACCGGGGCTCAGGGTAGGAGAGCGACCAGAGCAGACTGGGAAGTGGCAAAGGGTGTAGCCTCCATGGAACGAATCAAGTGGGCCATCAGCACCTTTAGCCCATACAAATCGCCTGGCCCAGATGGCATTATCCCCAAACTGCTTCAGGAGGGGGGCCATGGGGTAACCAGGATACTGAGTGCTCTCTTTAGGGCTTGCCTGGCAACAGGTACAATACCCCAAAGATGGAGCGAAGCAAGGGTCATCTTTCTGCCTAAGCCAGGGAAACCTTGGTACAACCAGGCAAAGGCTTTCAGACCCATCTGTCTAATGTCCTTCATCCTGAAGACATTAGAAAAATTGGTTGACAGGTATCTGAGGGAAACCTCTCTCTCAGAGAGGCCTTTACACACCAATCAGTTTGCCTATCAACCGGGCAAATCCTGTGAGGCAGCACTGCACCACCTGATATCACGGGTGGAATCGGTGCTAGCAGCTAAGGAACTTGCCATTGGTGTATTTCTGGATATAGAGGGCGCCTTTGACAACACCTCTATAGACTCAATTATAAACTCAGCGCGCCAGCATGGAACAAACGACACCCTGTGTAGGTGGATCAAAACCATGCTGACAAGCAGAACAGTAGAGGCAGAGCTCCTTGGGGAGTCCGTGGGGATGTCTGTGGCAAGGGGTTGCCCGCAGGGCGGGGTACTGTCCCCCCTTCTGTGGGACCTTGTTGTGGACTCTCTGCTGGAGAAACTCAGCAGTCAAGGCCTCTACGTACAGGGCTATGCTGACGATGTGGTGATCCTAGTTAGGGGTCCCTTTGTCGGCACAGTCTCAGATCTGACACAATCAGCTCTGAAAAAGCAGTGGAAGACTGGTGTGGCACAGAGGGCTTAAAAGTAAACCCAAATAAAACCACGCTGGTTCAATTCACAAGAAAGAGGAATCTGAGAGGTCTCTCAGAACCCCAGTTTTACAATTCAAGGGTACCGTTTCAGCGTGGGGTGAAGTACCTGGGCGTCTACCTGGATGCAACACTCACCTGGAACAAACACCTTGAATACATAGCAAATAGGGGCAAGGGAGCCTTTATGTGCGCAAAACGCACATGCGGAAAAACATGGGGCCTACAGCCGCGGATGGTCCACTGGATCTACTCCGCGATAGTACGACCCATTCTTACGTACTGCTGCGCAGTGTGGTGGCCAAAGGTCAGTCAGGTAGGGGCCTGCCAAACCCTCACCAGTGTACAGCGACTGGCCTGTCTAACCATCACAGGCGCTATGCATGGTACACCCACTGCAGCCATGGAGATTCTACTGGGCCTACCCCCAATAGACATCTACATTAAAGGGGAGGCCGCAATGGCCTCCCTGAGGCTGAAATGGAATGGTACCTGGCGGGATACACCCCACCCAGGTCACACCAACATACTAAAGGCTATACAAGAACCACTGCTCGACATGGTGGCAGATGTTATGCCAAAAATC
>OX940977.1:61636226-61668912 GCA_954871275.1 Leptopterna dolabrata | reverse complement strand
CTCACTCGTTCGAGGTTAGCGAAGTGATCTCTTATGAGCCTCTCTCTTTCTTGCCTTCCCCTCAAGCTTGGGACATGAGGTTCATCATTTTCGCTGTCAGAGTCATGGTAATCGTCGTCGTTGCCGATGCTCATATTCTCATTTCTCGCATTCAGAAGATCGTCGCCCATGTTAATGCAAATGTTGTGAAGTGCAGCACACGCCACTACTAGGCCAGGTGCACACGAGCGGCATTTATCGAGCGATAACTCTCCGCCTCCGCAGTTGCGGTAGTGAAAAACCCACAGGTCATTGAGCCGATGCACACAAGCCGCTCGTTACCTGGCGGGCGATTATTGGAAGGGATTGTGAGCGGTACCGCTCATAGACCTATATATCTGGATGGCTAACTGCCTACCTACGGCAAGAGAAATGTTCGGGACCCTAAACTGGGGATTCCCCAAAAGGCCTCGGACCTTCAGGTGAACGTTCGGGTATGATCGGTAAGGTTCGGGTATGTTCACCGAGGTAAGGCGAGGCCGGTGGACGGCAAAAGGGTCCATCACTCTGTCCCATCACGCTCTCCCATCAATTTGTGTCCCATCACTCTTCTAACTGTTTTGTAGTTTTTTTGTGTGACTGTTTACATCAATAATGGTGAAATCTTGTGCTTCGTACGGTTGTACAAACCGTCAAGTGACTGGAAGTGGAGTCTCTTATCACCGGTAAGTGTTTGAAAACGCTGTAATCCCTAAAAATAATTACTTTCTTGAGGTTCTGTTTCGGACTAAGATAAATTAAACGTGGATTTTTCTTCTTTTTTTTATAGTTTTCCTGTAGAGGGAAATATCAGGAAAAGATGGATTCTAGCCACCAGGAGGAAGAATTTCATTCCCTCCAAGTATTGTCGAATATGCAGTGACCACTTTGACATAAGCGCATATAAAAAACCTGGGACCCTTAGAAAAGATGCAATTCCAACGATCTTCAACTTTCCCTCCCACATGGTTACCTCTCAACCTAAAAAGAGGAGAATCATAGTACGAAAACCTAAGGTATGTATCTATGTTATGCAGGTACCTAATAATAACGTTTTGTATACACGCAACTGATAAAAAAATAATATAAGTTTCTAGTATAGTAGATATTACTTTAGTATAGTAGTTAGTCGAATTATAGTGGTTTATATGCATTTTTCATAAACCTGTTATTCCCAAGGTTTGTACAGATGTTTTCCTTTTCGTTTTCAGAGCCCTGACAGAGGTGAGAGACAGATTGTCATCACTAATTTTGAGCTCCCGTTACCAGAAGCAGTACCATTGGAGAAAGGAGGACCCGCTTCACCTTCACAATCACCAACAACAGAAGTAGTTCAAATGGATCAGTGTACTTCAGAGTTCGAGCACCAATCCACAGCTGTCCGATGTGAGAAACCTCCTCCACATTAAGCTACATTTGCTACAATTTGAGACCATAACCGTCTCTGTAGACCCAACTGTTCCCGAGTTAATGCTATTTAGAATATGTAAATTTTTTCAAACTTGTCAATTTTTAGAAATATTTCTTTGTTCTGAGTGAATTTTGATCCTGTTTCTTCCGAAAATACCCCTGTAAAGTGGTAGGAGTCGAAGGACCTGTTGAACCGCAACGTAATAATTCATCTACCTGGAAAGGGTCCTTTGTCGTCTTTCGTTTCGTTTGAGGCAGCTGCCGTTGAATGGAATGTCCCCCATTCCCCTTCCCTCTACATATGAGGTCAACCAGGCCCTTCTTTGTAGCACATTTTTTCGTCTCAGTTCTCGCCTGGCCGGCTGGCCGATGATATGTGATATATGATGTGTGATATATAATGATGTGTGTAGGTACCGTTTCCGTTGTCGTTTTAGTTCACAATCTGCAGCATGTCGGGTCCCGCGGGTTTGTGTTTTATATGTAAGGAGACTATAAGTGAAGGTGAAGTGCGGTTAGTGAAGGAAAGAGGTATAAAAACCCTTATTGCGTCGAGTGTTTCTCTTAAAAACAGAGAAAATGAACGTTTATTGAAGGGTGTGAATGAAATATATGCGCACAATGCTTGCCAGATAAAATACAACAATCCGAAGTTGATCCAAGCAGCTGTTCGTCGTGGAGAATCAAGTGTGACGCCATCAAGGGCCACCAGATCAGTCTCTGAGCAATTCAATTTCAGAGAACACTGTTTCCTCTGTGGAGATAAAATAACTGAAGAGTTCCTTGTGGCTCAAAGGAAGAAGAAGCCAGAAAAAAGGAACAATGTCATTACTGTGGAAAAAATGTCTCTCAACGCAACAATCTTGAAAGCAGCTGAGAAACGTGGGGACGAATGGGCTCTTAAAATAAAAGGCCGCATATCTGAGAACACAGATTTGGTAGCCCTAGATGCAAGATATCATCGGTTTTGCCAAAAAAAGCTCTACCAGGCACCACCAACAGGAATGTCCCGGGGAAGTCGTCAGCATCCCACAGTTGATGAGGCCATGGAAGTAATTTACTCATTTCTGGAAGAGAACTCGGAGGAGTGTCAGTTCTCTCTAGATAAACTCATCGACCAGATAGAAGGAGAACGGCCTCAACCGCGAACAGTCAAAAATCGCTTGTTTGCAAAGTATGGAGAGGGCATTTTGATTGTTGAGACATCTTCCAAACCCACGACTGTTTGTTTTAAAAACACAGGCCACAAAATCCTCACCAATACATGGTATGAGAGTAGAAGCTTAGATCCTCAAGCAGAAAGATTACGCGTGGTGAAGGCAGCTGCTGAAGTTATACGAGAGGACATACGGTCGCAAGTATATGACACAGAACAATTCACACCATCTGACGACTTCTGGCAAAATGTAAATTCTGCGATCCCTGATTCTTTAAGACTGTTGCTGGAAACAGTAATCCTAAAAGGCAAACGAGGCTGCTTGGATCCCTATAAAAAAAAGTGTGTTGCTCTTTCCCATTCAATAATATCAGCTGTGCGGCCTCGCTCATTCATCTCTTCATTACTGCATGAGATTGGTGTGTTCTTGTATCACAAGTTCGGGTCAAAACAACTGGTTGAGTTATTGTCAACGTTTGGTTTCTCAGCTAGCTACAGGGAGACTATGCTTTTAGAAACCTCAGCCATCATGCAACCAGAGCAACTCTTGTTGAAGGAACCTTCAACATGGTTTCTGCAATTTACTTTTGATAATGCCGATTTCAATGTGAGCACACTGGATGGTTTGGGTACGTTTCATGCAATGGGAGGTATACAGATTGTGACTCCCCATGATTCCTTATGTCCTGAGAAACAAATAGCCCGTCTGACTAAGTGCACTGCTCCTGAACTTGTACAGCAAAATCCACCTATTCAGCTGGAAACCTTCCAACAACAGTCGTCCAATCAAGGTTTGTCATCGATTATAATTGTTAACATAGACAGTATTCATCCGCTACCTGAAGAAATTGTGCCACTCTCTTCAGATATCTTGTGGTTATATGGGAAGGCTCAGAAAAAGGTTATCATCCCGGGATGGAATGGGTTCATGGAGGAAGCAACTGCAGAGAAACACTTTGACACATCCAAAATCATATGTCTGCCGTTCATAAACCACCCTCCCTCCAATTACGACAAAGTTCTCACAGCTCTTCGGCTCGCAAACGAGAAATGCCACACCCATGGACAAAAAACCTGCATTGTTACTTTCGACCAGCCCTTATACATTAAAGCCAAAGAGATAGTCGCTAACTGCCAGGGCACTGATTTGAGCCACGTTGTGCTGAGGCTAGGGGGTTTTCACCTGCTGATGTCCTATATGGGGACAATAGGTATGATCATGAGTGGAAGTGGGCTAAAGGAACTGCTCTCGACAATTTATGCTGAAAACAGCGTTGAGAAGATGTTGTCTGGCCACGCTTATTCTAGAGCAGTGAGAGCCCACGGTCTGGTCTATCTTGCCTTGGCAAGTGAAGTTGTGAGAACAATTCACTTGACTGGAGAGGACAACAGCATTATTGAGGACATTCTGTCAAACTTTGACAGAGCTGCAATTCTGACAGCACACGAAAATGAGCAGTTTCAAGCAGTTACAACGAAATTCACAGATGCCCTTTGCAAGCTTGAAAGCAATGGACCCACTGCAAAGCTTTGGGTTCTTTATTTTCGAATGGTGGCACTGGTGAAGCAGTTCATCCAAGCAGAACGGACACGGGATTGGAATCCAGAAAATGCTCCCATTCTTCCTCGCATCAGGCCACTTCTTTTACGCAAAGTGTGCACAGTTATATCTGCAAGATATGCTGGAATTGGATGGGAAAATGGACCCTCTTCATTCCGATATGTTCACAAGAAAAGGATACTTCACCATCCGGCGCACTAACAAATTTTGGTCGGGTATATGGTCAGATATGACCATTGAGCAAGTACTAATGAAATCGATGAAAAGCTATGGAGGGCTCACCCGAGGACGTGGTATGACTGATAGTCTGCTCTCCTGATGGACATTGGGCATGGTGCATCTACAGAATATCTGCAATGAAGTGGAAACATACTGCGAGATCACCACTGCAACAAGTGAACAGCATGTTGACATGCGACCATCTCGTGTAACCAGAGATGAATCAGATACTGAAAAACTGTGTAGCTGGTTTTCAAAGCACCCTCCATTCCCCTCCACAGATTTCATCATGTCCATCAGCAGTGGCCAGGTTGGAGAAGCTACTGTCAACTGCCACATGGCTCTTGACATTGGAAGAGAATCGATGCTCACAGCAGTTGGCCAGAACTTCCAGGAAGTGAAATTCAAACGTAAAAACAATGTGGTGTCCCTTTCTTCATCTGTACGAACTATTGCTATTGGCAATAAACAGGTAACTGTCAATCCTCTAACATTGTTCCACAGGTTGTGTGTCCTAAAACAATCGGATGAAGAATTGCGAGAGTTCTTCACATACGAACTGTCACCAATCCCACTGTTGATTTTCACTGAAGAGGGAATGAGAAAGGGCACAAAATCCACCTTGTATTCAGCATTCTAACCTGTGAACTTAGATGAGAAGCAAGGGTCAACGAAGTTTGTGGTGGTGGATGGAGGTCATCTACTTCACAATGTTGTTTGGCCTCGAAGCTCATCATTTGGTGCCGTAGCTGACAGATACACGCAGTACATCACTGCTCACTATGGCTCAAACGTGGCAGTAGTTTTCGATGGTTACCCCACAGATGCTGCACAGAAAAGCACAAAGAGCTCTGAGCGTCTTCGAAGAGCCAAGTTCCACTCATCCCCAGAGATAATCTTTGATGAGAAAACCATGGCACAGGTTCCTCAAGAGAAATTCTTGTCAAACGACAAAAACAAAATTCGCTTCATCAACCTGCTGACAACTAAAATGGGAAATCACAACATTCAAGTACTCCAGGCAGAGGAAGATGCTGATAGGCTCATCATCACTACAGCCGTAACTGTTGCCTCTACCTACGATGTAGTGGTAGTCGTTGGTGAAGACATTGACTTGTTGATCATCCTCACTGCGATTGCAAGCCAACGTGAAATTTTTTTCAACAAATCTGGAAGAGGTAAAGCGTCAGATGTCATGTATTCCAGCATTGCCTCTTCAAAGTCCTCCTTGAAACCAGAGCTTTTTGTTTTCATCCATGCCTTTAGTGGGTGTGACTCGACATCCTGCTTCTTTGGCATAGGGAAGAAGCAAATGATCTCCATGGTCGAAAAGAATCCCGACGTTGCAGAGGAAGCTGCAATTTTCCTCGACACTGACTCTACACCTGACAAAATAGCAGCAGCAGGAGAGCGAGTCGCACTTGCTCTATACGGAGGCAACCCCAACACCCAAAACCTTGATGAGCTGCGCTACCAACTATTTGTGAGGGCTGCAACAAAAACAAGCTTCAATCTGGCCAGGTTACCTCCTACGCGAGACGCTGTTCGATTCCACTCCTTGCGAACATACCATCAGGTACAAATTGTCCTTGCATTCAATAATTATTTATGAATACACATGACTCCTCATTCATGATTTTCTATATATTTCTATACATGTACAATCCTCTTACAGGTCCAGGCGTGGTTGGGAGTAACCCTTAACCCTCTCTCCTGGGGGTGGATATCAACATCACAAGGTCTCAGCCCCAAAATGATGGCCAGGGATGCAGCCCCACAACACATTCTGCTGATGATTTCTTGCAGCTGCAAGAGGGGTTGTGGGAACGCGTGCAGCTGTAGAAAGGCTGGAATGAAGTGCTCATCAGTCTGCAGGCACTGCAGTGGAACCTCCTGCGACAACGTTCCGGATGTTGCACTTGAAATTGACTTCGATTTCCCCGAAGGTGACGACCCGCCCGACGAGGACGTGATGGAGGATGTCTTGTGGGCACAAGACATCGAAGAGACATCCCCATCCCCAGACAGGGATCCACATACGGAAGAACCCCAACCTGGCCCTTCCAAGAGAGCAAAATTTACCTAATTTAATCCCTTGAATCGTAATTTTCTTGAATTAATTCTATTCTCATATTCTACTGAAATTCTCTTTTTCTTGAATTATATTTACCTTGAATTTTCTTCTCACTTTCTTGTTCAACACCCCATCATAAAACGTACAGACATATTATGGCATCGATATTACCTACAAGAGGGCTAGAAATGATGATAAAAGTGAAAATTGTAAAGAGGGTGGGGGGGGGGGGATTCTTGACCCGTCAAACCTCTTCAGAATCCACTGGCATATGGGGGGGGGGGGGGGTATTTTCGGAAGAAACAGGATCAAAATTTACTCAGAACAAAGAAATATTGCTAAAAATTGACAAGTTTGAAAAAATTTACATATTCTAAATAGCTTTATCTCGGAAACTGTTGGGCCAACAGAGACGGTTTTGGTCTCAAATTGTAGCAAATGTAGTCTACTTTAAAAACGTATTTCATAGGTATTGTCAAAAAACTAGTCCTTCACGGTTAAAATCGCCAAAAACTGAAGTAAAGTCGAAAATTTCACGGTTTTCTCGATTTTTGAAAAGGTTGCGTTCAGCGCTCGAGGTCACAAACTTGGATTATTCATTGGGCCAACATCATAAACAAGTGAGCAAAAAATCAGAACTACCAAATTTGACGCAAGGTCTGATGTATATGGTTACTGGACTACAGGTTGAAGAACGAAATTTCTTCTGCCAGAGTGATAGAGAAACAGAAACTTATTGGGGATCTACGATTAAACAAGGTTCGTGCTAAACAATTTTATCTTCTGATGAAAGAGGCTGCTGCCAATGAGAACACGGTTTCTTTTATATTCGACTTGCAGCAAGTGCAACCTTTGCCTAAAACGCCTATTGGCGAGGCATTTTACAGGCGACAAATCTCGTTCTATGCATTTTGTTGCGTCTCATATTCATCCAAAGATCCCACGTTCTTCACCTGGAACGAAGTGGAAGGAAAAAGGGGTTCTAATGAAGTCGGGTCTGCGGTTCTCTGTTACCTCAGAGACATTCAATTCTCACCCAACATTACCTCAGTTCAGCTATTCTGTGACGGATGTGGCGGAAAACACGAATGCCCATATGGTACACGTCTTGTGCTATTGGCTTATAAAAGAAGCACCCACACATATCCAGGAAATCCAGTTAACTTTCCCAGTACGCGGGCATAGCTTTCTCCCTGCAGACCGAGCGTTTGGCAGAGTTGGGAAGCGGCTCAAAAAGATTCCTGTCATCACAAGCTCTGGAAATTACAATGAGATATACAGGGAATTCGGCTCTGTGCGCTCACTAGTCGACGATTGGGTAGTATATGATTTGAAGGAACTATTGGATTTTTATCAGAAAATCGGAGGAATAAGAGACGCCAAAAGGGTTGTTATCCGGAAATTTCAGTCACGTTCGAGGACTGTTTGCACCAAGGTGCCTGCTGAATTACAGGTTTGACTCCTCCACAGAAGCATTTCGGAGCATAGTAAAAAAAAGAAGAAATGAAGAAAATTTACCAGCCCTGGTAGAGCTACCAAAAAAGAACAATCTCACAAAGGAAAAGAAGCAAGACGTGCTTCAATTACTGGAACAGCACTTTGGTGCTAATTGGAAGGAACACGAGGAGTTGAAATGGTTTCAAGGCCCATGTGGATGAGAAGGAGCCGAAGACGCCTATGAAGAGGATCCACCAGAAGCAATAGGAGAAGACGGCTGTGGGTGTTTGGAGGAAGACCCTATGCCTACCCACCTATAATTCTTCCCTTCACTGTAGTCCCCCATAAAGAAACCATGGTCTTATTCTTTTACATAAAACATTTTTGGAATAAAAATAATTTTTAAACTTCTGTTTGACGTTTTGTTCTCCTCTTCAACCTACCCAAGTTCCTGGTTTTTACCAAAACTCGACATTTCCACGTGTCTGCGTCAAAACTCAACATCTCCAAAATACTTTTCCTCATAACTAAGCTAATGATAACGGTGAAAAGGTGTAATTAAGGATCGGAACTAAGGGGTAGGGGAAGTATTTATTGGCACCGTTCATTAAATTTTAAAAGTTAATAAAGTAAGGGAATCATATTTTTTGGCTCTCCTGAAAAATTTCTGAAAGTGGAGATGTGCACTTTTGATAAGCCCCTCCTACAACTCCCCTCACATACAAATTTTGAACAAATTTTGTATGTGAAAGTGTGGGGAAAAACGTTTTTCATCAAAGTACTTTTAAATTATTATTTTATCGAACTGTGGGCACTATTATTAGGGAGAGAAACACCCAAGGTGAGTATTTTTCAATCAGTTTTCATGTGATTCTCATGTCTGATGGTTCAAAGTTGGGTTTTACTGGAAGTCAAGACTGAGGGAGGCATGGGACAGTCGGTTGAGAGAGGGGTTGGGACACTGCTACTTCCCCAACGAATATGTTAAAACTTATGTATACTAATATGCTCCAAGGGATTCCCAGCCATAATAATTTTAAACAACCATCGAAGATGTCAGGCCTTACCCCAAAGCTCCTCTAAAAGAGAGAAAGAAGAAATCGCGAGCCATGAAGAGCTGTATTATGACAAGGAAAGGAAACCCAAGAGTGGAGCAGTGCAGAAATGCCAAAGAAAACTAATGGAAGAAGATGTGATGTCAAAGTGGTGATTCTGATGACGTGACGTCTGGAGAATCCTCCTACTACTATGAGTCCCCTGATGAGGAATCATGCCCAATTGTTGATGCCCAAGCATCCTGCTTCAAGCTGCTATACAAAATCCGAAAATTTTAATAAATTATGTTTTTACTCATGGAAAGATGACATGTCTGTGTACGACCAATCTACTGAAGGGGCTATGGTCACACAATTTCGCCACCTGACCCACGGCCGCTCGTTTCTACAGATGTTTTGGAGGATGCCGGAGGACCACGCAAAACTCACCGCGTCGTTGTCCAGTTCGGCACAAGAATGTTTTAGTAACGAAATGAACGACTTCCAGCGTCTGCGAGGAAACGAGCGCGTCTTTTTAGGATTTAGTAGATCCTGCATCAAGCTGCAATACAAAATCGACGGGGGGGTTGGCGGACGATCTGTTTTTTCAACGCCACCACCCGAACATCCAACGCAGGTACCTCATTTTCAATTGGGACACTGAAGAAATGGAACAATTCTTGGAAAGACGCAGTTTACGTACGTCTTTTTTTTGTAAAGACGCACTGAACCATAACACCTTTTTATGTTCAATCTGTAAAGTAGAATGCGCAATGAAAGGCACATTATAAGAGCTTTCCCACACAGAGTGCAGCTATTCTTTGCCCGACATTCCGCGTGAAGCACCCTCGTTTGGCTCCCATTCGTTGGTTGAAAGTTAAAGTGTGATCGTCGCCATGTACGTGTTCGGGTATTGCCAAACTTTCCCTTTGGTGTGTTCGTGTCAACTACTCGAAGAATAGCCAGACTCTATCGGTATTTTAAATTTGTGTCTGGGCGTGTATTCCGAAAATTTTAATAAATTGTGTTTTTACTCATGGAAAGATGACATGTCTGTGTACGACCAATCTACTGAAGGGGCTATGGTCACACAATTTCGCCACCTGACCCACAGCCGCTCGTTTGTACAGATGTTTTGGAGGATGCCGGAGGACCACACGAAACTCACCGCGTTGTTGTCCAGTTCGGCACAAGAATATTTTAGCAACACAATGAACGACTTCCAGCGTCTGCGAGGAAACGAGCGCGTCTTTTTAGGATTTAGTAGTTCCTGAATCAAGCACCTAAACAAAATCGACGGGGGGTTGCCGACGATTTGTTTCTTCAATGCCGCCACCCGAACATCCAACGCAGGTACCTCATTTTCAATTGGGACACTGAAGAAATGGAACAATTCTTGGAAAGGCCCAGTTTACGTACGTCTTCTTTTTGTAATGACGCACTGAACCATAACACCTTTTTATGTTCAATCTGTAAAGTAGAATGCGCAATGAAAGCCACATTATAGAAGCTTTCCCACACAGAGTGCAGCTATTCTTTGCCTGACATTCCGCGTGAAGCACCCTCGTTCGGCTCCCATTCGTTGGTTGAAAGTTTAGGATAGGAATAAAATGTTTTAAAATTAAAAAAAGTACTTGCCTTAATGTATTCCTTGAGACACTTGATCAGAGCAGTACACGTTTCCATAATAATGTCACTTATTGATTGAGGAGAAGCAGCCGATAAAAACTTCAGGTCTTCAAAACTATTCCCGGTCGCAAGATATCCTAGGATTATGGATAACCGTTGACTTGCAGAAATTGCCGTCAAATGCGCCAACTTTGTGCCAGTAACCCAACATTGTGCCATCAGTGTTTTCCAGCACTAATCGCTATCTAGCGGCTCTTGTAGGAAAACTGGAGCTTTGGAAAAAATCCGTAGGGCAGTGCAGGTGAGTAGATGATGATCTATGAAGTTGTGACTGTTATCACTGCGTATCTCTGATTAGGAAAAATTTGATATTGCTGTGGCGGTTTTTTGCAGTTCCCAACTTCATCTCGGAGTCTCCTCTGGCTTGATTATTTTGAAGCATTTGTGATTCCTGGTAAGTTTATAATTTCATTCCTATGCAATGAAAGGTATAAATCAACCCAATCGGCTAGTCACAATGTCGTTACCTGTAGGTTCTACATCCACATTATCAAAAATTGAGACATACGTGTGACAACTTTGTGCCACCTGTTTTTTCTGCATAATTCGTCCGTTTTCCCCTTTTTTGCTCTCTGCCACTAAAGTGGTTCGTTTTTTAAACGTTTTTCAGTCATGGAGCGTCGAATTAGAAGAAAAATAGGTGGTCGGCCATACCGAAACTATTCAGATGAGCTACTGGAGGGAGTGCTGGCAGCTGTCACTGCAAACAAAATTTCGATTAGGAAAGCAGCGGAACGCTACGGGATTCATCGCAACACAATTTCGTACAAGCTAAAAGAACGAAAACGAGGTAATAACAGTGATGGAGAACGTTCAGTGGCCCGTAAACCTGGAAGGCAGACAGTTTTGTCAGAAACTGAAGAAAGGGTGATATGTGCTCATATCCTGGCCGCAGCCAACTTCGGATTCCCAATGTCTATTTTCGAGGCCAGGGTTATGGTATGTAATTACCTCAATCGAGTGGGTCGCACTGTGGAGGCGTTTTCCAACAATATGCCTGGTCCAGCCTGGGGTAGATCTTTCATTGACAGGCATCGTTCGCTGCTGAGTCAAAGGATGTCTCAGAGTATTTCTCGTTATCGTGCAGGAATCAACAACGACACAATCAATGAGTTCTTTGACCATCTGGCTATGGAAGTGGAGGGTGTAGATCCTGCGGCAATTTGGAATTACGACGAGACCAATTTAACGGATGACCCTGGTTCCCATAAGTTCCTTGTAAGAAAAGGGACCAAACATGCTGAGCTAATTCGAAACTCGACAAAAGTGTCAACCTCCATCATGTTCTGTGGGAATGCCGCAGGCGATATGGCCCCCCTGTACGTGGTATATAAAGCATAGAACCTTTACCCAGAATGGATGCAGGGAGCCCCTCCGTCCACAAGGTTCAATCGATCTAAAAGTGGTTGGTTTGACACCAAATCATTTGAGGACTGGTTCGAACAATGCATGCTGCCAGTCATGAGGCGACAAAATGAAACTAAAGTGCTCATTGGGGACAATTTGAGCTCTCACCTGAGTCCCCATGTTATTGAATTGTGTGAGAGATTCAATGTGAAATTCATTGCGCTTCCTCAAAACTCCACTCATATCTTGCAGCCCCTGGACGTTGGTTTCTTTGGTCCACTAAAGAAAGTTTGGAAAAGTGTGTTGGGTGAGTGGAAAAAAAACACCTGCTGGGAGAATTTGTAATTCTCTTCCAAAAACCGTTTTTCCTCAACTCCTTACTGCGATGATGGACAAGATGAAGCCGTCTCTCGAGTTGAATATGAAATCAGCTTTCAGAGGCACGGGGATCGTTCCTCTATACAGAGAGCACGTGCTGAAGAAGTTGTGTGACGGAAGGTTGCAAGGCGATGACCAGGTTGCTCAAAATGTCACGCAAGTTTTCATCTCTGAACTCCAGCTAACCAGACAGCAGCTTACTGATAGGTCAACTCGTAAGAGATCAAAAAAAGTCACTGCCCCACCAGGAAGAGCGATCACTCTTGCTGATGTTCAAAATGCTCTGTCTTCAACTCAAGCTTCAACATCGGCCTCTACTGAAACGATTCGCAAGAAAAAGAAGCCCACAGCTCCACAGAAGAGACGTCGACTAAACAGCGAGTCAAGTATTGAAGATTTGGATGAACATGACATTCCATGCGCAGAAAGTGAGGACAGCTTGTCTGGTATTTTTGATGACGAGGACGTTGACGACCCTGAAGAGAGAAACGAGACCGGAGCTGAAGAGATTTTGCAAGATCGGCCACCAGATGTTTCCATCGCACACGGTGAAGCAGAGAATCTTGAGCAAGAGCGGGAAGAGAGGCCCCAAGACTGTCCAGCTGACATTCTTCAGCATGAACCAGATGGGATGTCACAGGAGAAAGGAGAAGAATCGCCCACCCAGGAATTTGTTGTCGTCCAGTATTGTGGAAAGCTCTACCCTGGTCTGGTGTTGGGCACAGAAGAGACGGGGGAGAAAGAAATCTCGACCATGAAGAAGAAAGGGAAGTTCTGGACGTGGCCCAATCCTCGGGACGTTCTTTGGTACCGTCCACATCAGATCAAAGGTCCAATAAATCCTCCTAAAAGGATAGAAGAAAATTTATTCCATGCTCAATTGAAACGCAGAAAGTCTTGTGATTTGTGATTAAGTGATTTATGATCTCGCCTAAGATTTGTGATTTAGGTAGGTACCAAGTGCCTTATTTGTTTTTTAGTTCCTGAGTTTTCCTTGAGACTAGGAAGAACTAGTCAAAATCTACCAAGGTTTGCAATAAACTTTTGATTAAGACGAATAAGTTATTCAAGTCAGATGTTTCGCTGAGCTATTTTTTCATTATTACACAATTTTGATTCGAGTTGTACAATAAAAATTTTGGTTTGAAATGTTTACCGAAGTTTTTTCGAAATTACACCCCAAAAAAAAATTTTTTTTTCAACTCCTTGGGCTGTAAAGAGTATCACGAACAACATGGGCGTGACAAATTTGTGCCAGGACGAGTTCAGAGCGTGTTGTGATGGAAAAAATGATGTGGCACAAAGTTGACGCACTCACGTATACAACTTTGTGCCACTAAAAAAAAATTCTCCCTCCTTTCTCAAGCGGCGTGGATTTACTTTCAACATAGATTGAATTCCTGAGATGTGCAGGTATGCTGGGTAAAATGGGCAACCTTCTAGCTCAATTATTGAGGACACCGCAGATCATAAACCACAAAAAGTGGCACAAAGTTGGCGCATGACAGTGTCCGTGTTACCGATTTCATGAGTAACCAAAGCGAGGAGTTCGTCAAATAATTGTCCATTCATTCGTAATAAGTTTCGGAAATCATTTGGTTCAATCACTCTCAGTTCATTGAGTAATTTTTCGTGAGTGTACTTCTCCCTATCAATAAAGCATTGCTTGGCCCATTTTCTCCCTTTCTGGGAGCCTTTCTTCTTTTTTTGCACTTGCAGCCACAGCAATCATTATGCAACACAATTCACTGTCACTTAATGCTGACATGTTGACCTGATGGAATCCTGATGGGTACTGTTTGCACAGTGTGGTTGTACGTCTGAGTGTGACATTGCGCAATATATTGCACAACCGTGTTCATACCGTTTTCATTAGAAGTTGTGAATGTGGGGCGAGTATCAATCAACTCACTAATGGACAAGTTTGTGGACACTTTCTGCAACATTCTGTTAAATAACTATAGCAAACAGAAAAAAATTCCGTTGAAGAAAAAAGTCACAAGGGCAAAGTAGAATTAGCTCAGCAAAAAAAATCATAAATTAAAAATATTCTGTTCCTAATAGTAGATATATTCTGTCGGTTTCGGAACAGGGTGAATGGACCTTTCCAACGTCATGCTGTGAGAGGTTTTTTTTACGGATCTCAATCGCGTTTTTTTTACGGATCTCAATTTTTACGGATCAAAAATTTTTGCTATCATACGAGCAATTACTTCAATTCCTAGATGGTAGATCCAATGACAGATGCACATTTCGTTGCCATAAATATGTAGACAAGCGTGAGAAGTTTGCGATATATTTGCCCCACGGGTTAAGCGAGTTGGACTGAACTGCAGTGCAACAACCTCATTGTTTTTTCATTGGTAGAGTGGGGTAAGAATGCATATAAAAGCAGCAATGAAATTGTTAAGGCATCACTTCTCGTGAAGACTCTACATTGCAGCTTCAAATTCTGTACCACCTCAGCACGTAGGTAAGCACCAATAAGGGTTCGGTTTCGACAATGAAAGTCCTTAATTCATCAAATCCTTTAATGAGGAGCTTTCAACAGCCTTCTGGCTGTCATTGTCAACTCAACTTCTCAAAGAAGAGATTCAATATGGGGTCTGCAGCAGACACCAACTACTTAGTTGGTGTCTGGTGCAGAGCTGTCTTAGTTGGTAGTTGGTGTCTGCTGCAGACCCGATATTGAATCTCTTCTTTGAGAAGTTGAGTTGACAATGACAGCCTGAGGGCTGTTGAAAGCTCCTCATTAAAGGATTTGATGAATTAAGGACTTTTATTGTCAAAACCGAACCCTTATTCAGAAACCAAATAAGTCCACCGAAAGGAAAGAAGAAGTTAAGTACCAACTTAATCATGAGCCACTCCATGAATTTAAATAAATTGTATATTTGCATAAAATCAAACTTTTTGAAAATAGATGGCCTTTCATATTGTCATTCTTGTGCCTATGACCGATTTAACTTTGCAGAACGTACAGGAAACTCACATTTCAAACACGTTTCACTTCCCAGAAATTCAATGGAGTTTGGTTCAATTTTAACGGAGGACTGTTTTGAATGTGATGAAAACCTTTACAAATGCCAATTCGTTTCAAGTTGTGATGCGTGCAATGACTCACTGAAATATGAAAGTAATGAAGGTGAAAGAAACTCATATTCTGTAGAATATGAACAGTTACCATTAGGTTTTAATCCCTTAGGCCCCTTACAGACTGGAGCTGCGATAAGAGCGAAGAAGGAGAGCAAAGAAAACAAACGTGTGTAGGTAGAGGGAGGCGTTCATAGTGGGGCAGCGCTTCAAGGTCAAGCAAAGATGAGAGCTGCGCTAAGAGCGAAGAAATCAAGTCAGTTTGTTTTCTTCGCTCTTATCGTTGTTCCACATCGCGCTAGAATCCAACATTCATCATCAACATCATGAATGTTGATGATTTGATTGGCATAGTTTTTACGAAAAAACCTTTATGGGATCAGAGGGATCCGATGCACCATAACCGGTACATTCTTGACAAGTTGTGGGATGAAGTAGCCAGTTCAATGAATTCAACAAGTAAGTTTTATTTACATATTTTCTAATATTTATTTTTATTTCGTTTCCTACCGATATATTTTTCCGTAGAAAGTACAAATAGGTATATCTATATAGGTAATCCAAAATAAAATTTTCTCGAGGTAGATGTTATTTCCAATTTTTATTACAATGAAGTAGGAAATCTGTTTGCACAAACAAAAGTCTTGAAAACATCTCTGACGTGAGTAGCTGTTTCGGTAGGTCTGTTATTTTCTCTTCCACTAGTGAAAGCACTTGATAAATATGGGACTTCGTCAATCTGTGTGCTGTTGCTACCTTCCAAGTCAATTATCATGTTATGCAAGACACAGACGCATTTAACGATTTTGTCCGCCAAATCCAAAGAGGTTTCAATAGGTTTCAACAAAATACGAAATTTGGCTGTCATAATACCAAATGCACACTCAACAACTCGCCTCGCACGAGAAAGCCGCATGTTGAAATATTCTTCTTCTGACGTCAAACGACCTCCTCGGGGAGGTTTGTAAGGTTTCAACAGCTTTCTCAGAAGTGGATAGGCGTCGTCTCCTAGAAAAACGTACGGGGCTACAATGCTTGTTGTAGGTAGGACGTTATCACAAGGAATATTTAAACGCCCTGATTCCATCAAGTGGAAAAGGGAAGAATTGCGAAATGTCCCTCCATCGCTTTGTTTTCCGTACCCACCTACTTCAATAGCAATGAATTTACAATTCGCATCGGCCACAGCTTGCAAAACTATGGAAAAAAAGTGTTTATAATTATAAAACATAGTCCCTGAATTTGGTGGGCATTTGACACGGATGTGTTTGCCATCTATGGCACCGAGGCAGAGGGGAAAATTCCATTTATCGAAGAATTGTTGAGAAATGTCCTTGAACATCGTTTCGGTTGGTACTTGCATGTGAATAGGTTGAAGTACGTCCCAAATAGTTCCCGCGGTTTCGTCTACGATCTTTGAGACAGTGCTTGTGCCCATACGAAAGGTAAAAGCAAGACTTTTGAAAGACGCTCCAGTAGCAAGATACCTGAAACAAATTGAACTTCAATTTTAAAAAAAATATTAATTAGATTTTTTTAACTATATTAAACTATTTAAATATTTTAGGTAGGTATTACACAAATATGAAAAAATTAATAGTTTGATTTCAATTGAATTAAATCTCAGTTTTCGTTACTTTATATAATATTAAATAATTTTGTTTATCATTTCAGGACAGGCAGTGAGAGGTAAATGGAAGGCCGTGCGTGACAAGTTTCGTCAAGAATTTCAGAAGAAGCCAGTGCCACGTTCTGGTGACGGTGGTGGGTCACAAGCAGACTGGAAATCGCCGTGGAAACATTTTGACAACCTGCTTTTCCTGCAAGACCAATTCACTGTTCGCACAGCTGGTGGGAATTTGCCCGAACCTGAAGTTCCTACCGATTCATTGGACACAGAGCCTACCGAATATCCTACTGTCTCCAATTGTGAAGAAGTAGGTGCTGAACATTGTCCATCTGATCGCAGTGAAACTCCAGGTTCATCCCAAAGAAAACGTAAAAGACCAAGTGATGAAGTTGGGCGTGCATTAATCGAACTTGAACAAAGAAAACTGGAATTGTTTCAATTAAGAAGTAAAAGTTCAAAAGAAACTGATGAGGACATGGCTTTTTTCGAAAGTCTACTTCCACATGTCAAACCCCTTCCTCAGCCTGATAAGCTACTACTGAGAATTAAAATTCAGCAACTTGTGTACGACTTTATCACGAAGAGACCAACCAATGCTCGCGGTAACTGTGAAATGCAGCCAATCCATTATGCTCATGTCGCACACACTTCAAATGAACAATCTTCTCGTCCACATAATCCGGATTATGAACTATCAAATCCTTCTTCTGTTGGATCGTATTTCAGCAATTATACTGGCGAAGAACCATTTATATCTTCCCCTCCTTAAATATGTAATGCATTTTCGTGTTTTATATATTCCTGTATTTTATTATATTATTTTATTTTTGTTTTATTTTTACTTGTAATTGCATTTTAAATAAATAAAAAGGCAAACTTGCTTGCTATATTACATTGAAAAAAAAAAAAATATATATATATATATATATATATATATGTATGTACCTAAATATTCCTGTATAAATCTACCTTGTCTGCTTTAACGTTGAAGTTAATTTTGGTTTATTATTTTCAATAATGAACCTATGGAATCGAGCACGAAAAATTTTTTTTTAACCCCCCCTCAAAATTTGATGTTTTACGTTTCAGAGGACGTAGATTAAGAATTTCGAATAAAATTTCATCCATCTGTCCGCCGTACGCCGTACGCCGTCCGGGGCACTTTTGGTAGTAGACCTCAACGAAAATTCACCAAATTTTTTTCCTAGGCTCAGTCATCCATCTAGTTGGTCCTCGAAGCTTTTCGTTTCTGTAGCTCAACCCAAAGGGTAGATATAATTCTTTGAAGGGAAAAAAACGTTGATTTTTTCCAGTTTTTCGAAATTGTGAAGCGTTTAGGCATTGTAACGCCCATAACTACCGTAAAAATGATCGAAATTGGTTCAAATTTGGAGGGCAGGTGCGGGTTGGGCCACAGAAGGTCTAATATCAAAATTATCCAAATCGTGCGGTAACTATCGCCTGCGCATGCGTAAATGTGAAATACTTCAAATGCTCATAACTTCCGTCAAAATGGTTAAAATGTTTCCAAATTTTCATGAAACATCCAGAATCATGATGTGGAAGATCTGTGAAAATTTCAGGAAAATCGGTAGTCACGATTTTACAGGGCATGCGCAAACCTTAAATTGTATCGAGTGTTTCTGATTATTTTGATGTGTTTAGTGCTGGCGCCTTTAAACGTCCATAATTACTGTAAAAGTGGTCGAAAGTAGTTCAAATTTGGAGGAAACGTGGGGGTTGGGCCAAAGATGGTCTCATATCAGAATCATCGAAATCTTACGATAACTTTCGTCTGCGCTTGCGCAAATGTAAAATACTAAAAGCGGGCATAACTTCCATAAAATTCGTCAAAATGATTCCAAATTTTCATGAGACATCAGGGATATCATTATTGAGGATCTGTATGAGTTTCATAGAAATCGGTAATGAACATCCTACTGGGCATGCGCAAAACAAAATTCATTTCTAATATCTTGTATTGCGTTTAACTTCCGCAAACATAGTGGCAGGAAACTGAAATCTCGAGAGAACATGCGGATTAAAACTCAAAAGGCCAAATTTGAGTTTCATCAAAATTGTACTATATTTTCCGCCGGCGCATGCGCGAATGTGAAATGTTTTAAATGGCTTTAATTCCTTAAAGCGTCGGAATGATTTCAAGCTTTGATACTAGACTGTAAATAGCCATCTCAACATTTCCCACGAGTTTAATAATACACCCACCAAAATAATAAACCCATGTGACAAGGACTTAGCAGCGTTTTTAGTAAATAATTACGTTATTAATATTAAACCTTCATTAATAAAACTTTTACGGTACGAACCTGTATTAAAAATTTGTACTTACCTTAAAGTAACTGCAAGACGTTCAACAGGTACAATTGGATTTAAAATGCAGTTCGTCCACCTCTTTAACAATCTGCGTTGTACTTTACTGAGCAAGTAGTCGAATGTCTTGATATCCATGCGGAAATATTCATGAAATTTCATAGAATCTCCTCGAAGTTCTTCATATAAATGGTGGAATTCACCGTGTTCATGTCGCGATTGATTTATTTCGTGAATCCCTTCTACTTTTCGCCCCCCAAGTAAGAACCACAATCTCAATGACGAGTTTTCCGCAAAGAAGTAGTAGTCGTCGTCCATACTCAAGAAGGATTTGAATCGCACTGACTCTTCGCTCCACTCTGAAATGCCAACTCTCAGCTCTCTTCGCTCTTATCTTTGCTCTCCTTCTTCGCTCTTATCGCAGCTCCAGTCTGTAAGCACCCTTAGATTATGAGAGCGACCAAGAAATATAAGAAGACCTGTGTGCATAACTAGAACCGAGGTATTGATACTCTCGGTCCTACCTTTCAGACATGTCTTAACTAGTGGTGTTTGGAAGTGTTATTTTTTCTCTCCGTCTTCAACGTCTTTCCGTTTCATGATGTCACCACGTTTTTTACATTTACTAAATTTTGTTTAAATTAAGCTTGAAAAAAGTTTGTTTTTTGACGCATGTACCTACGCAAGTAAATATTTAGTTTTTATGACCACAGATATTGAAGCACGGTTGATATGCATCCAACATAGATAAAATTTATTCGCATTATTTTAATGCTATTTCAGGTGGTGAACATCAAGCTTTTGAATTTCTTTGTTGTTGAACTTATAGTAGCCACTCTGCATACATATCGTATGAGTTAACACTGTCGTAGTTCCAGAACTACAGAGCCGTTCCTTGCGTCCTCCTGGCGTAGTTCCGGAACTACATGGGTTCTGCTCAAGATGGGGTACGTTTTGGAGGGGATAGGGAGGGTAGGTGAGGCTAGTCCACACTAGTAGACATGTTGCGTGAATTTGGTCTCTGAGACATGCCTCGCGTTGTCTACATAGACATGTCTATAGACCAATCGGGGTCTAACAGTCGGTTGCGAGACCAAAAGTCGCTGGTGTATGGTCTCCCGATCGGAATGGGAAACCAAGTGCAACGGTTGACACGTTGAGCAACATGTTGCAAGTGTGGACGTCACTTTCTGCAACGAGAGACGAGACAGTTCAGAGGAGTTCGGCAGAGCTCGGATTTTTTCGGGCCAACTCCATTCCCCCTGCTCAAGGCGAGAAAGTGCTCCTCAGTCTCGTTCATACTCAAGTGAAAAAATGTGGTCGAACGATCAAGTTTTGAAATTAATTGAGGACTACCAAGCGTCCAGTTATCTTTGGGACGTGACGAATGCGGACTACAAAAACCATGTTAAGAAGAAATTGGCTCTTGAGTCACTGGCTGAAAAGCACGCCGTGACGGTAGCGGAGATTGAAAAGAAAATCCACAATTTGAAAACTTCCTTCAACCGGGAGCAAAAAAAATATACCGACGAGTGGGACGTCTCCCAAAAAGTCAGCGTGGTTTGCGTTTGATCATATGCTATTCCTGCTACCAGCTAACCAGTCAAAGGGTAGTCGGGACACAGATTTGGACGATACAAGTGGAAATGAAGGAGATAAAGTAAGTACAAATTACTTTATTACATTCTTTAACAATAATAAATTACTGCATTGAATCATATTGCCACGGTACCTCTCCCATTGGAGAAACAAAATAATCACGAAATTCATCACGAATTTTGTGCAAGTCAGCTGAACATCTTTGGGGAGTGTTCTGTAGATCCATCAAACAACTGCTTCTATCAATTTCCCGTCTCCCGATTCCTTCAATTAAATTCCCATCACCATCATACGAGTCAAAACTTCCGGATGGGGTGTAGGCATTTCTGGAAGCCGAATCCCTGCGCAAAAAATTGTGCAGATAGACACAAGCCAACACGACAGAGTCCACTTTATCTAAATGTAAAGCTATCGGTTTTAGGAACACTCGGAATTTGGAAGACATGACCCCAAAAACATTTTCTAGTATCCTTCGAGCTCTACTGCCGTGCTAAGCAAGAGTGCAGTAACTCCACTTTTTGGCAGTTTTGAGTTAGAACGCTCTTGAGGTTCGTAGGTATGTAATATATCATAATATGAGAGAAAATTTGCGGAAAAACCTTGTTTTCCCGTCAAAATCGATTAAGGATTTAGCAGCAAGCGCCACAGTTATTGGGTTTTGCCAAGCTTAAATGCAGGTCCAGGTGTGATGGACAATGGATGCTTGGTCTTCAGAGCTTTGCCAAAGGTTGCACACTTCTTGGATGTACCTTGCCGCACGTTGGAAGTTAGTGCCACAGTCGGAAACCTTTTGAGAAGGCAAACCTCGCCGAGATGAGAACCGATCAAAGGCATCCAGAAATCCTTCAACGGATAATGATGTTGTGACTTCCAAGTGTAAGGCCCGTGAAGACATACACAAAAATAGACACAGGTATGCCTTGACATGATGGGCACTTCGTCTGGGAGTCTCCCTGTACAAAAATGGGCCCGCAAAATCTACCCCTGTAATGAGGAATGGGCGTACAACTGCAAAACGTGATTTAGGTATGTGGCGGCCCACTCGGACGTGAATTAAACGAGCGAAACCGCCGAGTCCGGGTGCGAGTGCGCGCCACATCCTGGGCCCCTCTCGCCGGCAGATTAGCAGCCACGGCGAGGGGGCCGAGTCAGCGTCTCTCGCTCGAGGTGGGCAGGCGGGGTGGGGGAAGGGTGGGACGGAAAAGCCTCGTGGAGAGCGAGTCAGTCGGGTGACAACGGTGAATCGATGCAGCAGCGCGGCTTGTGGTTGGTGGCATTCTGTGGTAAGCAGTAGCTCGGCATACGTATTTATATCACAATAACGTAACAATAACATAATAATAGCAGTTGTTAATAATAACCTAACAATAAATTGTTGATAGTACGCCATAATAACGTAACAATACCAATATACGTAATATCAGTAAGGGGAACTGTGGCTCGTTTGTTCTCCCATCCGATCACCAGGGCCTGGACCCCCGAAAACGCGTGCACAAATTGGTGGCAGCGGTGGGATTGGGTGCTTGGTGGCGGATAACACAGATACGTGCCGAAGGGAAAGGCTGATGTTCAAAGCGTACGTCTGTTCCAGGGTGGTTGCGAGTTGGGGCTGGTTTGCCGAAGACCCAGGAGCCGGGAGTACCAGGGGTGGCTTTCCTCAACCCGGAGCCAGTGGTCCTATCGAATGACGAATGGAGGATAGAGGTTGACCTCAACGTCAAGGAGATGGTGGAGGGGGTGCAGACGTTAGCCCAAGCAGTCACGAGCGTCAGTGAAGTCCTGGAGCAGTTCGTTAGGAAAAACGACAGGGTCCGGGATGGGAGTAATAAGTTGAGAGGTGTGGTCCGGGCGTTGCGGTCGATAGAGGAGCAGGCCTGGGAGCTCGAGGCCTACCTACCAGCGCAGCGGTCGAGGAGGGGTTTATTCAATGCTGGGGGGAAGATTATTCATTTTCTTTTTGGTAACCCGGATGCCGATGATTGGGAGGCGGCGCGCAATGGGTTGCAGCATGGTAAGGAGATACAGGGAAAATTAGTGAAGATCGAGCGCGAACACCTGGTATTGACGAGGGCAACATCTAGCCAGCTCCGTGAGAATACAGATAGAATCGGAGTCATTACCGCCGGGTTAGAGGCAGCCGCGCGAGGCCTCATCGCCCATCAAAACCGGGTACTCATTTGGGAGAAATACGTCAACCAAACTCTAGCGGGGATACAGGCTCTGGTGGATGTGGAGTTTGAGATCGTGGAGGTTCGAGAAAGCATTAAGGCATTAACGTTGGCCGTGGGGGAGGCGGCTATGGGGCGGCTTAGTCCATTGCTCGTGGGGCCTCGGGAGTTGGCAGGGTTGGTCGGGGTTGTGGAAAAGGGGCTACCCAGGGACTTAACGATGTTAGCTGGGTCGGAAGTAGTCGAGGCCCATTATCACTATCAATCAGCGCGAATCACAGGATGGCACACTAATCACACAATCCACCTGCTGTTATCGTTTCCGTTGGAGCCGAAGGAGCCTCGTTATCTCCTTTACGACGTGGTCGTTACCCCGATCCTCGAAGGTACCTGCCAGCAACACCTTCGCCTAGACACGCCTGTCACTAAGCTGCTGGTCAGGCAGGATCGGGAGTACTACGCGGCTCTCCCTGCCTTTGCCAAGGAGGGGTGCCGGCAGCAGCCACTATTAATCTGCCCACCCAGCTTCCCCTTGTTACACAGAGAGCAGCCGAACTGCATCGGGGACGCGTACTTCCGGAAGCCGCGGGCGTCAGACACTTGCGAGTGGAAGGTGCTATTGGATTCACCCGCAGCCATATGGACATGGGAGTCAGCCACGCACAGCTGGCACTATTTTCTAGCCGCAGAGCAAGTTGTAACGGAGCAATGCCCAGGAGAAGTTGCGACCGAAATTCGCCTGAAGGGGCAGGGGGTTCTGCAACCAAGACCCCGATGTACGCTGCGCACGGCCTCGCACCAGCTACTATCGATGGGGGCAGTATCCATCGAGGAACACCATCGACTGAGCCCCCCCACGTACACCCCTACCTGGAACTTGACCATGGGCTCCGGTGCGCCTGTTAACCTATCCCGCCTCCAGGCGGTGGTGGAACAGCTGCGTGATCATGGACAGGTGCGACCTGGTCCATGGTCCCCTGAGGAGGTGTCGCTATCACGAGCACTCGACGCCCTGGAGAATGTGACAGACTCATGGACGGACGACCTACCCTGGGTGTGGATTGGGTTAGCCCTGGGGTGCCTTGTCCTTAGTGGAATAGGAGGAGGAGTCTATTGGCATCGACTCCATCTAGCGGCGAAACCCCAAACTGGAGTGGCACTGACCAAAGCGGCCCGGGCCGGTACCGCAGTTCCACTGTCGCAAAATCGCACCGCTGCTGACGCGGGGACCAGGGCGTTCGCGGGAGATTCGTCCGAGTCTAGGAGTACCACCGACTTCCCCGAGTCCCAGCCCGTCCTCAGTCGCCCTCGGCGGGCTACTTCCGTGCGGGAGGGTGGACCAGTGCCTGACCCGCCGCTTGAACGTCACCAGAAGAGGGGTCCTTAAATCGGAAACATCGTCGCCACCGCGCCGAGGAGAAGGTGCACCACGGAAAGAAGTCAAGCATCCCTTAACCCCTCCAGTGTAGTCCAGTGTGGAGCTCTTCGGTCATCCGAGCAAGTGCAGTGTCCAGTGGCAAGGTAGTGCAGTAGTGCCATGGTTACGGTGCTAGTGAAGTTGGTGATGGTGCGGGGGGGGGGGGGGGGGGAAGGAAGGAGGAACAAGTATCTGAAGGGTTTAATCATTATCATTATTGTTATCTATGTGATGAGTATTATTATTGTTACCTATGTTCGGGGTTATGTCGTTATCTATGTTTTGGGGTATGCCGAGGTAGTCGGCCATGCTGTGTTGTACCGTGGCAGCATTATCATTATTGTTATCTATGTGATGAGTATTATTATTGTTACCTATGTTCGGGGTTATGTCGTTATCTATGTTTTGGGATATGCCGAGGTAGTCGGCCATGCTGTGTTGTACCGTGGCAGCATTATCATTATTGTTATCTAAGTGATGAGTTAGGGGTATGCCCCTCTATGCCACAGGTCGCGGCGCATCATCGACACTGGAGCCTCCCCGTTCCCTCCCTTACCCTACGACGTGGGTCCTGGATGGGATAGTCCCGTCTGGTCTGGGTCACCAGCCACTGGTCCGAAGTAAAGTGCCACTTCTGGTGGCCACTTTGAGAAAGGAGGGGGTGATGTGGCGGCCCACTCGGACGTGAATTAAACGAGCGAAACCGCCGAGTCCGGGTGCGAGTGCGCGCCACATCCTGGGCCCCTCTCGCCGGCAGATTAGCAGCCACGGCGAGGGGGCCGAGTCAGCGTCTCTCGCTCGAGGTGGGCAGGCGGGGTGGGGGAAGGGTGGGACGGAAAAGCCTCGTGGAGAGCGAGTCAGTCGGGTGACAACGGTGAATCGATGCAGCAGCGCGGCTTGTGGTTGGTGGCATTCTGTGGTAAGCAGTAGCTCGGCATACGTATTTATATCACAATAACGTAACAATAACATAATAATAGCAGTTGTTAATAATAACCTAACAATAAATTGTTGATAGTACGCCATAATAACGTAACAATACCAATATACGTAATATCAGTAAGGGGAACTGTGGCTCGTTTGTTCTCCCATCCGATCACCAGGGCCTGGACCCCCGAAAACGCGTGCACAAGGTAGATCACCCATAAACGGAATAATAGCGTTCTTTGAGAACCTGGTGCAAACGAGAAGGGCTTCACAACTCAGCAGGAACTGCAGGAAATCAAAGAAGTCGTCAATGAGCTGAAAAACGAAAATGCTGGTCTGAAACGGGAAATCGCTGACCTCAACAACCAGATGGAAGACCTAGATATTAAATCACGCAAAAAAAACCTAATCATCGGGGGCATCAGGATGGAGCGCGGGGATGACTACTTAGGGAAGGTGCGAGCCTTTCTCAGTCAGGTGCTGAGTTCGGGCGTTTCCGATTGGGAAAAAGAACATATCCCTATACTAGTTGAGCTTGAGGAGTACGGTCAAGTGCTGGAAATACTTGGTCAGACAAAATGTCTGAAGGACACTGGCTTCTATGTTCAAACCGATCTTCCACCATCTGCAAGAACTAAGAAAAGGATGGTTCTTTCTGTGAGAAAAGAAATTAAACGTCAGAATCCCTCGATTGTGATAAAGCTACGGAATGATCGTCTTCTTATCAACGGAAAATCATATTATGGAACATGGAAGTTGGCTTCATCACTCCCAATGGTGAAACCGCTGCCGATGAACTCAGAGCCTCCCTCAGTGTTGATATCTCTGGAACTGTTACACGGCTTTTGGGGTCTGGATCACAAAGGAGAAATTCAACGGGTAGTGGAGGAGTTTCTTTGAACCCGAGCCAGTCGGGACTACCTCGCGCAGAACCTTCCTGACTAGAAGACGTCATCTCTCGGGACCAAAATGGGTGCATCAACCTTTCCAGTAACATCTCTGTAAAATTGTTGGCTTATACTGTAAACGGTTTAAAACCACTCATAAACAAGCATGATTTTATGAATTTTGTCAAACTGCATGATATTGTATTCTTATATGAAACACACATTGAAAAAAGTGATACAGATAAATATAAAGATCTTTTCATTGAGTACATGGTATTGTGGCAGCCGGCTACTAGATTTTCTGTATTTGGTAGAGCAATTGGCGGCAACTTTTTGGGAATTAAGAAAAGTATCCTGAAATACGCTAATTTCTTGAAAATCCGTAATATGGACGTAGTTAAGCTGAGTGGACCACAGGTTTTGATAATTATGCCGCTTTATTTGCGGGCTGCCAGCTGGGACGCCCAGTTCAGGGAACTGGAAGAAGTGATGGGTGCAAATAATCATCACAACTATTATATTACTATTATATTGCGGGGGACTGTAACGCTAGAACGGCGGATAAGCAACTTATTCCAGACGAACAGATCGAGATATTCCCCAACCTTTCAGCCTTTAGGAATACGAAGGATAGAGTTTTTGATAGTAAGGGCAACAGAGTGGTAAAACTTTGTGAAAATCAGGGCTTAATCATATTGAATGGTCGTATTGCGGGGGACTCAAATGGTGAGTGGACTTTCTTGAGGGGGGGGGGGGGGGGGGTAAATCAGTGATAGACCTATGTTGTGTATCTCTACCCGCTACCTCTGTCATGGATCACTAAGAGGTTGGTAGTGTTTCCTTTTCGGACCACTTTCCATTGATCATGTTTCTGTTGGTCGGCGACCCGTGTCACCTGATTCGGGCTTGGAGGAATCGGTGCCCAGGTTGAGGTGGTTGCCCGAGAGAGGGAGGGAATAGAAACTGAGAATTGTAAACTCTTTCAAGGAAATAGGCGGCAGGCGATTGTCTTTATCGGAAATTAATGGTATCATATGTGAACAGGCTGGGGCTGCTGTGTCTACTCCATTCAACCGCAAGGAACCTTGGTTTGATTTTGATTGATTCAGCAAAAGGAAACGAGTTTTTAAACTTCTAGTTTTGTGGAGGGACAACGATTCACCAATCGTTCTGGATTCGTACAAAAAAGAACTCCAAAGTTACAAAAATCTATGTTCACTGAAAGAAGCTGAATATAATTAAAAAAATAGCATTGAAATTCAGCGAAGTGCATGATAGCCACGAACTTTGGGACCTCATAAAGAAACTTAAAACTAATGTTTTCAAGCCAAAGGTGGCAATCCGTGCGCTAGTTGGATCCAACATTTTGCAACGCCCCTGTCTTATCACCACCTCTTATAACCCCCCTGTCATATCACCACCCATATCGTACGCTGCCCCTTTAATAAAAGATTCATATCTTGATGCCGACTTTTCGCTAGAAGAATTGAAGGCGTTTTTGGGCAAAACAAAAAGTAATAAAGCACCCGGTATGGATGGGATACCCTACGAATTTTACAGATATGCGCCTGATTGTCTTCTCTCGCTCTTGGCAGTTTTAAACTCAGCGTTTAGCTCGGGTCTTCTCCCCTATGGATTCAATCAGTCAGTAGTTTGTGCACTGTATAAAAAGGGCAACCCAGAGGATTTAAATAACTACCGTAGCTTGGCACTGTTGAACGCAGGCCTCAAAATATATACAGGTATAATGAGCACCAGGCTGGAAAATTGGCTTATCAGAGAGGATGTGTTGTACGAGGGACAAGCTGGCTTTAGGCGGGGCTAGTCCACTTTTGATAATCTCTTTGTACTTACAAACATTGTTCAGCTACACTTTAAAAGTAATCAAAAACCTATTGCTGCTATGTAGACTTCAAAGTTGCATTTGACAGTGTTGATAGGGGTTCTCTGATTTATAAAATGTACCAAAACGGCCTATCTACGAAGTTCGTGGAGGCCATTTGCAATTTATATACAAACACTGAGGTTCGGATTAAGGTGCATGGAAAGCTGACAGCTCCTTTTTCTAGTTGTTCAGGAGTTAAACAAGGGTGTAATATTTCCCCCCCTCCTCTTTGCCACATACCTGAATGATCTCCACAAGGAGTTGGGAGGGGGGATCAGAATTGGTAGTGAGCGAATCAAAGTCTTGCTCTTCGCTGATGATATTTGTTTGTTGGCCGAGTCCCGGGTGGAACTTCAGTTGATGCTTAATGACCTTCTGCTGTTCGTCAATCGTTGGAATCTAGTGGTAAACTTATCAAAGACTAAGATCATGGTGTTTAGAAAAGGTGGAGGGAAGCTGGCACGAAGCGAGAGTTGGAGTCTGGGTGTCGATCGTGTGGATGTAGTCGATTCATATAAATATCTGGGCGTAGTGTTGAACAAAACACTGTCGTTTAAGGAACACTTCAAGGACAAAAGTTCCTTAGCTAAATTCGCCATAAATTTGATTTGGAAAGGTGTCATAAGCCCAAAAGAGGTACCTCTCGATGTTAAATACAAAGTGAACAGATCAGTAATTAGGTCAACCATTACCTACACTGCCCAGGTTTGGGGATGTTGGGATCATGATAAGTTGGAGATTATCCAACGTTTTTTCCTTAAAAACCTATTTAATGTACTTACCAAAAAATACACCACATTATGTAGTAGGGGTAAAAGGGGCGTTCTGCCGCAAATTCGACCTTGACGTTATCTGATAACACTGATAAGAAGGTCGCTGACGTCATGACCTCTGACGTCACGGCCTCAGCTGATGTGATGCCACAGCCTCCATTTCCATGGATGTTATAAAGTGATTTATGACCCGTGGATGAAGTCAAGCTACAGTATCCATGTAAATTCCTCCTTAGCTGGTTCCCGCCAATCTTTCAAATGCTCTTTCCCACTAATTTTCAAATACCTCCTCTCCTCCCCTCGTCTAATAATAGGTTATATCAGCTGGTAATCAATCTCCCGCCAATTTTTGAATTCCCCCCCCCTCCCCCCCCCCTCAGCTGATGTTCACTTTACCTCCAGTTCAAGGCTTTTCCCTCTCATTTTCAAAAATACTCACCCCCCTCCCATGAATGACATTAGACCAGCTGTTTACCAAATTCCCGCCTTTTCAAACTGTCATCTCCCTCCCCTCCCCTCGTCTAATACGAGGTTAGTCAGCTGGTTGTCAATCTCCCGCCTTACCGCCAATTTTCGAATTTCTCCCACTCCCCCCTCGGCGATCAGCTGATGTTCACTTTACCTCCAGTTCAAGGCTTTTCCCTCTCATTTTTCAAAAATACTCCCCCCTCGCCACCCCTCCCATGAATGACATAAGACCAGCTGTTTACCAAATTCCCGCCTTTTCAAACTGTCATCTCCCTCCCCGCCCCTCGTCTAATAATAGGTTAGATCAGCTGGTTATCAATCTCCCGCCTTACCGCCAATTTTTGAATCCAGTTTTCAACTGTCAAGGCTTTTCCCTCTAATTTTCAAAATGCTCACCCCCTCCCATGAATGACATAAGACCAGCTGTTTACCAAATTCCCGCCTTTTCAAACTGTCATCCCCCTCCCCAACACTCCACCTGATCATATGGTTTCGCTATCATTATCAAATACCCCACCCCCACCCACGCCCCCCTTTTCGGAAACCCTCCCTCCCCCACAACTTGGATCAGTTCATGGATCATATGTAAATTATCCATCGTTTTCCACATGTCTTTCACGTGGCCTTTGGTTTTCCCCTTCCCAATCCCTCAAATTTTCATTTACCCTTCTGAACCTTTATCATAATCGCCTGGTGTGACGTCATGCCCCCTGTTATTATTTTTTGGGCGTTATCCCACCACGACCACTCCCCCTCAGGAATAAGCTGATGTTATTTTTTACCCCCCTCCCCACGCCGCTATTTCAACCGATAATAATAATCTGTACACATTCCCGCTCATTTCGACAACATCAAAATTTTTAGGGTGGGCCAAACATTTGGGCAACTGGTTTAACGTAGACCCCATCGAGTTTAGGCTCTTTTTATAGCTCTCAATCACACGATAACGATTACGATAGGTATAGATAAAGGTCTTCAATTATTTTTTCGGGTGTAGACCAACCTACGTAGGCTTGTTGGGGGGTTCAAAAGAAAACGATTTTTCTGGGAGAATCGACATCTATGGATGAACCAAAAAGTAAGATGCTGTCCAATTTCGGTGGTGGTCCTCTATTTTACAGGTCCTGGATGTCGAGTAGGTAGGGTCATAGCTGTGTAACCCCTCAAACGAAAGCTCTTTCAGTGGACGTGACAAATATAGGAACCTCGAACCCCTTAAAACCCCCAAATTTCGAGAAGGTGGTACAACAAAGGAGTGAGATTTACAAAGAGAAGAGAAACAAGGAGCTATCGGTAGAACACGCGAGGAATACCTCGATTACCGTTGAAGGAAAAGAGGTAGAGGTGTAATACGAGGTGCTACATCAGCAAGCTGTGGGAACCTCGGGCGGGACTCGTCCGTTTCACCTCATTCCGTCACCAGTTGTTGCAGTATCGAATCAGTTATTATTATTCTCTTTAAAATTCGTCCATCCATTATTTGAGCCATCAGGTAAGCATACTATAATATTGTGAAATATACCTATAGGTACTTTTAAAAGAAATGTATTCAAGTTCCATACATTTTACCATACCTATGATCAATTTCGTAATTACAGATTTACGTACTACCACAGCCAAAAATAAAATACTATAACAACACAATTCTTGGGCCAGGTGTGGAAGGATTTTAACAAAAAGACACACATGGGAGTACAACATATCTATATTTTATCAATATATCAGTTACCTCAATAATATTTTAAAATACCCATCACCAATTTCATAGTTACAGATTTTCCCATCACAGCAGCTGAAAATACCTTGTTACTTTATTGTAATCACCATTCTTGGGTCAGGTGTGGAAGGATTTTAACAAAAAGTCGCACACGAGAGTACAACATATCTATATTTTATCAATATATCAGTTACCACAATAATATTTTAAAATACCCATCACCAATTTCATAGTTGTAGTGATTGGGAGTCGGATAGACGAGTCGATCGATTACGAGAGAATGGTTGTTTATTGATGGCACCCTGGCTCTTTTATATTCCCCTGACAAGACCAGAGGGGGGTCGGGGGGTCCCCACTCTGGGTTACAGCATGTTCAGACACAAATTGAGTTGTGGAGGAGCAGCCGATCACAACACTGCTCCCCCCAGAATTTAAGTAATTTTCAATTTCAATTAAATTTTGTTGTTGTCGCTGTGGCGGTGGCCGGGCGTGGGAGGTGCGTGTGTTGGTTCCGTTTGGGCTGTCCGGGTGGCTGCTGTGGTCGATGTCGTGGGGCGGCGATGGGTTGCGGTTGATTAGTGGCGTGGGTGCCGGTGCGGGCGCGAAATGTCCCGCCGGTGCCGTATGTGGTTCGTGCGGTAGGTCGGGCGCTGTGGTCGGGGGCGTTGCGGCGTTGGCGGCGGTGCCGGCTTTGGCGACGTCGGCCGTGCCGGAGGCGTGGCGAAGGTAGACGTGCCGAGGGTTGGGGTTTGCGTGGCCCGTTCTGTAGTCGCTACGAGGGCCTTTGCGAGGCTGAGGGCGTACGTTGATTTCGTGGTGACGTCGGGCGAGGCTTGGACTGCGGCAGTGTGTTGCTGGGGGCGGCGTACCCCGTGGATGCAGCAGTCCGAGCACGTCCCTGCGTACGGCGGGAGTTGCAGGGTGACGGTTGTGGTTGACGGGGCGGTCACCGTCATAACCGGCGTGCCTGGCGTGGTAGTCGACGGGCGTGGAGTCAACGGGCGGATGCCCGGCGGTAGCTGACGCGTGGGTGGTTGACGCTGCTGCGTCTTGTTGTCCCGGGGCCGCGCGTGGATAGGTATCGCGCCGGCTTTCGATATGGCCATAGCCTGACGGATGGGGATCGGGCCATACCTGCCCGGTGGTTGCAGCCGAGTTGGCTTCCTTTTCGCCGGAGCCGGAGGAGACGGCGTGACGGCGAGGTCTCGTAGGAGCTGTGAGGCGGTAGGTTGCTTCGGCGACATAGCGTTGTAGTGGTTGATGTTCGTGGGCGGCGCTCGTCTTTATAGTCGCTGCCGTGGGGTGGGGTGCGTTGGTCGGCGTGTTGGGGGTGTTCACTGTGTGCGTGGGTGGGGGTGCCGGCTTACATCGGTCGATTGAGACTGATGGTGTGCGTCGATCGTCCGTGAGGTAAGTTATTGTTTTTCCATCGTTTGTCAACACCTGATGGGGGCCGGTGTAAGGTGGC